>JAFBJR010000425.1:7999263-8599263 GCA_016785285.1 Brachirus orientalis
ATATGTATATATATATATATGTGTGTGTGTGTGTGTGTGTGTGTTAACATGTGACATTTAACTGCATGATATCACACCCACAGTACCTCACACTGTGGAACAAATGTAATGTGTTACAACCAATGATTTAGAAAGTTATTAATAGTGACTATACTTAAATAAACATATCAAATGTTTAATGTGACAAATAAATGGTGCACTCCTGACAGATACAAAGCAATAATTTCCAAACTACATAAACATTTTGAAAGTGTCCACTGGTTTTTGAACTGATTTACTATCTGTGTCCTGCTAACGATATGAAAACAACAGTGACCTAACATCATGACCATTTACAGTCTGTACACCAGTTTTAATTTGTTAACCAGTTTAAACATGGAACAATGCTGCTGTGTACTGGGAGGTGAAGAGACTACTGCTCGTCGTCTGTGGTTTTCCAGGCACGATAACTCAGGTAACTGCTTCCAGCATAGCACAATGTGGTCACAAAGGCAAAGCACTGAGAGGTTTAAAAGTGGGACAAGAGATGAGAAGAAAAGTGAGGGAAAAAATGCATATCTAAAAAAGGTAAAGACATTTTCACCTTTTCCTTCAGCCATTTAACAGTGACATAACATTGGATTACACTCCATATTAGGACTGTTATAAAATACTGATTCTGGTGGTGATTTACAAATGTAATAATTATGAATGAATAATTATTACATTACATTATTTCTTCTTAAAACTCTTTAAAGAGACATTACAATAATGAGACATTACAACAAACAGACCTTTTTTCATTCCTTGTGTTTATTCACCACAAGGAATAATAGTATAAAAATTGACAGGAGTGATCTTACTGCAGATGCTGCCCAGCACTTGTAGTTGTGTCGCCCCCTAATGGCCTGGTTGACTGACAGAGTATCCAGCACTGCTGTCACCAGATAGAGAGCTGCAGCGCCGCAGTTCAAACACAGTGACTGGAGAGGACAAAGTGTAAATTACAGTATTAAAAAAGACAAAACACAATCCCATCTATTTATGTCTGTTTCCCATTATCATGCATGAATCCAAATAATTCTTAACTACTTTTTGTGGCCAACAAAAATAGAGTACAATACTGCTTAAAGTGGAAGGCAAGATTTCAGGGGGGAGTCAAGTTCAGCTTGTCATTTACTATTATATGAAGAAGGATAGAAAGGTGACTTCTCTAGTGCTTTGCAGAGGCTTTCACCTTCATCCCTCAGGATGAGGGTGCTATAAAGTGCAAAGGGTGTTCTTAAGTTGTACCTGCTGCCATTTACCTGCCTAAGATCATGACATTTTAATTTTTGTTGCTTGGCATGTTTGCACGTTCTCTTGATGCTGACGATCTGCCCGGGCTGTTCTGCATTTCTGTGTTTTAAAGACTGTACATGAGCGTTTTAGTGTTCTGTATGCTCATACAGGACGTTCTTATGAATGACTCTAATTGCAAGCCAACCTCTCTCTTCTGCATAGATAATGGGAGAGAAGTGTATTCAGCGGTATTCAACTCAACATTAAGATAAATAAATGCATTACCATTTGAAATGCATACACCTAATCAGCTAACCTACAGACATTTGTTTAAACATCAGTGTCAAAAGTTAGAGTTTGTAGTGATAAGTGATAAGAATGTATTAATATTGGGTTGAATAGATCGTAATGTATTGAAAATATGATTTGTAAATAATGAGGGCAATAGAAAGTAATTTGATTCCTCGTTTCTGGTATATTAAATAGCTGTCACAACACAAGACATGTCTATGCAAACCTATTCAAGGAAATCAGAATTTTACCATGAACACATGATAACTCGACAATATATTGGTTGGTCAAGGATAAAATATGATAATCATACACATGCTCCATTAATTTCATCCTTTGATACTGGTAGAAGACATAATTGTGTGACATAATTATCCCAATAATCTTGTGAACATAGATAACACATCAAGTATAAGCAGCTATTGGTCAAGATTGGCACATTAACCCTGGAACTGTTTTCTGGCTGTGTGTAGCATTATCATAAGTAATGGACTTTAGCATCACTTTATTGAGGCTATGTTGAGGCTATGAACAAAAAAAAACAAACATAAAAAAGTGTTTCAAGTCATTTTTCAGTGTTGTGAACATAAATACTGGTAAGTTTGCTGTAGTCAAATGTTAAGATTTGTCTGTGAACATATTATGACTGGTTCAATTATGTGCCGCATATTATCATACTTGTCTATTAAATACATTATGTACAGTATAAGTGTAAGTATATATTCACTATCTTTTAAAGAAAAAATTTTTGGGGAACATTTTGGAAAGTGAGGGTATTTTGCCACTTTCATTCAAATAGATTAGCGCTTAACTTTGTTTTGGGCTTCAGGTCAGAAATAGAACAGACTTTTATTTGTAATGATTAATGTTCGAGTAGTGGGCAAGGCATTTTGTGTATTTTGTCAAGGAGTGTCCTACACAGAAGTACATTACCAGAGTGGTCCAGGGGACCCGTGGTGTCCTTTTGTGAGTTCCAGTGACATAAATTACAAATAGACACAAAGTCAGAACCCAGCACAAGACGGCAACAAACATCACCCAGCAAAGAGCAGACAGATGAAAATAGTCTGTTCCCCCAACGAGAATCCACACTAACATTCCGCACACCTGGAGGAGAGGAGAGGAGAGGAGAGGAGAGGAGTTTAAACAGTTCCTTCTTGGAAATACTCATGAAAATAAGATAGATATGGGAAATAAAATGTTAACATTTTTAGCAACTGAATTATTATAATTGTCCATATATAATTCAAACAAACCAAGGTACTAAAAGCCTTGTTTTGTATCAATTTCTTTGTAGCATCTTGTGTTGATTAATCAATTTTAAAATGTTGACCCCCCCCCCTCCCCCCAAACCCGCTTTTTCTTAACTATGTTAGTATTGTGGTGGTGCAAAGTTAAATCTATTTCCTTCTGCACTACTGCAAACTAAGGCTTCCTTTTTCACAACAAAAAAATCCTACTGGATGTTTCATATCAGAGGACAAAACATTTGCAAGAGTGACTGTAAGGCTGGTTAAATTCTCATATTGGTTCCCAGTTTAACATAATAAAATGGTATATTATTGTGACTTGTTATACTATGGCATCTATTTCCAAACAAAACAGCCTCAGTCTGCAGTTCCATTTTACTTATTTAATTGTACTGCAATCAGATTCTTTCAAATGTGTTGTGCCTCACTTCACTTGCATGGCAGCCAGCCAGACTGTGTTTAGAGGAAGGCTGTCCTGTCTTTTTCCCTCAGCTGATTTGGAGAGGAAGGGAGACAATGCAGGAGAAAAGGGGGGGAGATATGATTTGCTTGGTGAGTTTGGTTAACTTCCTATTTTTATAGAAACGTTTTTGAACTCTGAATACCGTCTGATGACGCAACAACATTTTTACTCTCATTATCCAGTTGAGTTTTACGTTAATTTCATATGAAAACAGTTAAAAAATAAAAAGTAATTACAGATTCAATTAATGCAATTAGTTCAAACCACAAACCTGTTGTCATTTGTTACTTTTTACTTCATCTACTGTCCCTACAGTTCCAAATGTAAAATACTTCTACTTCTCAGGTAAATAGCAAAATGACTGACACATCTTTACAATGACTATTAAAAGTGTAATTATCAATCAGTTTTAACAGTTGCCTATTGTTATTAGCTGCTGGATATGTTTTAACAACATTAATTACACATAGGCTTCAAAACGAAAAAATGCTCACGTACTATTTCAGCCAGGAGAAGAATTCCTGTGGCATTTGTGATGAAATGCTGGTCAAAGGCCAAGGTGGAGGTCGAGATGTTATAGTCTGGAACTGATGGACTCCTATGACCCGACATCACAGCAGCTCGCTCCATCGTGCACTGATGCTGTTTTGTGAGCGAGGGAGTTTTCAGTGCCGTTGCTGCACAGGAAGTTGTGTTCCTGTCCCGGACTTTAACAAGGACACCCCTCTAAGAACTGACGAATACTGTAGATCAGTTCATACATTAACAGAAATGATGTGAGCAAATGTTTTCAGTTGTACTCCGTCCATTTACAAAACTATAAACCATTTACAAAACTATAAAAATATGACAAAAAAATGGTTTTCAATTCATTCTAAATTCTGATCACACAATAACAGTTAACTGAGTAAAAGAAATGGCAAAGTGATGCTATGTGCTACCTATCTGCCTAACATTGCTTCAAATAAGACTGTGAGACCTTGTGGAGTGCTGTGGTGCAGCCAATGAGGCAGTGAGCAGTTTTGACCACTTGGGCGCAGAAGTTACACATGGATGAAAAATAAACCTAAACCAGATGGAACGGGAGTACAAGGAGAAAATACGGAACTTTGACTCCTGAGGCTAGTTTACTCTCTACACTGTGGGTCCATAATGTTGTTTTTTGACATTTATTTATAAAATGCACTGTTACTGATGTTTATATATTATGGTGGGTTTAAAAAAAAATGTTTAGAAAAGTATAAACTGAAAAACAAGAATACTTTATTTTCATAAAGATTATACAATCTGACTCCAATTGTACTGACTGTAATTAGTATTTGTATTTAATCAGGAGGACTATGTGGCAGCAGTTTCCCCAGGAGGTAAATCCACATATACCTCTGATAAGACAGCACTGATTAAAATAACCTGGTGTATTACTAAAAAGAATCTCAAGTATACTCAGGAAAAATAAGAGATAAAATGAGATAGACCCCAGGTCCCAACTCCACTTTAACAAATGCAAACAAATAGACCAGTAACCTTCACATTAAGTATCTTTGCTTTGTTGTGCTGCAGTCAATACCCTGGAATGGATATCTAACATGGTACATCGGATGGTTCTTGATAGACTGATTTTGCCCTGCTGAGCAGATTCTGCTCCGTACAGCAATATATCCACCGCATCAATCTATACACTGCATTTCTCTCTCTCTTCATTTGCTTATTTATCCTTGAGCTGGTTGAATGCCCAAACAATAAATTTCAGTATATGGCATTGGCAGCCTGAGACCATGTGTGTGTGCTGTCTAATAGCTAATTATTGCAGCAGAACTGGAGTCATTTCTCGCTCAGTCTAATTACTTCAAAATAAAAAAAATATGTCAATGTCACTGACTCACACCCATTCTTAATTACTTTGTGTCAGACTGCACATGAGCACCTTTAGAAAGTTTTGCATCTTATTTTGTTGTCGCAGTTAATCAGTTGCCTTCCTTTATTTCATGTTGGTCCAACATGGTACCTTTTCTCTGCTTAAAACGCCTGCAAGTATTTGTGTGTTTATATTAGCGGGGGTCGGAGGAGAATTAACAAAAAACAATGTTCAGTAAAGTCTATTTTGAGTCTTAAACTCCTAACACACATTAAGCAAGTGTTTTATCTGAGGTGCCCTCTGCTGAATGTGCAGCCCAGCAGAGAGCGCATTAATAATGGAAGCAACTGTCGATGTGCTCACATTAGAGCAGACTCTCACACAGGAAAACTGTGATTGATGACATGGTCCATCACTGTTGCTTTAAAGCTACTGGAGACTTATCTTGCTCATTAGATAGTCCTCCATCTTCCTCTCCCGTCATTTCTCCTCCTTCTCTAATGTATCTCTTCTTCAGTCGTCTTTCTATAACTTGGTGCCATTATGTTGCCCTCACACAAGCACCACCCGGAAGAACAATGTAATATTGTTATTTTTTGCATTAATCTCTCATGGCATGTACTCACCTATTGAGCAAGCTGCGTGAATGGGTGTATGTCTCAGTAAGGTAACATTTATTTTAAATTAATTAGTTAAATTACGTTTTTATTTGATCAAACATTTACAGATCCTTTCTTTTTTGGATGTGCCAGTGACTTGGAAAAAAAAATAAAATTATTTCTAATGAATATGTAGTCTGTGCATATAAGTACATGAGTGGATCATATCAGTGAAAATCTGAGCATGGTTTTGCATAGCCCTTATCATAATTACTAGATAACAGATCAGTCTTTTCTTTCTAACCTAATGTCTCCTTCAGCTACAAATGCTCTTTAGTCTCAACAAAATTTTTTCTTCTTCTTCTTCTTTCAGTTTTTCTGAAATATTGTAGCTCAAAGCCTTGGGAGCACACAGGTGAGAGTTATTTCATTGCTTTTGTAATTATGTCTACACCATACATCAGAGCTTTGCAAAGTTCAGAGTCTTGAAAGTCTGCTAAACTTTAAAGGCCAACATCCAATTTTTTACAATCACAAGAATGCAGCGCAATATAACAGATAACACTGGAATCCAAAAATGAGTACCAATAACAAATGAATTATTATAAAGAATCATGATCTTAATATTGGAAAAAGAAGACTGTGATGACCACGTAGACCATAACTGAGAAGCCCTATGATCTGTTTACAAAATATAAATATCAATCATTCAAATGCAGATTTCAAAACGATATCAATTGTTTAATTTTCTCCACAGAACAAAGAATACATGTTTCAAATACAGTAGTTTGGTAAATGGGAGAAAATTTCCAGCCCAGGCTTTCGGCCCGTCTGCACTACCTCAAAGGCCCACAAGCGGGGCTGCAGCCCACACTTTAGAAAACACTGCTGTCTATTATTACGCTCATGCTAAATACCCCAACCTCATGTCCAATATTTGATCACAATGTGTATGTGTCTACCACATATTTTTGTGTTCTTTGGGTCCATATCCTCTTAGGCCTGTGATGCTAATGACTGCCCCACCCACATGTCACACCCTGAACGAGATGATGATAACTGTTATTAATGTTACTGATTTTTGAATCACCCTGGTCTCTATCTTCCACTCTTTCCTCTCCCTGTAATATTTGATGTTTTGTTTATCATCTGCTGAACTTGTCTCTGTACATGTGACACCAACTGCCCGTCTGTCTGTCCTGGAAGAGGGATCCCTCCTCTGTGGCTCTTCTTGAGGTTTCGCCCATTTTTTTCACCTGTACAAGAGCTTTTCCTCTGTCCTTAGACCCTCAATGTGAGGGTCTAAGGACAGAGGGTGTCACTTGCTGTACAGACTATAAAGCCCTTGGAGGCAAATTGTATTGTATTGATGTTGGGCTATATAATTAAAGTTGACTTGACTTGGCCCACCTCCATAATCAACAGAGAGTCAGATTTAACAACCACTGTGCATATACTTTACAATTGCTGCTGATTCTATTTATTTAGAATGATACTAAATTGAAGGCAGCCCTGGTGGCTCACAATGCAGCTAACTGGAGGAGGTAGTAAATTTGTCTTCTTACAAGCATGATATAATTGATAGAGAAAATAAAACAAAGAGAATTATTTTTCCACAGACTCCAGAGGGAATTGTGTATTTGACTAAAATGTGCAGAGTTGTACCCTTTGTTGCTGGGGTTCACTCTTTACCCAGCTAGGTATCACATCTCTGTTGGAAATGACAGGGCTTTTATTTAGTTTTCCTCCTCTTTCCTGCCTTCCTTAAAACATCTTTTCATTTGCCTTCACTGCGTCACTGTATTTACTCCTCAATCCCTCTAATTCTGTCTCCCCTGTTCTGTCGTTGTCTTCATGGCCGCTGTGACACAAAGCCTCACCATTGTCAAACTCACACACACAAAGAGAGAGAGAGAGAGAGAGAGAGAGAGAGCATTTACTGAAACTCTGCATGCAAAAATGTAAATAACCTGAACTCTGCCTGAACCTCCCTATCCTCTCCACATGTGCGCATGCACGCACACACACACACACACACACACACACACACACACACACACACACTAATAAATGTGTGTTAGCCCAGATGCTGGGCTGTAATTGGCCACAGTGGCTTCCTGCTGTGGCAAAGATATTTTCAATGCACACACACTAATCCTTGCTTCTGCAACATCTGCCACATCCTGCAGCACATGCGCTATAAATACAATCGCACACATAAACATACTACAGCGTATATCGTGCATGCGCAACCATACGGGCGGCCCCTCCCTGTGAACCACCAGCCTTGACATCAGTTCCAAGTGAGACGAAGCTGTTCACTGGAAAAGCCGTGGCCTCGCCCTCTCAGCACTGCCACTGCTGGTTTCTCAGCAGAGCCAGTTTTTCCCTTTTTGCTGCTCTCTTGGCCATGTGGGGAGGCTCCTAAATAATGTGACACCATGAAACTTCTGAATAGAAAATATTCAACCAAATCAAATCAAAGCAATCGTATTTCAAAGCCCCATCATCTGTAAAAGCAGAATTATATTAAACTGTATATCAAGAGAGAAAAATAAACAACTATTCACACAAAGAGCCAGCACTTCACTCTTCAGTGGAAAGAAGTCCCCTGTAACGAATGTGATTCATGAGAACAACTGGCATGTGACAATGACATCACCAGAGCCATGTAACTTTGCTGTTTTCATTCTTTAGGTTGATTATTTTGTTTTCCTTCATCTTCTTTTTCCATGTCCTCAACTAATTATCACTTGTTTTATGTCAAAAACAAATGATTTCCCACAGGTCAAATAGCCGATGGTGAAGGGACAATGCCATTTTAATTTTACCTTTATTACGGTCCCTGCTGTTCTTTTGTGTTTGCCTTCAGCATAACATTTTGACAGCAGTACCTCAATAAATAACTGTGATGTGATGCTTAACTTGCCAGTGGCTATTTGAGGTTGGAGCTTCTAATGAATTAATAAATGCATGCCATTACCTAGGAAATCATCGAGGGGAGCTGAGCTGTGGCTGCTGTTTGTTGGCTTTGTTGGCTTTGAGTCACTTACTACAGAGAGTTATGAAGTGAGGTGATAATGTTTGAAATGACTGCAATTTTCAGTTGTGATCAAGGCAATATTTGTCTGAATATTTTATATATATATATATAATGAGACCTTATAGGAGTGACCAATGAGAATAACAGCATCTGTCAGGCGGACAGCAAACACACATAGTACACATGGTAATGTTGATGTTACAAGATGATGTTATTATGTTTTTGGGAAAACAAAACATTAGAATGATATATGAATATAATAAGAAGAATAACAACCAGATTGGTTGTCAGTGTCTGTGTTAAGTACTTGCTTAAGTACAGAACTTCATCATTTCGATGCATCAGTTGTGCTCATGACTGCATGGATGTATCAAACAGCAGCCTCCTGCTGAGCAGGGAATGGAAAATCTGCTGGCACCAGCATGAATATTTCAGCAGAGAGCTACATCTCTCTCTCTCTCTCTCTCTGCACACACACCTTTTCTTTCTCTCTACTACTTTCTCGCTTAACCCTCCACCACCACCACTGCTTCACTCTCTTTACTCTCCTTTTGAATGGATAGATATATTGAAGGGAAGAGATGGAGATAGTGAGACAGAGAGACATACACAAAGAGAGAGACAGGCTCAGGTTGAATTCTGGGTAGCTGAATAAGAAAATGGCTCCTGAATGTAAATCTGAAAAGACAGCAGCACCAGCAGAGTACTGCCTCAACTTGTCTTCTCCCCAACCCCCCTGCCAGTCACTTGTAATGGTTTGGCCTGGAGTAGTTTGACAATAAAAACAGGACTGGAACAAAACAAGTATCAGCAGACAGGGAGTTTTTCCTGAAGGCCTAAATAGATTTCGAACATTGGCATTTAAAACAACAATTTCATTACCAATTATTTTCTTATTCAATTATCTGCTGTTATATTGAATAATCTTAAGGTTAAGCATCTGTGCACGTGAAAGTGAGCCTGTCATATGTTGAAGTGATGATTGACTGCTGACTGATCAATGGAAATCACGACTTCATACAGCCAAGATGCAGGTTTACCTAAAAATTAAAAGTCACTTGAGACAGTATAGTCTTTTTATGAACAAATGTATGACTCTGTTCATCTTGGTTTATTGCATCAGCCTAATGGATGCGTTAATTAATTCTGTTTCTTTTGGGATTACAGCTGAAGCATTGCCAATATAAGGAGTCAGCCAAATAGCCTCCAACCCAGATATACTGTACAGATTCCGCCTCATTACATCTGTTGGTTTATTTCTCCATCAGTCTCTGGCCTCTGCAGCTGACTTACACTCATGTGGATAACTGTATAAAAAATCTTATTTTAGAATACAAAACATTAACCATCTTTTCAGCATGAGTCAGTGCAGTAACATGGTGGAGTCACCAAACTGCAAAGAAGAATGTCTTAGTAAAGGTGACTAAGGGAGGTTTTACAAAAACCCACTCATGCCCCACTCAGAGATAGGACATGAGTGGGTGGAGAGAGTGGCCAAGCTGACCCTGTTTTTGTTTGAATCATGTGCCAGTTTTAATGAATATCCTTCAGACTGTTCTGGGTTGCTTTCACAGTGCAATTCTCTGATTCACAGTTAATAACATGCTGAGTCTGTGTCATGCAAAAATGAAGAGACCCACATTGCTGTTAACATTAATACTGAACAAAAACACAGTTAAACTTGAACAGGTTTAAGGTTTAATAGAAACCACTAAAAATTAAGATTAAATGAAAGATGAAACAATAAGTGATGTTGGAATTGGCTTAAACATGATAAACTGATAAACAAATGATCTCAGTCTGCATGTTAATAAAAAACAAAGAGAGCAATCAGAGAGTGCAAACCTCTGCTGAGGCTATTGTTTCTAAATCACCAGCAAAGTACAATCATTTTTTACAATCTTCGTTGTGCCATAACCTGCCTCCCCAGAAAATGTAATCAAAATATGTTATTTACCTTTAAACTTGTAGTTTGTAACTTTTAAATATTTAAAATAAAGTTACATTCAAACCATTGTCAGATGAGTTCACAAAATGCTGATAAGCCTATAAGTGTCATGTCTGGTCTGGGTTGCTCCTGTGTTTTTTTACTTTTACTTCCTGTTTTATTTTTTATGCACCCTTTTGTTACTTCCTGGGAGTGCTGCTCTGCTTTTGTTCTAGGAGTCTGGGTGACAGGTGAGGCGGGACTCCAATCAGCACAGCTGCTCCTCATCCCCACTCAGTGCCTGCCTTATTTAAACCCGGATTTCCTGTTCCTCCTCGTCAGTGCGTCTTCTCTGTTCAGTCGGGTAACCACGTCACGTCACTCTGCCTCGAGTACTCGTACTGCGTTCAGTGTTTCTTTGATTTCTTTGGCTTACTCCTAATGATCATTTTTTGTTTCCTTTTTCCTAGTCTTTCCTGATTCCTGAGCTCCGCCTCACCAGCCGGCCAGACTCAGCGCTTTTTGTTAAATATGGACTGGTTCTATTTTTGGTTTTGTTATCATTAAAGAGACTCTGTTATTCCTTTTTTATTCAGTCTCCGCTCTCGGTCCTTACCTTAGCTAAGGCGATTATTTTATAATCGTGACAATAAGCTCCACATTACTCTCTCTGTTTCTCAGTGTAGCAATTTTGTTGTTGCTGTTCTTGTTTTTGTGTCTGTGGCGACAGAGTAACATATTTTACATCATGACTAAGCAGGTGGTTGAAGGTGGATGAAGCTCACAGTGGGAGTCATGCAACCAAGCTTCATACAGTACAATGGCTGAAACAAGAAGCGTCCACAAAACATTTCAGAAGTGGATTATACTGCTAAAAATAGTATGATGTCACGTGACACAATATGATCATCCAACACTGGAAACACGCAGAGGAGGTCTGCGAAGTTTTGTCACCTCTTTCATGTTAACTATATGCCACAAACGTATTTCCACTCACATAGTTGTTGTGGGTGGAGCAGAGATGCACTGGAGACTGCATTTACAATTCTGTTCAATATGGTCACAATGCATCTCCGTCCACCTCCCAAAGTGGTTTGGCAGATTGGATAGCAATCCGTCCTCGGGCGTATTTACACCTGTACTCAAAAGTGGTCAGGCACTATCCGATTGCAGTTTGATCCAGAAAACACATTTTAATGGCAGGCGTAAAGGGGGCCCAAGTTTCCTGGATGCAATCAGCACAAGTAACGTTACAATAAAAGACAGATAAACAACACAACTTACCAAAGTACTGTCGAAAAACAGTGAGAAACTGTGTCTTTGTGACTCAGTAGGGATCGGGGAAGAAACAAATACACCGAATCAGTTTTGTGATAATTACCTGACTGAGGCAATAGAGGTTCTGCACTGGAGCCCTAAAGTTTGACTGCACATAATAAATCAGACAGGCTATGACACAACCTCTTTGCAAAGGCACATAAAATAATTATCCTTAAATTAGTTGTGTGTTTTGCAGTAACCCACTCCCAACCCAACACTGGCCAAGTGCTTGCTGTTGAGTGTTGGGCTACTGGCTGGTTCTGTTTCTACCAGCAGTTATACCATCATACAGGCCCAAGTGGGTGCCCCCATCCAAGATATGGACCAACAAAGAACCTTGATAACAGTAGTGCTAAATAAACTGTTTACCGGTTTGTGTGCGCATGTGTGTGTGTCTGTTCTTTTACTTGCATGTTCAGTGTTTCATGGAGGTAAATATCTCGTTCCGTCTCGTCTCACACACCGCTGGACAGCAGAGTCTGCACTTGCCTGATAACACACACTGCATAACATTTACAAGCACAAGGGTTGTCTCCCTCTTTTAGTGTCTCTCTCACACACATGCACACTCATATATTCATGCACACACATGCACAAAGCTACAACCAACCCTTTCTGCCATCTTGACTTAACAGTCCAGTAAAACTGTAGCATGCAGAGAAACAGCCAGTCTATTTGTCTGTCTGGTTACAGCCCTGCTGGTCTCTCCCCTGCTGCCAAGCTCAGTATTGTTGGGAAAAGCATCTATAGTACATCTATCAGCCAGTGAATCCATCTACACATGGGGCTGGACACATTTAATGTAATGATTACCTAGTTCAATCTGCCAAAGGATGTTTTTGTAACCTCTAATTCTGTGGATTTTGCAAAACAGATACACTATTTTTCAAGTGATCCCACCAACTACAGTTTCAATATATATGGTAAGACAGAAAATGTGGTATCTTTCTGAAAGACAAAAATTAAAATCACAGCAACAAAACAAATTCGCACAGATGCAAGACATTCTGGTTTACACTTACTTAATAAATTACGACAATAACAAAATACAAAGAGTGTTACGTCAATGATATTTTTCAAATTCATTCAGGAAAGAAAAGGTAAACCACCATTTTCAACATGCATGAGTTTAATGTTTTGAATTGTTGCAGTGTATGACTTTTTTTTTTTAAAAAAAGGAACATTTTCCTTGAGAGAAAATAGTTTTATAGAGTCAGTATTTGTAGACACCATAGGATGCTCTGTAATATCTTCACTGAAATACTTGCTGCTTCCGATCAGACAACTTGAACTGAGTTCCCAGGAAAGAAAGATGGATAAAGGTATATTCTGTAAATGTTTTTGGAGGAGAAGGACAGAAAGACACAAACAGACAGAAAAAGAAAAAACATGGGGAAGTGGGTGGGTAGGTGAGGCAGAGTGGTGATGTGAGTGATGATACATGAGAGAGTAAGATGGAGGTGGAGATGACATAGGGGAAAATGGAGGCAGGAGCAGATGAGAGAGGGACGGATAGGGGAGAGCCATCAAATCTTTCAAACTCAGATTATTAAGATAATAAACTTATAAAAAGCAGGAAGGAATGGCACTTAACCATATACTGTATAGTAAGTATAATGGAGGTTAATACTGCTGGTTCTTAATGGTAATTTTGGCCCGTCACTCCTCTAAAAGCCACCGCTGTGGACCGTCAGCCAGCCACACACTACAAATGTCACCCTTCTCTCATTTAACTGTGCATGTCCCATGCTAAATAGAGTGCCTCTAAGCAAGGCAACTATTGTTATTGTCCGGGTTTCTTCTTCTTCCTATCCTGTTTTGCTGCAAAACTCCACACATTTATTAAAACATGCGGTCTGACCAACGATGTTGTGCTATTTCCTTCCTAAGCGCTTGGAGGAACCATGGTGAAAAAATTGTAAAAAAGAGAGAATCAGAAAGAAATTTCTGATTGGAAAGTATGGAGAAGGCTTCTTATTTTGGCAAAATTTATGTTGTGATACCTGTAATGTTTTTTTAACACAATCATTTTATGTAATGAGTTTTTTTTTTTTTTTGTGGGCTTTTTGGACCTTTGCTGATTATATAATGGGTGTGTGTTGCACCTGTGATGAGTGATGATAACATCATCACACTCTGAGATGAGGTCCATGCAGATAATCACAAAAATCTTTTAAAAATCCTGACCACACACCACATTGTTTTCATTCTCATCTAACTTGTAGATTTTATTAAAATCAACTAAAAGTGCTGGTTGTGCATACCTGAAAAAATGAGGTGAACTGAAAACTGAAATGAGGGTGATTTTTAAATTTTAAACTAGCACTTTCCTGGCAATCACAATCCAAAAAATTGAATCTTTATAAATAACTGTTCTTGAAACAGACAATTTTAAAATACATTATGCTTTCTTAATTTTTCACTGATTTTTGACAGTTTGTCTCTCTCTCTTTCTCTGCACCGACACTCCAGTTAGGTAGGTGGCGGTAATGCACAAAAATACAACTTTGTCTAAATACTACTTCCTGTATCTGATGACAATGGCACCAAGAAGAAGGCACAATTAAAATGTCTAGGTTCCTTTCCTGTTTTCTCAATGATTCTGATTATCTTGTTTTTCCCCTCTTCCTCCCTCTCTCTCTCGATATATCTTTGTCCTTGGCGTTCACTTACCCCTCCCGTCTCCATATTGATTAGTCAGACTGTAAATATTTACATGTCTTGAAACCCCACTGATCGATCTCTGTCTCACATTGACAGCAATCGGTTGCATTTTCTTTCCCCGCGCTCCCTGTAATTGGCTCTTTTTTTCAGCCACTGTTCATTATTTATTAAGTTTGTGTCTGCAAAAACCATAGCTCCACTTTTAACATATCTTTTAAGTACCTGACAGCGTACACTGTCTCTGATGTTTAGAAAATGGTTTATTACCATAGGCCTGAGTATAACCATTGCAAATGCATGAAAGCATGAAACACGCTTGTCAGAAGAGAATTCAGATTTTCTTTCTGGAAAAAGAAAGGTATTTTTGGAAACCTGTGGTTTTAGCAGAAAATATATGTTACAGAACTGCCTTTAGTCCTACTACTGTTGCATTTTATGAGGCATTTTCAGTCATTCACCAAAAAAATATTTCCAGACTTCAGTCTGGAGATTGTGTTCTCTTAAGCCCCCTTGATTTATTGTTTATCATACAGCATTACCATGAGTTACAAACCATAGGTATGCACATAAATAATGAAAAAAATGTGAGTATGGGTCTTATTTTGATTGTGTATTTTTAAAATGAGCACACAGGTGTAGTTATGGCATTGGTGGATGCCTACACAGGTTTTAACCACACTGATCCTGGTTGACTACTTGGCTAAACCCATACAGTTTTAGTTTACCATTTTAACTAGTCTGACCCAAAACGAATCACATCTGCTGCTTTTAACTCTGCCATCCACACTATGCAATGTGTTTTAAAGCCCCTACTAGGGCTGGGCGATATAGCCTATAACCAATATAGCGTTATTTTAGGATATATCATGATACATGGTAGGCCTTCCTAATGTGCAGTAGCTCTCAATACCATAATTAAACAAACAGAGCTTAAAACAACATAAAAGTGCCATCAACCGCATGTAAACAGCTTAATAATTCTCACCCATAGCCCCTACAATAGAGAAGTTTGGAAACACTGCTGGCTCCATTTAAATTTGAGATCTCAGGAGCAGCGTTTTTGTCTGGATGGGCAAAAATGGAAAGTGTAGAAAATAATGGCGTCCTTACCCAGATATTTGAATAAATTTGAAGTTTATTCAAGATTCAGTAAAAATGCATGCCGTGAAGTATTCACCGTGGCTGCTAAAAGCCAAAGGTATGGACCGAGGTGTTGTGTGGCATGCTGGGTAATACGACAGTGAATGTCTACAGACAGTTTCCAACAGACTAAATAGGAATTAGAATTCATTTACCACCACACCCAAAAGGTTTGACCCCTTTGAGTGTGTGTGTGTGCGTGTGGGAGAGAGATGGCCTGGTGGAAAGAGGGTGCAGTAATGTATTGTCCTCTTTGAGATCAATGACATTCTCATTCCTTTGAGTCCACAGATTATCTGTCTGTCTGTTTCAATATGTGTCTGAGACTCTGTCTCTCTCTCACTCTCTCTTTGTCAGCTGAGCTGTCTCTCTTCTACACACCAGTCCTCTGCCCCCATCCTGTTTTTGAGTTATAATATTTGTCCTCCTGTGTTTGCAACCGTTTCATAAGAGTTTTATGGAAACAGAGTGAGCCAATTCTTAAAGGCCCTCTGTATAAAAGTTTGTAACGTCTGAGGGTTGAGAGTGCAGATCATAACAAATAGAGGACTCTCTGCTCTAACTTTCCTTACCCAAGTGCCTCAGGGGCAAGGCAAGGCCCTTTTCCCAAAGTACATATTAGCTTAGAGCTGTGAAAACCAAAACTATTTTTTAAAGTCAGCAGTATTTTCAATTTATACTAATATATTTTCCTGGATATCATACAGAGGACCTTTTAAGACTACATGCTTAGCAATATTATTATGTTCCACGTGTGTGGAGAGCCTCTATGCATACCCACATGCAGATACAAGCTGATGATGATCATTCTAGTTACTCACGCAAACCTACTCAAGCTTATATTCCATTACAGTGGTGGTGACTTCTCACCAGGAAACTGCCCTCATTTGAATTTCTTCATAATTCTTTGAGCGCTAACGTGTACATGTGTGGGTCTTGTGGAATTCCTCATATAACCTCAAGCAAGTTTCTATGGTTATCATTGTCTTTGTTGTCTCATTTCAGTCAACGCCAAATGTACTGAAAGGTTTTGTGCTCCAAGAAGCATGAACAGTTGGCACGCCTGGGCCACGCTGAATCAAACAGCAGGTGCGTGCAGATTAGTCCACATAGGGTCAATGAGGGCCAACTTAAAAATGGTCGGATGAACCTAGTGGACTTCTGTGTGATATGACCCTAAGGCTATACCTGTGATGTTTACACAAAAGCTGTTATGAAATATTTTGTATGATGCTGGCACTATTTTATCTCAATATGCAAATTCTGTTTTACTTACTTACTTAACTTATTTACTTACTATAAATATGTACTTCAATTGGATATTTAGCTGTCTCTAAATGAATGATCCTCCATCTGACTTTGGCCGAGTTTCACCATGAAAAAAATTAAAATGAAAAACTGACATTGCTCATTTTAATCCCAAGGAATATAACAAATATGATCTAAATACAATCCAAAAGAATACGAGCAACCATACATTGACTATTTCACAGAGCAAAGCATCATGGCTGAGAGAGGTAATTATTTTTACTTTCTTTTCTTGAGAGATGGAAGTTTTTGCAAGGACAAGTTTGGTAAATTATTGTAAAAGTGAGTGCAATAGCCCCCTTTCCATCGAAATTACCAGGAACTTATTTAACTGGGTAAATAGGTAATCTGTTCCACTGCACCTCAAAGTTCTTAAGTGTTGCAGATGGCATACAGTCAAAACATTTAACACGCCGGCGGTGCTTGATGTGCATGAGAGGCTGCGTCATAATTTGCAACGCAATCATTTGCTTGTTGTTCTTTCTCATTTGCAAAGACCTTTAGAATGATACGTGCTTTCCCGTCAGTGTCTCCAAAAGTCTCTCAAAAAAGAAGCTCCAAAAAGAAGCTAGAGGGTCCGAATACTCGCTAAATATAGCAACAAAACAGCTGCAAGATGTGTTCCACACAGCCTCTCCAAAGTTCCTGGTAATGTCAAAAGTCCCTAGTCGCGAGTAGGTATTAAATTTACCTGGGTAAAGCATTTACTGGGGTAATATTTAGTTGGGTCATTTAGATGGAAATGTGCTAAGGTTTTTTAATTACCCGGGTAAATGAGAAAGGTTCCTATGGTAGAAAAGGGCCTAAGGGAGCTAATAGAAAGAAAAGGGGTTAGGGCCCCTAATTCTGCAACCACATGTTCTCTTTCTGACCTGAGGATCAAATCCCATTTGTCTGCCCCCTTCTCTGCTTTTTTTTTTTTTTTTTGAGTAAAGCACTCAAAGAAATCAAACCTCTGCCAAGGCCACTCTACCTCTGAATCTGGATCACCAATTGCTTCTTCCTTGGGCCTATGCCAGGAAAGCCTCATCCAAAGTTGTGGTTAACTTTTAAGTTGTGGTGCCCACAAATGAGACAGACTTTCAAATACACACATATGAGTGACAACATAAGGTAGGTAGAGGTAGAGGAGGTAAAATGGCAAAGAAAAGAAAAAGAAAAGAGTGTTTCATATTTTACCCTCTAACTCTAACATATTTTACCCTCTAACCCTCTAGCTTAAACAAGGGCATTATTTCTCTTCATAAATATTAATTGTAGCTCACCAGATATTTAGCTACAGCCACCACGAAAAGTGCCATCTTTGTTGTGTATGATAAACTAAGGGTTTATATATGCACACATCTCCAGGATGAAAAAAATAATGATTTAATTTTTGTTGGGATATGTTGACAAAAAAGTGAATATCTTGAATGTTATCTTTTAAAATGTCAACAATAGAAGCTGCTGGCTTACTTGAACACGTGCATGCATGCACGTGTGCAAGTATGTATGAAAGGGTCTAATATGAGACAAAACGATGGGAGGAAATTCAGGAAGGACCGAAAGAAGGAAAGAGGAACGAAAGAGGGCCCCTTCCCAGCTGAAACTACTATCAGCCAGGGGGGTTCCGTCTAACATAGTATATGCACATGTGTACACACACACATGCAAACACTAACACAGAGACACACGCACCCACACACACAATCCTGTTTTTCCACACAAACACACGCAGGTGGAACTAAGGAATGTAGTGTGCCAATTTGTTGTGCCCCTGGTCCCCTCTCAGGAGAATCACAGACAGGCATACAGCCATGCCAACATTGGCACTGGTCCCGCGAACACACACAAAGATCTGTGTGTGTATGTGTGAGTACACACATAAACACCCCCACTCTACACTCTTACTTCTCTATGGCTGCAGGCACTGCACCATCAGGATTGTGTGTGTGTGTGTGTGTGTGTGTGTGTGTGTCTGTCTGTGTGTGTGTGTGTTTATTAGGTATTAGGCATATTGTGGGGACCTAAGTCTGTTTACACAGTCACATTATGGGGATTTGTCCTCCTTATGGGGGCAAAAGGCAAGTCTCCATTACATAAATTGTTACATTTTAGGATGAATACAAGTTACATGGTTAGGATAAGGTTCGGGTTGGTGTAAGGTTAGGTTTAGGATTAGGTCAGTAGTAGTTATGATTAAGGTGAGAGCAAATCTCCAGGGAATGAATGTTAGACCATGGAATACCCTCTGAAATCATGGAAACCAGACTGTGTGTGTGAGATCAGTTTTTAAGACAGAAATGTGAAGTGGCAAACCACTTCACACTAGGGAGCTGCTACCGCAAAGGTTAGATCACCCTTAGCTTCAGGCTTGTTTTAGGGATGCCCAAGAGCAGCTGATCAGCTGATCTTAGGGACCGTGAGGTAGTATACAGCTGAGACAGCAGTCAGAGCAGTAAGGCAGTGCAAGGCCATTTAGAAACCTATCCTAACTAGTAAATTAAAATGCAACCTGTAGTGTACTGAGAGCCAGTGGAGGGAAACTGGGATGGTAGAGATAAGTTCATGTCTGTGAGTGTTTCTCAAAAGACGTGCAGCAGCATTTTGAACAAGCTGAAAGGGAGTGATGGAACCTGGCTAACCCCAACATAAAGAGCGTTATAGTAATCCAGTTGAGTAGTTTATCAAGGTCATGCCTCTGCAGAATCGAGCTTAGCTCACTCTCACTCACTCTTCTACCCCTTTGTCCTCCACAAGGGTTGCTCCGTATTAGGGGGATGCTGGTGCCGATCCCAGCTGACATGGGGGAAGACCCTGGAAAGGTTATTTCCATATAGAGACAAACAACCATCCATGCTGACATTCACACCTATGATCAATTTAGAGTGTCCAGTTAACCTCTGCATGGTTTTTGGAATGTGGGAGGAAACCTGAGAACCCAGAGAGAACCCACGTACACATGGGAAGAACATGCAAACTCCATGCAGAAAGGTCCTTGCTCCAGAAAGGTCCTTGTTCTAACTGGGTCCAAAACCCAGGTCTTCTTGCTGCAAAGGCAAGAGTTATAACCTCAGTCCCCATCCAAGCTGTAATATCATTGAGACATGTCAATAGAGTTTGGACAGAGAATACCTCATTTTGCTTCAGGGGAATATACATTTGACAGTCACAAAAATGAAACGACATGTCATGTTTCTGGAAAAAATACAATCCAGGGGAAGCAGATTCAGTGAGAACAGGATGGGCCTCCACAGGGGAGAGATGTTATAGAAGACTCACAATTAACAATCTTGACACAGAAGCTTCTATCAGCCAAATTAGAACAAAACCATTCCAAGGCGGAATGGTTTTAATACCCTTTAATACCCAACCAGTGCTCCAGAGGAGAGAGGAAGATTTTATGATCTACCATATCAAATGCAGCAGTCAAGTCTAAAAGCATTAGAATGACAACGTTTCCACAGTCAGTGGGCAGAAGAATATCATTGGACACCTTTAAGTTTGGGGATTCAGTACTGTACAGTGTCTTAAACCCAACGGAATACAAATACCATTTCTGTCCAGGAAGGCTACCAACTGAGTGTGAACAATTTTCTCCATGATTTTTGAAAGAAATGGGAGCTTAGAAAGTGTGAGTACAAGAAGGGGTCAAGGCTGGGCTTTTAATAAGTGGCTGCATGACTTTGTGTTTAGGCACATCAGGCACCACAGGAGAGACTCTTGTTAACAACAGACAGCTGAAAGCCACTATAGCTGTGAGGGAGCTATAGTGGAACCAAGATTTTTGTCAGCGAAAAACTGGAGATGAGTGTCTTCCACTCATTCACCAGTAGCGAGTTTTTTTCCCAACAAATAATAGAAACAGCACAGGCACAAAAAAAAACTGTCGGAGGCAAGCCCAGCACACCGACACCATCTTGCTCATAGTCTAAACCTATATCATAGGCCTCGAGTGACAAATTCTGAAGAAGTGGGAGCACAAAGACACCAAAGCCATTTTCACAAATGGAGGATGGAACATTGCTCACTTAAAATGTCTTTGTATGGTTGTGGATCACACTTAATCATACCCTCCATACCCTGTCTGGACTATAAAGACATGCAGAGAAAAGACAGTATCAGTGCTATCACATGTTGCCTCAGGGATTTAGAAATCATTTAGCACTTGAATGACTGCTTATCTTCAGGCCTTCAACAGTTTTGAGTGGGCTCATCTTTATCAACAAGTTGCTGAGACATACAACTATAAGAAGGGTAGTATGCTCAATTTTGTTGGTATTATTGGTACAAACAACTTTGGTTCTGGAATTTGAGGGCGATTAAGGCCTGGGTCATACTCAGCTGCACACATGCATCACAGAACAGCTTTTTTTCCATGTTATTAGATTAACAGCAACACTGCCTGATATACTAGGGGTCTCCCAATCAAAACAGTAACAAAAGACCTAGCTTGATAGGGATCATCAGACTTGTTGTCTTTACCACCACTGTTGATGAAAACCTATCAATGCAACTCAAGGATGTTTATATGACTTCAAAGAGTGTTGGAAACATTTTGGCTAATAAGTACACTACTCAACAAAATATATAACATTAGTCTTTTTTTTTACATGTTTTGATGCCAAAATGTTACATATAGCTTTAAAAGCCTACATCTCTTGCACCTTTGTTGTTCATACAGGGAGCATGTATGAATAACAAAGGCAAAAAAGACACACTCAAAATTGTCCAGGATTAAGAGGTTATGACTTTATGAAGGTATACATAAAACTAACTTAATTCATAGTTTTACAACTGTTACACGCACTGTCAAAATTATCATCTACTACATGGTGAAAATATGGCATTCATTTTACAGAGTCATCGCGTGTACTTATTGTTTTGCAGTTTTGCAGTTTCAGTGGATTAATACAGCTGGAAGATAACTTCTCCATGTTCCAGCTACTGGTTCATCGCCACACTTTCTGAAACATCATCATTTTTCTTCTTCAGGGAGACTTCAACCTCTGAGGACAAAGTTTGCTGATTCAACAAGACACTTTTCCGTTGCTCAAATCTAATTTCTAAAACAATAACCACGAGCCCTGCTATTCTGGTCTGTTCTTTCTTACCATGCTAAAGTCATTGTGACTGTCCTCTGGGCCAATTATGCAGTGTGTATTGTCAGATTGGGCTACATATTGTTTCAGCAATCAGTACCACTGTGTGCCTGTATGTGTAAGGGATTTCGTCTATCTGGGTAAGTGTGTCTTAATTTATTATCTGATGTGATAAGTATCTTTGCAGAGTAGGGTGGAGAGGATAGCACAAATTGAAAGATAAAACAGAAAAAAAGAAAGACCTGACTCCTGTCTTTTTGTCTTTTCAGGGGCCCAGTCTAATTGGGGACAGACAGGGCCACTTGCACTCAATTATCCACTCATTAGTAAGCAAACAGGAGAGGCCACAGAAAGCTGTGTTCCCTGCATGCTACTGTTCACACCCAACATCCCTCACTTTGTCTTTTCAGTGCTCTGTCACTTCTTAGTCACCCAGTGTATTTGTTATATTGTATTCTGGCTGTATTCGGTTTAGATGTCAGGCACATCATTTTCCATTACTTGAAGGGCATTGAGGCGATGGTGTACTTGCTGCTTGGTCTGTGGCTTTTTGTCACACATAAAGCAAGGGAAAGCTGTAAGTAACTCATAACTCTTCCAGTGTTGACACTCTCTGACCAATCAGAGCCCGGAAGTCTGTATCAGCTCAGCTCGCTTGGAAACTCGCCAGAGTGGGTACCCAAAAAAGCACCAGGTACCAGGTACCAGGTACCATCCCTAATGGAAAACCCAGTAGAGTCGAGTCAAGCTGAGTAGTGCTAGAACTGTATAGTGGAAAAGCACCATTGGACTGAGTTTTTGTTTACTTGTTTTGTTTGTGTTTCTGCTTTGATACCATTACAACAATATAGTTAGACAATACCGCCCTTAGCAAGAATTGGATTGGCAACTCAGACAAAATCAATGTCTACAGCACAGTGGACTGTGAGAGAGAAAAGTATCGTGCAACATTTCTGTTGTTTATAATCACAGACTAAACTGCATGTCTACTTTGGCTCCAAATGTTGTCTGGAAGCCACAGCCTTGATTTGCCGCCCATGAAAATAGTAACTGTTGAGATGGCATAGTTTTTGAGCCTGCCAGTCATTTTCTTGGCATGGTTTACTGAACTCTGTGGAGAGGTGATGGGCAGTTGGCCGAGCCCTGTGACGCACAGCCTCTTGAACCATGGGTCTGGAAATTTTGTCAGTTCTTTGATTCTATTACTTATTTATCAGCAGATGGACAAAGAAATACATGTAAAGGGCCAGAGAAATAGAGGCAAAATAAAAAGGCACCTATTTTTTGTGTGCTGCAGTGGTGTGCTGCAGTGGTTCTTATTTCTCCTTAACAGACCGGCATGCAGGATTTAGTGAAATCTAGGGCATCCAACTGTATATAAGAAGTGATTGTAAGACTGCATAAGAAAAGAACAAAGATGTGTTTGATTTGTCCATTCTGGGCTTCTGTGCAAAGGTGATTGCAGCTCATAACAAATTAATGAATACATGATTATGACTAGGGCTGCAAGCAGCACTTGACGGGCCCTCACACATCCCCATGCATTTGGATTGTAGAGTAACCGCTAGGGCTGCACAATATATCGTAAATTTATCGCGATATTAACATGGGCTATATACATATCGCAAATGACGGCTTGAACTGAGATAAATTTTTCCTGCACATTCAGTTGACAGCAGCACACTTCCACAGCAAACATTGTACAGTGTGTGTCTTTCTTAACTTTCAAGTGTTTCCTCCCCTATTCGTTTGGAGCAACGTTTGTTTTATTTCAGGCCAGTGTGTGTTTTTATTGTGTTTCTTTGTCATTTCTCTCTTCTTGTTTCTTCCTGCCCAGTTATGTATCTCATGTGTGAGCAGAGACACACACACACTCACACATGGTGTGGAGAGAAAATGAACTCGGGTAAATGATAAGTTAAGATCTTCTCAAAAAGTAAAAACCAGGCGGAAATATAAGTGAGTGTGAACGCACTCTTTGCATGAACATCGGTTGGCCAAACCTGATTATTCTTCACACACATACACTGTCAAATTTCAGTCCTCTTACCCATCATCACTTCTTTTATTTGTTAAAATACATGTGTGAAATGCAAAAAATGTCAGCTAGATTCACAATGGATTACTTCCTGTTGTACATCTGGACATAATCTATGTGTGTACTGATTGTGTGTATTAGTATTAGTGGGTAGAAAAAAGAGAAGAAGAAGAAGAAGAATGATAAACACTACAATTTTTGATCGGGTCTTCATACCATTTAGTCCTCAGGCTCTAATTATTATGATTAATAGCAATATTAATTCTGTATACTATAGTATACTATGAATACTATTAACACTGAGCAGGTGTCAGTAGCAGAAATTGAGCATACTACCCATAAGTTTGTTTTAGTGTATAATTGATCTAAAATTAAAATAATTAGTTTTTTGTAGCCTTTAAACAAGCCTTTTACATGTACATTAGAAAGGGGCTTTTCTTTTGACCACCTTCTATAGCAGCATGAATGGAAAAGCATTCTTGATTTCGAACAAAGCTCAACTGTATAGTCTTCCAGTCACAAAATGAAGTGCTGCTTTGCAATTTGACAAGGGCCACGTCACTTTTTAAAAGTGGAAGTTCATAGCTGTGCACACTCATACTGTATGTGAGTGCTTTGTTAAAAAATAACAATGTGCTACTGAAGAAGTGCTGAAAATAGGAAATGTGAGCATTAACCCCTCAACAAAATATATCCCACCCCATAGATTACTATTCAAACTGAGTTATTTTTGCTAATTGCTACTTCTATCCACTTCCTAGAACTCACTTTTCAAACTGGAAGGATACGTCCATTTTTAACATACAATCTGTGGTTCTGAAACTGAAAAATACTGCACAAACAAAGGAGAATGGCTACGCCAACATTAACCCAATGCATAAACCAACAAAAGGGGAAAATGGAAACAGCAGAGAAAAGAGTGAAGGAGTAAACAGAGTTGAAGTATGAGTCCTCCATTTGTTGCACTTTGCAATCTCACCATTACCCATCGCTAATGCATATACACTGGGCCTTTGAGCTTCTTGTACAAAAAAAAAGACAACGGGCATGATTACTGTTTTATGCTAATTGTTGAAAGAATGAACTGTGGTCCTAAATATTGTTCAAGTTTAATGATCTGTTTTCACTGACATGTCAGTGACACATCATTTAATATCAGCTCTCATCATCCAGACTCATCATCTTTCAATTTTTTGGCTTTCTGTCTCTCCATTATTCCCTTTCCCCTTAGCCCCCCCCCCCGTGTATTCACCTGCACACCCTTCACAACAGAGCTGTCAGCAAAGTGTGTTTCTTGTTTCTGTTTGTGCACCGCGTGTGCTAATGAAACTGACAGATCTAACTTTGCCGCTACTCAAATGAAAAATGCATGCTTTGCTATTTGCTTCCTGTTCTCCAGGCAGTCGGCCTTCTGCGGAAGCTTTTTCAGAAAAGCTCCATTTAACGTTGAAAAACTGATTTACGTTGTTTACGTTTAGATGGTGAAATTAGTTGGTTACATTCTCACAAAGCAACAAGGTTTAGTACCAAAAAAATACACGCAGTATATGGAACAGGGTTGACTTGATAAACCACAGGACTCTCAACATTGGAATTCTCCTGTAAAGTCTTATTTTCATTTTTCCCTTTTATCTTCGATTAGGTTTAGGCAAGCCTGGAAATATGTATTGTTTATATGAGAATCATTTGCATGATGATTTGGTTGACTTACCATTCACTAACATTACCATAGAAAGCATCTGCAGGTATAGATCAGAAAACATTGCTTTAAGATAATTAATCCATCAATGCTTGGGAGTTTGTGTGTAAAGGCAACGTATCCCAAAAAAACAAGCATTTAACAAAGAGAGGGAAGTGAAGAAGCTAAAAATTCAGACCAGTAATAGGTGAAGCATTATAAAAGAAATGTCAAGCAGCTATTTCCTGCATAAGTGATTATGAAGTATCCCACTTTCCCACGTTCAATTTCAATTTAAAAAAAAACTAAACTTCAGTTAGTGACAAATAAACAGTATGTCTGTACATATTTACATAGCTTGTAAATGTGTTTTATTTTTAACAGGCATTTTATTTATTTAAAGCCTGAAACTTTGTCAAGAATTGCAGTTGACAGATCCAAGTTCAGGTGTCACTATACTTGAGGTACAGCTGTTAAGCCAGTCCAGTTCAAACCTGACAGCTACCTTTTTTTTGTATTGGCATTGCACCTTTGTACCTCTACCAGGCACATGGCAAAATGTTACAAACGGTACAACAGTTTATTTGTTGTTATTGTTGCTGTTGTTTTACCCATGGTGCATCCTTATTGGGTTTGTTGGCTTATAGCTAATTTTTACTGTCCTGTTTTTGAACAGACATATGGTCAGTGACAACTGTGCTTGAACAATACAGCAAAGAATAGAGTAGTACGGGAAAAAAAATAACAATAACGTTCACACAGAGCATAGCACACGTTCTCTCGAGACTCTCACTGTTCCATACAGAGTTTATTGGCTGACCAATATTTATTGACGATACTGAGTGAGGTGTTAGGATGAGGCTTGAATTAAATTCAGCACTCATGGTGTGTTTTTCTTTTTCAGTCGTATGCCGAACAAACACAACACAACACACACACACATACGCCACACAAACACACACAGAAGTCCTCTCTGTATCCAAGATAAACACACTTTCTCCCCTCAGCTATGGACTGTCAAACACCTTTGAGTGTGTGTGCCTGAACGTTCATGTCTGTGTGGAGGCAATGCAGGGGTCATGTCTAGCCCCACGGCACTTCATTAATATGCATGCTTTTTGGAGAATGTGCACGTGTGTGTGCGGGCGTGTGTGTGTGTGTGTGTGTGTGCATGTTCCTACTCTGTTCACATATCTGTTTACATAATTGATGAATATGATAATGAAACAAGCTGGGAGTGTGCTCCAGTGTAGGTCTGTGTTTGTTTGGATATGACTGTGTTGGCCTCCATCGCATCACATGCCCACCAATGGACAGTTTGGCCACTGACAGCAATTTGTTGTGTTGGCAAAAAGACAGACAGGTAGACAGACATGCTGACAGCATATGGTGCAAGACAGGAGACCCGTGGACCCATGTGGTCATTAGAAAAACATTTTCTCTCTCTCTCTCTCTATCTATCTATCTATGTATCTGTCTATCTCTTGCTCTTTATTGCTCCCTTTTCTCCCCTTTGGCATGCGTTGTGTGTGGTTGGCTGCACGCCACATGCTGATCCGATGCCCTTGGCGCCGTTGGGGTTCCGTGCCACCTGTGCCACTCTCTCCCACTCTCTCCCACTCTCTCCCATAGCATTCCCCCAGCCCCCAACACACACATACCCACTCATACAATCATTAAGTTTGCACCTGTGTCTATGGGAGAGGTTTAAATAATAGAAACACACACATTAAACATTATATTGTCCTCTTGGTGAGGTCAGTGATCTGCCTGATTGATTTTTTTTGACACAGTTTTTTTAAAACATTTGTATCTTTTTATAGTCTATGTAAAATTGAGATAGACATATTTTTTTGAACTGTACATCAGTTTTACTATAGCTCCTAATACAATATTTCCACATTTATCAACAACAATAATAACAAAAAATAACCTTGTGGAATAATGTTGCACCAGATCAGGGGCCAGTACTATAAAAATGATGTAATATATAAATTATATAAAAAGTGTATTTAAAAAAAATACATTGTTATACTTTCTCTATTCAGTCATTTATTCTGACTTAGTCTCATCCGCACTGATGCTTACACCTCTAAAGGAATTCCGCAAGTGTTGTCTTCATATAGATACCACAATGGTACATGCTATATGTGTTGCTACCAACATAAATATTTATTTTAAGCATGTCATTTTAAACAGAGGAATGTGAAATGGGCACAGATGTTCCAGCTGAAAATAAACAAATCTTTTTAGGAAACATTTCTCTATACTAAGGTATCAAATGATTTATCTAAATACAGTATGGAAAACTGGAAAATGTTTGCACCCAATTTTCTGGACATTTTCTGGAGTTAATGTCTATGCATGGCTTAAGGTTTTTAAGCCTGTGGTAACTTTGTGGTAACACTCTGGCCACTCACATCAGTACACAGGTTTGACATACTGTAGATCCACATTTCTGTTGATAGAGTTTCTGTGATATAAATCCCAAACACAGTTCCACAACATGATTAGTTCTAATCACCCAGCCATATTTAATCATAGAATCAATGTTACCCACTGTCACTTCAGACTGGTATTTATTGGCCAAGACTCAACCATCAGCTGTGGATAAAAAAGCTCCATTAACACTTAATTTCAATTCTGACAGTCGCATGCCCACTGTAGATGAATGGTCACATAAGATGCATTTTCATGTGTGTATACATGTGTGCAAGCTTCTAATACTGCGCTTAAATGCTCATCTGGATGATTTTTTTAATTATTATTATTTACCTGAGAACATTTTCAAAAGAAAAGTTTGCATAGCCTTAGGTTTTAAGTAAGTCTCCACAAATGCAATGGAACATACTTGTACCTGAGTCAGAGATTGAGAAGCTGCAGGTTGCATGCTAAATGGACAGATAAACAGAAGCAGGGGAACAAGCCTGACTGTTCTCTTAAGGGCACTGCTCATGCACATGTATAGAAAAATGCCGATACTGTATATACTACATTTTCATATAGTGCTTGTGGTGCGCAGCAAACTCTTGCATAGAGTCATGCAACAGTCATGTTCTCAATGCAAATGTGATTCATCTATTGAGCCTCAAGCAGCCATTTTAAAATGGTGTTTTCACATACAGTTAAAAAAGTATCTGTGTCCAGGCGGGTGTTTCACCTCTATTAAGTCAGAAGTGATCTTCATTTATACTACCACACATGAAAATCTATCACCTGACCATTCACACAATGCATCCTGTGTAAACAGGTAGGTAAAACAACTTAAGGAATACGTAATACTTTAAGTAGTAGGTACTCCTTAAAAGACAAAACAACAGTGAAAAGTCAGAGCATGAAAGCAGATCTGTTGTGAGACCAAGAATGAAGAGAAACTATAACTGAAGGTAAGTGCTGAGCCAGCTGTTCACAGCTGAAAGTTAAATGATGGAAACAGGACGTGAGTGTGGTAACAATGTCACTGTTTTGAAAGGTCTGACTAAAATGCAGACCCACATTTTCAAATGAAAACAGAGCCAGTAGCCTTTCCAAACTTCTCAATTTTGGGGGCTCAAGTGTAAACGACAGGTGTATGCAGAGCAGATTTTATGCATTTTTAAACTAAAATGCAGTAAGAGTTTTAGATAAATCCAACCTAATCCCTAAAATCCTCTGGACGACTACCGCAGCTGACACCAACGCAGAGATACACATCCCCAGCCAGGGTTAGTGAGAAATTCAGAAAATAGCACACCTGAACCCACTCTGCTGTTTCCCAGGCCCTGCCATGCTAACATAAAGGTTACCTCTTCACAAACGCAAACACACACACTTTATCCCTGTCATATTTAGTCAGACTCTAACAGATCGGTTAGGCGAGGCCGGCACTACCACACCTGACCCAGTCACACACACACACACACACTCAGGTGTCCCAGTCTCAGTTGGCTGGAGGATTCTTTGGACTAAGAGTTAATTTGATCAGCTGTTATGTGAGGAAACTGAATAAAAGATGGACAATGGCCAGAAAAGTGAGTGAAGGTTGAATGACAAATTAGGTTGATGAGAGATAAACAAGTTAATAAAAAAACATAACAAAATGGTTATAGTATTTCCTCATTAGTCCTAACATTCACAACCCAAAGCTTCTGTTTAATCTGTATAGATGCTTGTCAATACATTTAGTTTAAACCTGTCATTATGATGTAAAAATTGCATTTTTTTTTTATTAGAAGTCTATAAGACTCAATTTGTTAAATGTTATTCCTTAAGAAACACAATGGAGAGAAGAGTGTTCAGCCTATCACTTCAGTATCTATCAATGACACACACCTCTCCCATCCCCTGCTCCCCTGTCTGCTTAACATGACTGAAACCATGTCATTGTCATGCAATACACCTCCATTACAATGGCCTTTTACCATAAAATAATTTACCTCTACAGTGTACATCTTCCTTCTCGTGTGTAAACTCTAAAGTGTTGTTGATGACTTCCTCATGAGCAAGCACTGTACCATAATAACCACACCTGCTGTGAAAAACACTCTGTTGCAAGAAAGTGTCTTGTCTGTGTTTGATGAACACAACTGGCACAAGTACACCTCTTAAGAAACTACCTGCATCCTATTCTGCATCTTGCTACTGCTCTGATTTTACAACTATATGACTAAGAATGATACTCCTGGAATAGGTACTCAAACATTGCCTGTTGCTCTTTAGATTGTTGTTTAATTTGCACCCTAAAACTACAAGTTTTAGTAGAAACCAAAATTCCCAACATTTTCATAGAAATGGTTCAGATTAGACATGTTGATTTGCACCAAATTACACAAAAGCTTAGATGTTGACGCGACAAATGTTTGCTAAAGTGAACATCCTGCTGCTTAGTATGGTGCAAATCGGTGCAGCATTGTCTTTCAATCTGCTGATATAAAACAAACACAGATGCAAACAATATTCTTTGTGGTGTTTTATCCTGAAGAAACAAACAGCAATATATTTTTTTTGTGTGTTTTATCAAGAAGCTTTGATGCATATGGTTGGAAGGAGTTACATGTTTTAATGAAGAGCTGTACAATACAGGTAATAAAAATTGGTAATAAAAATTGAGAGTGAGTGAGTGTGAGAGACAACAGGGAATAATATATAGTATTATATACTAATTACCAATTTTGATTCAGAAACATTTTCATGTGAAGTTATTTCAATGATGGGTCAATAGTGATCCTCATGCTATAATCAAGCTATAATCCGAAAATCACAAAGGCGATAACTATGATTTTTATTTATTATCACACTGTTGCTATTACCAAGTTGGACATTGCATTAGAAACAACGTGGCATTACCATAATAACAATTCCCTCTTACAAAATTGTTACCATGTTGTTACTGCACTGTAATGTAAAGGGTTACCAAACTATTTGTTGCAAAATGAACTGAAAGTCATTGAGCCTTACAGATTAAGCTTGGCTCATAAATGTGCCCAACTCTGATGTGTCATTGTAGCTGCTAAAGTAAAGAAAGAAACCATGGAAAGCCATAAGCTACATCAGTGGGTGAAACTATTTCAAGTGTTGTCAACATGTGGCTCACTAACACTTTGTTGAGCTATGTGCAATTTCCTTGTGTAGAGAGCCTCTATTTTTTGGGTTTTTGTTACTGATGTTTAATTTCACAGTTGCTTGTTCATATTTTCCATGCCCTCAGGCCTCACTGCATTTCGTTTTAACATTTTATGTGATGGACATTAGAGAATTAGTCCCTTTAACTGTTGCATTTGTGTGAACATACACAATTATGTCCAGCACAAAATGTTACGTTTACACAAAGTGACCTTACAACTGAAGCACCTACTGTACATGGAATGAGCCATTGTTACAATTTTGCACATTAAGTTTCTTGCATGTCATTTGTCCATAAAAAATTCCTTTTTGGTATCAACCTTCCCCCCCAATGAAGAAGCATCACAGCTTTAGGCTCTGTTAGGAACTGCACACATCGTGTCTCTGCACCTGTGATTTATAAGCCAATTAAAAAGTGGAAAGGCAAAACACTACATCCATAAATAAAAACCTGAAGGTCCATTAAATGTGATCAATAAAAGAATAATAACCTGATTTTATTGTGAAGTACATTAGCTTTACAACTTAAGTGACAAATAAAAAAAAAAACATATTTACAGGAGCAAAGGGTTGCTGCAACAGGGTCACAGGAGACACAGTATCATCTGTGGTTAACATTTGCAATATTTTGGATGTGGCAAATTAGATAAAGTACTGTATTAGTGACATTTGAGCATTACAGAGGCAGGTTAAATAGATTATAAAGAATATACTATATATATATATAAATGCTATGTACAACTGTATGTAACTTCATATATTTTTATGCCTCGTTTGGTTTCAATTAACAAATTGTTGCTACAAACGTGGAGTTTCTTAACTTGGAACTTTCTTAATATTATGCAGTTTTCCTTTTCTACCCAGCTTTTGTCTGGAAATTGTTATTTCGTGTCAAAGGAGTGTCATTTCTGCCATTTAAAAAAATTCTTGCGTCAGACACTTCTTACGCCACAGCTTCGTTAGTGGAGGCATATAAAAACACAGGTGCTTCTAATACTGTTGATGAGCACTTGTTTCATTTAGGTGGTGCAATAAGCCTAGAAAGAGTGAATATAACTGAGTGAACAATGCGTCAGTGCTACAGCACAAACAAGACTGGGGCAACTAAAAGGTAGGCCTGTAGCTTTAATTAAGGCCATTTATTACTTCCTACTACTTTCATGTCTCCATTGAGGATCTATTTCTTGAATAAATAAGATGCCCGTGCGCTCTAGCGAGCACCCTGCTTCACTCTGCTGTGTAGTGAACATTTATTTGGAGAGCTGATTATTCATCCAGCTGGGCAGTTTTTACAGAGCAGAGGAAAGGAAGAACCACTGAGGGGAAAAAATGATTGAGGACCAAAATCATAAAGTGGGAGCAAAGTACAATAATTTAAAAAATAAATAAATAAACATTTGGTCTGAGATGCATTTCTGTTTGGTACATACTGTAGATTACATGGTGTATATTTTGGGGAAGAAGGCTGCAACAGTGTCTCAGCGCTGTTGCATCGTCTCCGTGTCGTGATGATTGTGATTCGACAGACAAAACTGTGTTTGTTGTTTAGTGTCTTCTGTTTTCCGCTGCTAAAAATATTTTCCCAGACCACTGAGGTAGCAATTGTCATGTATGGTCTGAGCTGCCTCTCCTGTCTTTTGTGTTTTGACTTCCTGCATTTTAATTTGTTGTTTAACCCTTACTTCCTGGAAAGCCTGTTCTGCTTTCTTCCTAGGAAGCTGGTTGACAGGTGAGGTGGGCTCTCTATCAGCACAGCTGCCTCCAATCTTCCAATCCTCCCTCCTGTATTTAACCTCGGATTTCCTGCCACTCCTCATCAGTGCGTCTTAGTCTGGTTATAGTATTTTTACTAGTTTAGTGTGGTAACCCACGTCACCTCACCTTGTGTGCGCGCTTCTCTTTTTATCAGGTCTTTCTAATGTTCAGTTTTTGTTCTCCTTTTAGTTTGTTCCTAGAAAGTACCTGAGCTCTGCCTCACCAGATTTACTAATTTATATTAGCCTTTTACAACTCTCATTTAAGAAATGACCAATAACTAATAACTTAGCAGCAGAGGTGCCCATACATCCAGTGTGGCCTCAGCCTTCCTGTCTTAACTCCTTCAGAGTATCAGCTTTACAAGCTCTGCATTAACAAAAAAGTGTGAATGTCTTCTTTTGATTCTTGGAAACTTCACATTGACAATAGTTTTGTGTTGAGGTACACACATGGTTAACAATAGAAGTATGGCATTCAGTTTTGACAGTAATGTGTAAACATCACTGTATTTCAATGGCCAGCGCAGCATCATGATGAATGACATAAAATCTAAACCATACTCAGTTTTTATATGACCGTTTTCAGCCCATCAGTGTCACACCCACAATTTATTCCTTGGCACCAGAATAAAAAGCTTATTATGGTTTTAAAAAAAAATGCATTGCCATGCCAAATATAAGAAATAGGGTTTTGTTGAACCAGAAATACAGAAAATAAAATAATGATATTATCAGCAAAGTAATTAAATTACGACAGTGTCACACACTCTCTGCCTTGTGTCACACACCGTAACAATAGGTGTGTGATAAGGCCCAGCCTGAGCATGACATCCCTGTTACTCACACATATTTTACACTCCAGAGCACTCATTACCCTCTCAACATACCTCTCTGTCTGCTCATAAGGCATCTGTTTGCACTCTTCACAGTGGGTTTTTTTTTTTTTTCTCCTCTCCCTCTCTCTTCTTACAACATACCAGTGGAGACACAGTATCATGGCAACACCTCAGCAATGACACACTAAAGTCACACACACGGTAACATGTACGCGCGCACAGTTAATGGACCTGTCATCTGAATGGCCGACCACTAGACTTTAAATAGCCACACCTCTTATAGCATATCAGTTGACAGTGAGCCAAACTGATAGTGAGTATTTCTCTCTACAAATACACCATGTCCTATATACAAATTACTTTATTACGAACATGTAAAATATGTGGGCAAACACACGTTACACAAGTCATGTAGTGCCTACACCCCTTTTCATCTTACATGAACGTCAACAGTACAGCCTGCTGTAATAAAAATATAAACAATTATCCCCTTTTTATATAACCATATAAACATGAACGGAACCAATTTCATAAAGTTATTTTGCATATATTTTTTGATTTACAGTTGTGCTCACACAATTTGTGTTGTCCCACAAATTTCACCCCACAGACTGAAATACAAATCCTTTTCATTGTTGTGTGAACACGGAGAACACTTTCTTAAAGTTGTCTCCCGTCTGAAATGATAACCATTTTCTCTTTCTACGACCATTTTCTGTATGGTGTTTGCACTGAAGTCCGGATGATTCCAGAGATTGCATGAAAATGCAAATGGCCGCAAACATGTTTTTCCTGTCAGCTCTCTAGTCAAACGTCACAATGATTCGCAGCGAGTAAGTGAGCTGGTGTCGTTCCTGAATGTTCCTGATATTCTCCTGCTGTGTTGGTCATATGTAAAGGGCAAATTCTGGAAAATGTCCAGACCTAATTTTGCAAAGTTCACATCTCAAAAAACAGCTTGTGTTTTTTTTTTTGGTCTTCAGCTGTAGAAGCTGTGAAGGGAAGTTAATATTTGTTATTTTGTAATCTACGAGTATGACTATGACTGCCCTTTCCTGTGTAGGCTGAAATCCATCTGAGCTTAACTTTAATACTTTCACCTTGTTCTACGGAGATACTGCCACAGGCATCAGGTATATACATTCTGACTTTAAAACAGGTTTTTCTATCAAAGAGTAATAGAATTGATAGCAGAGGCGTGACGGCTTTAATACACTGTTTTGGTGCCGGCTCTTTGCTTCTCAACTTAACCTAGTTTTATTGCACATCAGATTCATTAAGATTTATTTGGGTATGTATGAACTGGTTTCTTTCATTTAGCTGTTTGTTAGCAAAAATCTTTCAGTGTTTTGCCATTTATCAAGAATAACAGCTACTGTTGTTCCTTTGGCCTTTCCCTCAGTGTTTCCTTAGCAACAACTACTGCACAAAGGCATTAAAAGCACCAGTTTGGTTTGTCTGACTTTTCCCTGAGTGGATGGATAACTAAATCAAAAAGAAGCAAGAGTTTTCTTTGGGAAGATAGCTACAAGAAAAGACAGACGAAAAATCACTAAAGGTAACACTGAACTATTTTGATATTTTAACTTATAAAAACATACTTGGCATATGATTGACAGGAAAGCTGTTTAATATCTAAATAAAATTATTAATTGTCCAGAAGTTAAATAACTAGGGGACACCTGTGTGGTTAGCACAATATTACAATTCAACATTCACTAAGTTTAACTGTGAGAATTACTTTGCCGAAACAGAGAAATGTGGAGGTAATCCAGTAGAAATAGTAGCAAAAATATATTTTTTTTTCGCTTCCTGTTGCAATCAGTACTGCTGCTGACACTGCAGTGCCTGATGAAATGCTCTCAGATTCTGCCCGTTTACTGGGTAAACAGTGGAATTAACAAGCTACAAGTACCAGGATAATCTGCCCGAAATGTAAATGCTTGTACCTGATTTAATTGTTGCAGTGTGTTGGTGGAAGACGTTGCATTACAATGTAGTAAAGGTTGAGCAGGGATCAAATGTGTGTTTTTTTTTTTGTTTTTTTTTCGGGGCCTCGGGCAGCATCGCCCCTGTCTCAGAAGTGAATGAAGAGAATGCATTTTGTAGTGCTGCTGCCGGTGTCAACGCGGCCCACAACAGAACAGAACGGACGGTTTGTGTTTAACCTTGGTCTCAAAGTCACTCCCCAGCCTCATGCTTCTCAACAGCCCAAGAGCCCTCCCCGATCCCACCACCACCACCACCAGAGACAGCAGCAGCAGCCCCCACCCTCAGTTGGTCTGTTTGAGCTTCTTAGCAGGGGGCCTGCAGTTCCAGAGATATGTGGGGGTGGTGTATGTGTGCGTGTGCAAAGGCGTGTGTATAGCCTTTCGGCTTCTCCCTGGATGTGCTAATGTGATAATTGAGTATTCCAAGTTCTGCCTGCAACTGTGTCACTCTCACACACACACACACACGCAGCTCGTTTGTCTCAGAACAGCTTCCTCACTTCTTGATGACATACTTCAGCCTGAGCTATATTGAGTCAGTGATCACACATGCACATTAATCTACTCTTTTCTCTTTTTTTTTCTTCCTTTATTGCTTGTGTGTTTTCTTATATGATGTTTGTTGCACCACTAGACATGTGCATTTAGCAATTTATTTTTTTCATTGCATTTCATACTTGAAAAAGCCTAGAGCAAAAAAAAAAAAAAAGAAAAAAAGCTAATAATAGTTTACTGGCCAATTTGATCAAGTTCCCTTGAACATGTTTCTTTCAATAAATAGTGTAAATGAGCATTTATGATACATTATTATTTCTCCATCATGAAAATATAATAAAATGATGTGAGAGGCAAAAGGTTTAAGGCAAATTTCTGTCTAAAAAAAAATGGAACGATGGAACGATGTGTTCTTTTTCCCTCCCTTTCCCCCAACGTTACACACTGTCTCACTGCAGGAAGATAAACCTGAGAGATGTGATGTCCGCAGAATCTCTTTAAAAGGAGCCACCAGGGCGTCCAGGGAGCGGCGAGCAGCACCCGGAGACCAACGTTCGTCCTCCTGACCAGAGTGAGAGGAGCAGTGAACCGAAGAGTTGATATGTTCAAAAGCCAGTGGGTCGTAGCTGCAATCTGGGGCTCCAGGCAAACAAATCACAGACAAACCAGAAAGGCACTCTCTGGCTTTCAATATTGATCACTTCTCACACATTCACAAACACACACCCACAGACAAACATCACATGTCTGAGAAATCAATGAGCAGACAAATTTACACTGGCTGTGAACCAAGTGACTCAAGCAGTATTTGTTTTGTTTGTTTGTTTTTGAGTTTGTGTCAGCTTGAGTGTATATGCATGACTGAGAAACAAGAGGAGAGAGTTGAAAAGTTGAATCTAGAAAGTTGAGAGATTTTTAACGATTGTTGGGGTGACTGCAGGAGGAGAGGAGGCGTCGATGAGGCGTTGTCGGAAGGAGAAGAGAGGAGGGGATTAGGGTTGGCGGTTTGCTGTCGAACCAGCATCGATACAACAGCAGCATTTGCCTAATCCCCTGGTAATGGGAGCTTAGCTGCCTCCTCGGACACACAAACACTCCCACTGCCTCCTCCTCCGCTCTGCTCCACTCTAGTCCTTTGCTGCCCTCTTCCCTCCTCATTTACATAACTTTAGAGATATTAAGGCAGTCCCAACAAGGCCCCATTATGTGTGTGTTGGTTTTGGGTCCCAGTGTGTCAGCCCCAAGGCTTTGGAGAGAAGAGGAGCAGAAAGAGTTGGGACATCACAGAGGCTTGTCCACTGTTTTGTCTGTTAGAGATGGTTTGCATGCTTCTTAAAAACTTATTGAAAGAAGAGCGAGAGGGAGAGAAAAAGGACAGAGTAAAGTGATAAATGGTGCCTGAGTTTGTGATCTGATAGCAGATGTGCTTTTTAAAAGTCAGCCGTGACATCTTGAAGATACCCAGGTTTCAGTTTAGATAGGTGTTGTTTGTTTTTCTGATAATTAATTAGGCTACACCAACATAAAAGCACCACGCTAATGATGTTTCATGGACGGCTCTTGGCACCCGAATTGTTTCACGGAGCTGGAGTTGAGAGATCAAGGTGATGGAACAGAAAAACTAAATGGAGATTTTCACCTAACACATCAGTCTGCCACATAGACCCATCTTTATTACCATGAAAATATTCAATCACCCATTTAAAACTAAAGCTGTTCGGCTATGACAATTGAATTTGGAGTCTAATGTTGATAAATTGCGATGATTTGATTATTTGTTGGGAACAACTTTTTCAAAGCTATTGAAAATATATTTTTTTTATATTTAAAAAAAAAACCTAGCAGACCCATTCATACTATTTACATTTCTGACTGGAAAAGGGAAACGTTAACATTCTCTGTAGCTAATTAAGTAACATTCAAGTAAATACAAATATAAGTAATAATTTAACTGGCATTATACCAGTAAGATGATTTTTTTTAAGTCGAGTATTAACAAATTTTCAATGAATAACTTAATTAATTAACAATTGTGTTCACTTTAAATAAATTATTTTACAATATTGTTTTGGCTGGTTTAACTATTATTACTACGTTATCTTTAACAAATGAGGCCTAGAAGGCAAAGATCGGGCCTTGAATGCCCAGGAAATGAGAGACACCATTTTCTTTACTGAATAGATTAAATGTACCAGTTCAAACTGGGACAGCAGGGTTGACACTTTAAAGTTTCTCTGAAAGCAATTTTTCCACATTATTGAATAGCAACAGCCTCTGGAGACATTTACATGAACAGGAGGCATGACCAAGGCCACATACATTCCCCCCATTGTCTTCTTTTAAAGTTTTCTTTTAAAAAACATGAAAATATGACCATGATTGGAGAGAAGAAGAAAGTCTGCAATAGTAGGCTCACACATTTTCACCCTTCTAAAACAATCAGAGCAAAACTGTATGCAAATTTTCATCAAACAAAATTGTATTTTACAAGATATAGGGGTTAATTTATCTGCAAAACTAATTGTTATATTTAACAACATATTGATTAATGAATCAATTTCAGATTAATTCAAGTAAATGTGAAATAACCTAACCTGTAAAAATGAAATGCTAGTTCATACTATTATCTAATAATTATAATATAAATGAGTGAGTTGTGTGTTACATCAACAAATTGCAGTGTTGCAGTATTTGCTGGTAAACATGGTACCACAGGCCCCGTGCATATTTACAAAAAGTAATCATGGAATAAAACACAACTCACAATCATGAACCAACAAAGAACCGCAACAGTGCTCAGTGTTTCTCTGCTTTTCATAACTTTCCCCTTTTCTTCGCTTTCATTGAGTCTCGTATAGCAGTTTTCAGTCGGCTTCAAAGCTCTGTGCCGAGCTCAGTTGGGGGCCTTCAAAGCCCCCAGTCTGTCAGCAGGTTTACGCTCAGAGAAAGCTTCTTGTTCTTTAAGGATTTGGCTCACAAATAGCGCCCAGCCTGGGCCAAGGCAACTAGCTTGCACCCTGACAGGATAGTAGACAGACTTCTGCATGTTAGTGATTTGTTTTGGGGTCTATTCCTACTTCAATCTGAGTGAGTACCTGTTCTATTTGATTTTAATCTGCTCTCTTCTCATGATTACTATATGCTGCCCTCCTCTTGAATACTGTTGACTGTCAACTGTAACTTGTCTGTTAGAGACTAAAGAAATTCTGCTGAAACAAGTTTCAGTGCAATTTTGTTGTCCAGGCATTATTTCCTACTAGCAGCAAATAATAATAAACACACAAGTAGTTGTTACTGCATTGACAATAAAAGCCAAATTACATTTGTGGATCTATTTTTTATATAACTTTAAAAGATCATTTTTTTTATTTCATTTACTTTCCCTTTTTTGGAGCACTACTACTACATTGGCTTGATAGTTTTATGCACATGTTTTTAAAACAAGTCTGTTAAGTAAGTATAGTGTTTGTGAGACCTTTTCTTACAACCATAACAAAACGGTTCAATTACCATTAAAAAAAATCACAGTTATTGAAGTGTATTATTATGTTAATAGGAAAATTTAATGTTTAATGTCAAACATTCTCTGATCTGGTGATGCTGCCAGTGCTTTCATTCAAAACTTTAGACAAAAACAACAGGTTTCATCACTGAATACCGTGAAAAAGGGAGGAGACGTAAACGTGCTCTGGCCAATTCATGTCAAACTCCAAAAGTTTTTAACAGGATTTTTTTTTCTTCCAAACAAATAGGTAAATCAAAATTATTTTGCCTAGTGAATTATAGCAAGTTAGTATGAGGCTGCTTTAAAAAAAATTTTTAACAAAAATAAAATTGTTGGTTTATTTTACGTCTCTGAATAAATTTGTTGGTAATGGTGTGTTCATAATGAACAACAACATATTTTTTTCAACAGCAGATTAAAAAGTTTTAGCTGGCAAATCTGTGCGTGAGCGATATGTAATCAGCTAAATCAAATTTTATTTTACCTGTGTAGCACCAAATACAAGAAGATACAAGGAGTTAACTCTTATACGCAAAACACACAGAACACGTTCAAGGCCTTTTACATACATAGCAAGGATGAGACGAATATTAGAGAGAAACAGAAATCCAATTGTTCACACACTGAGCAAGCACTTGGCATCAACGGAGAGGAGAAAAAGGCTAATGCTTCTAAACATGACCTCCATATCAGGCAGCGGTCGTTCCTAATATTTGTAATAATCACCTTTATTTTTTGATGTTGTCATTGTCAGTCTGAGCTGCTAGGCTGCCCCTGCCTAACCGTGGTGTTTATAAGGTCAGGTCATTTGGAAATGAAGTAAAGTAGCACAGTGTATAAACACAGTATATAACCCTGTATCTTGATACATACTTTCCCGTTTTCCTGATATTAATTTACTGAGCCCTCCACAATATGATGCTGTCCCTTTGTCTTGCTCTTTGTCACACTGCTGAGGATCACAGGATTCACAGACACTATAGCCTTTCCCACTGCTGCTCTTATTGTTAAATGCTTTGGAAAAGGCTCCAGCTAAATGCCTTAATTGTGTTTGTAAAATGAGGGCCTGCCCACATGTTAGCCCAATAGTCACAGCTCTCTTAAGAAACCAGCACTGAGAGGCTGACAGGACGAGATCAGAACAGGCAGCCATTATAATCAGTCATTGGGTCTTTTGGAGGAGACATTCAGTGTTTGTGGTTTGTTCTAAATTTAAAGGCAACCCCTGTGACCTGCTGGCTTTCACATCAGCCTAAAACCACTCCACTCTCCCTCCCTCCCCCTTCTCTCCTCTTTTCTGCTTTCCGTCATTTACTCCCTCATACTCTCCCTCGCTCTCTGCCATTCCGAAAACAGACTTTGAAAGTTAAATTTGTATTTGAAGTTCTGGCACATACTAGCGTTATCATTTGGTAAGCTTGTTGTTTGTTTAGTTTTCTTATCTTATATAGTTTATTTTGCTTTGTCAAAGATTCTGCAGGATCACTTGCCATCACTCTGTAATTCAACATTGTTCTGTTCAGTCACCTAATTGTGGATTACATCTCAAGGTTTTTTGGTGTTGCATCAGTGTTGCAATAACATTTATGAGGTTTTTTTTGTTTGTTTGTTTTTTCTTTTTTGGACAAAGAGTCCAGCTTTCTTTGAAATTACTCGGCTGTTGTTTGTGTTGCTATTTCTTTTAACTGCAGTGTGTGGCATTGTTAATGCTCTTGAAATGATTATAGTTGATCTACTCACAATCCATTGTTTAAATATCGACAAGGGTTATTTGAGGAGAGCTGACGGAGTTTGCATTGCATGGAGGATGCTGCAATAGGAGACATATCTGTACCACCGGCAGGGCAGTCAAGCACAAACACGCCATGTCTATGAACACACGATGTTGTAACTCATGTAGAATAAGTCTTAATATTGTCCTGCTGACATTGTCTTTTACATGTGGTAAAAGACATTGTCCTGTGAGAGCTTTTGTCTCTCAACATCAGCATAAGCTTCACATAATATGGGTGATCTGCATATATTATATGCAGCTCACCCATTGCACTGGGCACTTGATGCACTACAATGCAATCATGGAAGCTGTTCTTTTTTTTCTTTGTGTTTTTTTTTAATTATTATTATTTGCACATTTCATTAATTAAAGTCTGGATTAAAGAATTGTGCTTTTTTTTTTTATCTTTGGCACATTCCTGTTTTCTTTTTTTGCCCAAAAAGGCTGAAATGTGGACTCATCTGACCATAGAACATGTTACCACTGTCTTCAATGGGTTTGGGCCACAATACCTCAGCTGTATTTCTGCTCAAATTGATATGAATGGCTTCCTCTTTGCCGAATACAGTTTCAGGTTGCGCATTTCACAGCTGCATACAGCGTTAAGCAACAATGATTTTCCAATGTACTCCAGAGCCCATCCATCTATTTGCCCATCTGTATATATCCATCTCTGCAGCATGACAGTCTCTCGCACAACACTATCTGAGGTCTTGTTCACACACAGTCAGCGGCAGTTTCTGCCCTTGGCCTTTATGCACTAATATTTCCCCTGACTCCCTAAACCTTTTCACATTATTATATGCTGTAGATGGTGAAAGACCTAAATTCTTTGCAATCTTATGCTGAGGGACATTGTCTCTAAACTGAATGGCAATTCTCCCACAAAGTTTGGCACAAAGTGCTGAGCCACAACCTCAGTTAGCTTTCAAAGACTAAGCCTTTGGTGGATTCTCCTTTATACACAATCTAACCTCACCTGTTCCCTGTTAAACTCCTAAATGTGGAACATTTTCAGTCATACCTGAGTGAGTGGCTGCCATCAGCAGCAGTTCTGTTGGCATGCTGTGGGTGGCGGTTTGATTGCTGGGAGCAGGGTTTCTCATTATCGAACAGTCGTGAGAGAAATCTGCAAATCTTCCTGAGAAGCATGGTTTTGGCTTTGACTTTACAGCCAGTAGTTCTGTCATTGGTACTTATCTTGTCCACATCAGAAACATGACTCTTAGCCACGATGGTGTTATCTGAGCAAGCTTTTCCATGGCAGTTGGTTATAAATGGTTTCTCATTCCAACATATTTCTGGCTTCTATTCTCTTAAACAATTGGATGACAAATCAATAAATCCTCTGCTGAAGCTTAGATTGGGCTTTGACTTTAGAGTCTGTGGTTCCATCTTTGGTGTTTAACTTGTCCACATCAGGAACATGACTAGAAGCCACATTTTGTCATTTCAGCTAGTTTTCCCTGGCAGTTTGTTAGAAAAAGTCAGAGGATCCACAATCAAAAACATGACACAATGGTTTCCCATTGATATAAGTGTTTCATAGAATTAAAAGGTAGTTCACCGCATTGCTGGGCTTAGATTCTTTTCTCTACCTGCATCATGTTTTAAGGAGGCTTACAAAGCTACGTGTGTACCTGGGTGAGTCACCACAATGTCATTAAGATTTTTAACTGTAATTGATGTAATTCTAGTTACCATTGGATGAACAGTGCATTGCTCACTAGGCATAGTTCAGGTGTTCAACCCTTGTTGAACACCTGAACTTACAACAACTGATCATCAGGTTGACCAAACAAATGCAAAATATCATTATTTTTTTTGCCAGACTCCTGAAAACAAGTCACTCTGGATATACACAAAGCTGCCAAGGTACCATACATCTAAAGGCTCACTCAGAGGAAGACCTGCAGTAGTACCTTAGGGACCCTGTAAGGAAAATATTGCCAAGCTCCATTTGGAGACATTTTGAGCCTCACCAAATTGATCAGCTTCACCTTCAAGGGCTCAAAATAAGGTTGTGGAAAAGTTATGTCCAGTTTTTGTTTTTTTCTTAATTCCAGAAAAACATTTCCTCAGAGTGCCAACAATACCTCACCAAGCTGCTCTTGTTTGGGTTCAGTTCCCTGAGTAATTTGAGGTTGTCCACCACCTTCTGAAAACATTACATTTTTGGAACACACTTTATGGCCACCATTTCTGTGGTGTCTGATCTTGCACACAGGAACACATCCCCAAAATTACCAGGACCCCAAGAATTTCTTCATTTGATGCCCACTTTTCAATGATTCAATGGGTGTAACCGAGTGATCATTTGGCTATGGTGCATCCATTTTGATCTGTGGAGTGTTTTAAATGCAGTTTGCATTTTTCCACTGGTGCATTAGTGCTTCTGCATCTCTTCTCCGCCCTTACATGTCTTAGCTAATCCTCTTTCCTCGTGTAATTTACCTCTATTTCTTCCTCATTTACATTTTAACAGATGATGTGACATATATTTACAGATCAGACCAATGGAGTAGCTAAAATCTAACATTTCAAAAAGTAAAAAAAAACTATATGAAATGGTCACAAGAGTGTCCTGAATGAGCTAAATGTTTGGATGTGTGAAGTGGTGAAATGCAGGTGAATTGCTGAAAAACATACAAGGAAATAGACCAAAAACACAGCAGAAGATGATGATACATATTATTTGTTATTGAACTTCACAGCTGGCTTCTTGGAGCACCTGCGTTGTTATCAGCTCATCAAAAACACCCTGCTGCAGTAACTGGCTGACCAGCTGAATGACTGCATACCTCTTTAATGGAAATATTCTCCTCACTCACAGGACTTTCCTGTTACAGGTACAGTAAACTTGTTTTTACTGTTTTTTTTTTTTAATTAGAGCCCATGTACCAAGTGGTATGAAGGCCCTATTATTTCTGCTTTGACTATTACCGTTATTATTTTTCTCAATCTTCCCGAAACAATCTAACCTTAACTCTTGAACCTGCACAAAACTCATTAACAGACTGCCACACTCAGCAGCAAATTAGACTATCTAATCCCCCCTGACTTGTGTGTTTGAGTTGTGCGCTGAAAGGAATGGAAGGCACAGATGATCAACTACACACAGAAACCAACAAATGTAGCCCACCAGTGTGCTGCTGTGCTGCTCTGGTATTATTATCCAGAACCACACCCTGTCTCTGTGTCTAAACTTTCCTCTCCTTCTACATCTTTATTTCTTAACACAACACTGAGGTGTGTGTGTGTGTGTGTATGTGTATGTGCGCTCTCTGCTGTGTTAATCATATTTCTAGAATGTTGTTAGGTGTTGCTGGAGAGAGGGAAGCTGGGAGGATGCGAGAAGGGCTGAGCAGAGGGTGATCTAGTGGAAGAAATTAAATAGTGGAGGAAAGCGGAGAGAAAATGAAGAGAAACTGATGCAGAGGAGGAGGAGAGGGAGTGAGTAATTGGTTAAGTATTATTCTTGTTTATAACTCATTGTAGAGGCAGTTCAGTTTTTAAGGATACCTGCATCCCCCCCCCCCCCGCCCCCCCCCTATTAGAGGCAGTTCAGTTTTTAAGGATACCTGCATCCCCCCCCCCCCCGCCCCCCCCCTATCTCTCCTTGTCCCCTCACCCCCTCTCCTCCTGTCTCTATCCCTCTCAACCTTTAAATAATGCAGTGTGAGAGATGGTTCTTACATACTGAGGAGGTGTCAGCACACAGTTATGGGAACGTTGGCACCATTGCACCTTACCAAATGACACGTACACAGGAGCGCTTCCACACCTGCACACACTTCTGTCATCTCTGTTTACTGTGTAGCTAAACTCTGCCACACTGAAGAGATAATTAGACGGGCTTATATGCTGAGCGTACTGCATTAAGGCCCAGTAACATAAAATGAGTGGTAATGCCACACTGGAACTGCCAGTTTAATTTAAAGATATTGCATAAAAATAGGCCTTTACAAAAGTATGTTTGCCTTCTTTGACAGTTTTAAGCATTACACTGTTAAAATGAATTATTATTAATAATGGTGACATGAATGTATTATAACAAGATGGAAAACAAACAAGCAGTGCTTAATAAGCAAAAAAATGATATGGCAATGAAAAAAGCTGACAGTGTGATAGATTCAGTACCTACAGTGTGTATATGTATATATACATATACATATGCACATATACACAGTGTATACACACACACACACACACACATATATATATATATATATATATATATATACACACACACACACTATTTTAAATATGTATAAACTTTAGAACATTAAATATCATGTTAAAGATATATATTTATCTTAATTTCATTAAGTATTTTTTGCAAAGAATTACAATGTAAATGTTTTTACAGTCTAAAGGATAATATTTATAGTTTACCATCAATACGTGTTTTACTTCTAAAATTCAATATCTACAAAAGGGGGCCACATGGTTGGTGTAGTGGTTAGCACCCTTGCCCTTGCATCAGAACAAAGGCTTTCTGCATGGAGTTTGCATGTTCATGCATGTCCTCCCACAGTCCAAACAGACAAATTGTCTGTATTTGTATCTACAATTTCCATAATTGCAACAATTGAGACCACAATAACAAGATGATTTTGAACAAAATTGAAATATTTATCAGTAGCATTTGATTATGCATGATGACCGTGATAGAATGAGGTACAGCAGAAAGCAAAGATTATTACAGGCACGACAAACAAGGCCAATGAATATGACTACATTGCCCTTGTTTGTCTGCTTGTCTGTGTTTTTGAGCAGCAGAACTCAAAAAATAAAGGACACATTTTAATTACAATCTTGGGTAGCCCAAGAAAATGTATTTATTATGGTCCAAAGAAGTATTTATTAGGTTTTGGAGCTGATCTGCATACAGGAATTGTTAAATATATTATTTACTTTGCAAAATGGGGGAATATAATAGCAATGTGAGTGGCCTTGGTGGGGGTTTGTGCTTTCTGTTCAATTTAATATTTGGTTAGATTAAGATTTGTTAGTTTTAACAAAGATGAACTTTAAAGAATTATGGTTATTTCTTTTTGACTGCAGGATGCTTGGGATAAAAATGTTAGCATCAGCCAAAATGTAATATGCTCTATGTATTTCAATCTGGCTGTATGCTGCCTAATAAAATAAACAGCTTTTGTTAAATCATGTTGTGTTCCAGTAAGTATGATCTGTTTATTTAATTATGTCTCTCAGACTATTTGGTCACCTAACAACACATAAAGTAACCTTCCAACCAACCGTGTCTAACTGCTCTTACATCACTGATCATATACAGTGCAGACTGCCCTTGTTTCAAAACCTCCATGGATGTCTGCAGTTTTATTTTTTTCTTCCAGGAACTGCTGTTTCCTTGGAAAATATAAAAAGCCACTCTATCTGTCTGGATCTGTTGCTACCTCAATAATTTCAGTCAACTTTGTATTAGACTAATGTCTAATAATAGCCAATCTGTTAGAGAGAAGCTCCTGTCTGGGTTTAGAGGCTGAGAGCTGTTTTACATTGTCACACTGTCAGAATTCCTGAAACACTGAGCTTAAAAAATGTTCAGGGAATGAGTTCAGGTAATTAACAATAGACATATGTTTATTGCATACATAATATACACCTTTCTGCGAAGGTTTCATTGCACTGTGACCTTGAAAAGATACAACAAAGAGCATGTAAATAAGCAAACTCAGCATAAATATAATGACATTCACCCTAACAGCTCTAACATTTTATTGAAGGGCAACACTGGAATTAGTGTTTCTGTGATTAAGATTGAAGTATCAGTATAACCTTCCAACATTTATTCTAATATTAATACGAAGCACACAATCCATAAATGTTTGCTGAATTAAATGTGTTAAAGGTTCAGTGTTAAGTGTGTATGCGATGATGAAACGAGGATAACACCAAACAAAGCACTAATGTGTGAGAGACTAATACCAGAGACACGAATGCGATATATAAATTATTATATTATTAATACTAAGGGGATATTTCCCGTCTTACTTGAAAAAGAGAATATCACCGACACGGCTTTGTAGCCGCAGCCAAGGCAGGGCTGCCTTTATGCATAATTCATATTTCCGTATCGTCATGATGATCATGTGCTAGAGTTTTTTGCTCTCACAGCAGGGGTTCTGGTTAGTGGTGGAGGTAGTGTATGTGTGTGTGTGCGTGTGTGTGTGTGAGGGGGGGAATCAAGGTGTCAGGAGGGACAGAAAAAGAAAACGGGTGTTGATGTGTTCCAGGTTTGCCTTAATTATGCCTCAACTTGAAGTGGCCCATTTTTTCAGATTTTTATAGCTGCTTTCCTCACAGTATAGATAGGCCGTAGTTATGGGATGCGGTGGCTTCGAAAACAGTCCATAAATAGCTTGTAACTCACAGAGCTACACACCTCTGATCTCTAGGATTTTTTAGTAGACATAGAAACTGATTGCAACCTACTTCTTTCAGATTGTGTGATAAATATCATCTAATATATTTTATTTAACTTTGAGCAAATATTGGCAAATATTTTGCAGTTACAGGAAAAACGCATTACCAAATAATGACAGTTTAACTTGTGTTTCTGTGTGGAGTTTTGGATGTCCTGCTGGTGTTTAAGTGGGTTCTCTAGTTGTTTACACTGACACTTGATATATTTGATAACAGATTTGTCTATATGGAGTATGCAGGTTTTTCAGCATGAGTAAATATGTCAAAAAAAGAGGATTCACAACTTTTCTATTGCCAGTAGAAGTGCTTGTCCTCCTGTTTATTTTTTTCTGCAGTGATCCATGTTCAACATTGAAAAAATGCCATAAAAAAGAAAACGTGACACATGACAGAAGAAAGCACAATTATATGAAGAGAAAACAGAGGTCACACTTTTTTTTTATCTTTCACTTCTGTCCCTCTGTCAAACCCAACAGAACTATTTGTGTAATGGTTGAATTGTGCACCTCAAAATGTCATGCTGGAAAAGGTGAAAATTCAGCAAGTAGACTGCAAAAATAAAGCAGTAGATGGCAAAATTAGGTAGTTCACGTATATGTCTCATTACTACCAATCTGAACTGAAGTCACTAAGAACCTGTGGCTGTTCAAGAGTCATTTGACCCAGAAGTGAAACCCTGTTAATTACTGCAGATGTTTGCATCTGGGGTTTCTTAATCAGTGGAAAAAATGCTTTTGTAAAACCACCACATCCTGGTGTGTCACTAGACTTTGGAGAAGCTGCAGTCTCAACATAAAAATATTGGTTTGCAGCTAGGCAGCTCATAGACTGTGTTAAAAATGTAAACTAAATCAAACGACACTAAAGGTATTCTTAACCGTAATATTCACAAAATATAAAATATAGGAAAGAGCAGAGAGAAAAGTGGTAAACCCTGTCCTCTTGAGTAGAGACAAGTCGGTGCACTTTTCCTGACCTATAAACCTTATTTATAATAATAAAATGAAATTTGTGGAAAAAAAAAGATAAATGTTCCTCATGTATATGAATTATGAGATGCGTTCATTCCCACTCTGCCTTATATAAATAACCCATTTATTCTCCACTGTGGGTAAAGCTTGATATTCCACTCTCACACTGGACTAGAATTAACAAGCCTTGTCCATTAGAGATGCACACATCCACAAAAAAGGGTATACAAATACACATATTGTCCTTCTCTGTTGATTTATTGTACTGTTTTGTCCATGTAAAGTGTCCTTGAGTGTTTTAAAAGGCTCTCATAAATAAATTGTATTATTATCATTATTACATAGCTGTGCGTGCACACATGTGAGTGCATGTTAAGGAATATTAACTTGTTCATACTTAGTATTCCCTTGGTGTCTTCAGGAAAGATATTGCAAGTGTGTGTGTGTGTGTGTTCTTGTATCTTTGTGAGGACCAAAAACTTACAAAGCTAAGGGAGTGAGGACATTTTGTGGAAAGTGAGGACATTTTGGCTGGTCTTCACATCTTTAAAAGGCTTTTGGTGATTAAGACCTGGTTTTTATGGTTAGGGTTGGAATTAGGTTTAAGTTAGGGTTAGGCAGTTAGTTGTGATGGTTAAGGTAAGGGTAAGGGGCTAGGGAATGCATTATGTCTATGAGTGTCCTCACTATGAATGCTGCACAAACGTGTGTGTGTAGGCTAGAATTCAGAATGGTATTGATTAAACACAGCAGGGGGTGAGTGTGTGAGCACTGCAGATAACTCGCTCACCTGTCACTCTGCAGAAACACACACACAAATATCAAACTGTCCGCTGGCTTCATTAGAAAGAAACTGCCTGCCTTTCAATATGATGAATAAAATAAATCAAGGAATTTTAATCAGCTTTGAGTAGCGAAATATTAAATTTGTATTGAGAATGTCTATGAACTATGTTCTGTCTTCAAGACAAATGACAAAGAATATACTGACAAGCAACCAATGAGAAAGAGCAAGTTTTCCTTCAGTCAATTAGCCTGTTATAACTACTAGTATCCATGTAATATTTTGTATTATTAGTGAACCAGGACTTTTGCCACTGAGTTGAAAACATATTTGTAAAATAACTTTAAGGAAAATAAAGCTTCAGTTTTGTTTTTTTTTTACTTAAATTTAAGGGCAATTGTGCTACAATGCTAATGGATGTTGAAATTAAAGATTTTTTAAAAAATAAACACAGCTTGTTCTGTACATGTTCTATGTAGGTACAGCAGGAGAGTGACATGAGTTGATTGTTCTCAGCTAGGAGTATGTGGTTAAATCGGACATGACACAACGTCCGGAGTCGAGGAATCCTTTATGCAGCAAACTGCACACTGGTTTTATCCATCAGCATCTTTAAGTGTGACTGTGACTTTATCAGTGAGTTAGGCTTTATTGTTGTTATTATTTTGAGCCTTAGTTAGAGGAATAATAGATAAGTCTTTGTTACGTGTGTATATATTGTGAGTCAAGACTCTTAAACCCAGATTCTAAAGAACCAGAACCTTTGCCACTAGTAAAAAAAAAAAGAAAAAAAAGCCTTTACTGTTACTGCTGATAATGAATAAGGCTTCACACTTGTGTCGGCAAAACCACTTTGGATGTATTTTCATTCTACAGAAATACACTTTGCATATAACTACATATGATTACAATGCAATGATGATTAATTTGAAGAATCTATGTGTTTACATAGATTCTGCTCTGGTGTCACACAGTAAAATACTGAAATCCACTTTTGTGTCTGTTATCTATATCCCCCCCCCCCAACGGTCTGTGTATCCATCAACATCCCTTTCTTTTTCTTTCTTTTCCCCTCAATGTTTCACTCCCTCTTTCCACACTCTTGGGGTTTTAATCACTGCTGCAATTTGCAACTCCCTGCTGTGCACACACACATACACAGACATGTGTTGTGGGAGCAGGAGGGAGATATGGACAGATATGGATAATGAAAGAAGGAGTTTCAGAACTGCAGGCCAACTCACCAACTCAACAATCTGTCTACTGTGAGCAAGTGAAGCTGTGCAGCCAAATTATAATTATCTGAGAGAGAAAAAGACATGGCTCAAGATATATTACCCAACAAACATGGTTTTGGAGTTAATGAAGAACCTGATGCTCACTCAGCTGAGTCAAATTAATCAGTAGCCTTGCTATACTGAAACTATAACACATGGTGCATATAGGACAATAATTTAGAGGTAAGAACTGATCACTGGAAGCAAATTCTTTCTCTTTTTTCTTTAAAAAAATGCTTCCAGTTGTTCATCACGGACCACAATTCAAGTTACCAAGCCCCTTAGATTACCAAGCTAAATAGATCATAAGCACATATTCCTATTTATAAAATTACAGTGGTGTTGCACTTATTCAGAAATTCATAATCTGTTTTTTCATTAAACTCTGTAATGTACAGTATCCCTTTAAAGCATGTACCCAATTACAAAGTTTTCACTTTTAAGAGGTTTCTGCATTCATTTACACACTTGTTAAAATAATAAAACAAAGATAAATTGAGAGATGAGCACGATGTGATATAGTAGGGGCATTGGTGTATAATTTACAGAGCATTACAAAGTGGACAAATTGAATCTAACTTATGATCTAACTTGGTCTAAAGCTATAATTATTTCTGTGGGTAGAAGTAACAGTCATATATAGTATAGTTTACATTACACTTACTTTAGTTTGTGATATTATATTTCTTTTGAATAAAACAAAGTAGCTCTTCAAAAACATAAATCAGCTGTAGGAATGGAGAAAGGATTGTTCAAATTGTATTGTCACAGTAACTCTTCTAATAAAGTGGCAAGGAGGGAGGCTGCAAGTAACTCAGTTGAGTTAGCAATATCCACACAATAATCCACTGCCACAATAGTCCAAAATAATCAACAACAGTCCTAATAAATAGTGTTATTTATATAACAGTAGCACACTTCTAATTAGAAGCCCAAAAATACACACCACACTTAATAATCATCCGATGGACTATGACATAGCAGACATCTGCAACACAACAACAACAACAACAACAACAACAACAACAACAACACACCATCCCTCTCTGCTATAATGTGACAAAACGGGTCTGATATCAGTCCCATTACAGGACAACACAATCTACTCACATCTGACATGTTCATTTCATTGAAGTCAACTTTCATGAAGCAAACACTAACGCTGGGTTTGAGTAAACAAATCCTAGCCAGTTTACTAACATTTATCCTACCTAGCTAGCTAGCTAGCTAGCAGGACAAATAACAAACAAACTTTCCCCTCCCACCTCCCCCCGTCCTCCCCCATCCACTCTACACCTCACCTTTATCGTTTGACCGTTTTTCTTCTTTTTTCTGCCCCACTTTGATTACTTCTTTTGGATGCCATGACGACGCTGTTTCACCAATATCCTCACTAACGGGAATGATGGGTGGCTGCCGATCACCTGTCGGTCTCGGCTGACGTCACTCACTGCGTCTGCCTCACAGTCCAACGATTGTGACCTAATTACGCCACAAGAGCACCAGCAACAGCTTATCATGGCGTCTTTTATATCCTTAATTTATTTTATTAAGCATGTATACATATATATATATCTTATATATATATATATATATATATATATATATATATATATATAGCGATTTAATAACCACAGGTGATTTTCTCCTCAGATGAGGCTGAACATGCAGCTGTGGGGCCCCCTGGTGGCTTGGGGGCCCAGTCCGATTATAGCAAGAAATTCGAAATTAAACGAATACAATTGTCTCATACATTTGTCTAACAGTTACAGTTGATGATTGTACAGTTGATCATTGTTTAAAAGGCATTTCCCAAGGGATTTCAAAGAGAGCAAAATTATTTTAACACAGATTATTCATACTGGAATCATATCCTTTGGTCAGTTTAGACAGAACTAGAGCTCTTTGTCCATAGAGACATTGCTTATGTTTAAAAAAAAAAAAAAAAAAAAAAAGGGAGAGACGTATAACCCAAAGAACACTGTCCCCACAGTGAAACACGGTGGTGTGAGTATTATGCTGTGGGGATGCTTCAGTGTGTCTGGAACTGGGAATCATGAAGAAAGAAGGTTTTGAAAGAAAACCTGAAGCAGTCAGCGGCAAAACTGGGTCTGGGTTGTCGCTTTGTCTTCCAACATGACAACGACCCCAAAAAAAATGTCAATTCTGGTGAAGAACTACCTCCAGAAGACCAATGTAAACATTACTGACTGGGCTGCACAAAGTCCTGACTCAAGTCCCATTGAAAATCTTTGGGGTGAACTGAAGACGAAGGTCCATGCCAGAAGGCCATCAAATCTGGAGGAGCTTGAGAGATTTGCCAAAGAAGAATGGGCTGGGATTCCTCAGGAGACGAGTCAGCGACTTGTTGAAAACTACAGCATACAACTGCAGGCTGTTATCCAGCAAAAATGATATACAATTGACTATTGGCATCAGGGGGCTAATAATTTTGTCCCTGGTTTTTGTGGAATAATTTAATTTCTGTGTGCAAAATCAAATAATGGAAGCATCCAAAATAAAACTAGGATGTCTGGGAAAAGCTGTGTCAAAAATTCTTTGCTCTGTTTAAAAGCACTTGGCAAATATTTAAAAAAAAAATGATATTTTCATGGGGGCTAATAATTTCGTCCTCAACTGTGCACCTAATAAAAAATTGATTATAATTTGTCATTTATGTTTTTTGGATAATCCATACAAATTCATAATCTGACTGTGGAATATATATTCACAATGACACCTCAGACATCTTCTTGAGATATGTATATGTGCATTCACATTCATGGTATTGGAATGCAAATGGAAATACTTTTCCCTTTAGAAAAAACTAAAATAATCAAAATCTCAAACAATGTTTTTTTTTCACTTAAAAGGCATGGATTTGCCAGTTTGGTCCCAGCTTTTGATTAAGTTTGGATTATTTGTAGCAGTAAAATTGTTTCGTGAGTAGACTTCTTAAGTTCCATCTTGTAGTTTTGGACTAAGACAGACAGACGGACAAAAAATGCCCAGTGAAGTTAAAGCTACACTCAGTTACAACTGCAATATAATTGCATATTGATCACATGGCTGTTTTTGCGTCACCACCCGCCACAATCAACATGAAATCCTTATGTGTTGTGTCTTTGTACAGAATAGTGTTCATAGTCATACGGTTATGCGCGTAAAAAAAGAAATAAGCATTCTTGGGAAGATTGTATCACTGCAGCTTAGCATGTTCCACTGTGCTTAGGATTTCCTCACAACAAAAGTATGTAGACAGGCCAGTAACACAAGCCACAGTGTAGCAGACGCACAAACACTGAAATGAAGAATGTGTTTTATTCGTGAAAAGACTCTGCTGTCTGATGTCCGCTGAGTGTACTGACACAGACCGGACCAGCCGTTGTTTTCAAACACACAGAAAACCATGTGACAATGGCCACGCTGAACCCAATTATAAAGAATCCTGGTTTTATGGTTATCATGGCACATTGGTCACAAAAAGGAAAGGACTCTGTGTGTGTGTGTGTGTGTGTGTGTGTCTTTAATGTGGGTCACCCCACCATGTCTAATGGCCCCTCACTGCGTGCGGCGTCCTGCGCTGAGCTGCTCCCTGCTGTCACACTCACACACACAAACAAATGCGTACACACAGCGGGGGAGATTTTGGGGTGTCCCTCATCGTAAAACCCTCCACAATACACCACCACTGCATCTGTTGCTCCCGTTCTTAAAGTTAAAAGTTTGATCACTTAGGTGCTACCACGTCTCTGCGCTCTGTCTTTCATGGAGTGTGTTTCGCCCTCTCTCTCTCTCTCTTTCTCTTTTTCCTCTCAGCCTCCTGTTACTTTTCTTTCTCTTCTTTTCACCATCAGTTAACTTGGGTTTTCAGTGTAAATGGTCCGTCCTTTGCACTCAGCCTGTGTAAAGAGCAGACTGAGGCGTCTGCAGGGCCCACCACTCGGACAGTGTTTTATCCGGCCAGCAACTTCCTCCCACTGCAGGTGAGCCCTCTGCACCATACAAATTCAAAATACAGCTGTGACTTGTGTTGTGTGTATGCATCTCTCAGAACTACTGTCATTAAGTGAAATGACTCTTGTAAGAAATGGGGACTCACACTAGCTGCCAGTCAGGTTGAATCAAGCCTGATATTATAATGGTTATGATGGTATAAGTATGTTTCATTTCCCTCATTACTGCTGATGGGATGAAGAATGTTTTTATGGGCTAGTCCAGATGTCTTCTGTGTGAGCACGTGTTGTTTCCTCAAAAAAGGCACCAGTGTTTTTAGTTCCCTCTGTGTCTACTGAGGCAGTTACTAGACAGTGTGATCGAAAAAGACTGCCATTACAATTTGAGTCCTGTAATTTTATTTATAGTTTGCACTGTGGAGGAGAGGAGAGGAGAGGAGAGGAGAGGAGAGGAGACAAGGGGGATGGGTGAGGTACAGAGTGAGAAAGAGGGGGAAAAAAGACGAGATGTAATTGTGATGGTGAGAATTAATGAGAGAAACTAATGACAATTCACACAAACAAGACTTGGGCTGTTACAACAAATACAACAGGAAAACTTGTCGTATTGTCATGAACATAAAGCATTTATATGTACTTTCCTAAAGCATGGAAACATACTCACACACAGCAGGAGAGAGAGAGACTCAAGCTCAGCCACAGAGAAGCCAGCTACGTCAGTGCGTTTTCACACTGCAGTAGCGCCTCTTTGTCTGACTGTCGGCCAGCCAGCTGTAAGATGGAGGGTGAGAAATATGCTTTTGGTGGACGTCTTTGGGAAGACGGACAGAAGACAGAGCTTTGTGATTCATTGTTTGTATATCACTGTTGTAATATTGATTTCTGTCACATGATTATTTTACCGTAGTGTTTGGTGTTTTGTTGTTCCGGTCGAAGAGTGTATGAGTTATGGATGTGGAACAATGCAGTGACTGCAGTGACTGCAATGACTGGTTGTGGAGATACTAGGTGTGTGTTCTTGTATGTTTTTAACAAAAAAAAAACATATAAACCATAGGGAGTGAGGACATTTTGGGAAAGTGAGGGCATTTTCAGGTGGCCCTCACATGTTTAAATGGGTTTTTTGAGGGTTTTGTTTAAGGGTAAGGGTTAGGCTTTTAGTTGTGATGATTAAAGTTAGGGTAAGGGAATGCATTATGTCTACGAGGGTCCTCACTACAAATGCCGTACAAATATGTGTGTGTGTGAAGGAACAACAGCTGGTGCTGTGGACAGGTGGAGAAAAGGTCGCCCCCCCCCCCCCAACTAATTTTAACACACACTACATATGTGTTAGCATGTTTGTTTAGACACACACAGGCTTAATACACACACAGCAAAGGTAACTTGTTCCAGCCACATCCTTGTCGAACCAGAGAACTGTAAGTAGACGAGCAGTTGTCATGACTTCAGAGGACATTACATTGACTCACATTCATTTCCTCTAACCTTAACCCTAACTAACATTGACCTAACCCTAACCTCGTCCAAACCATACAACATGTCGTCACCCTACTATACTAATTTATGTTATGGGGACTTGCTTTCTGTCCCCATAAGGAAGACAAGTGTGACAAACTATGACTGTCAGGTTGTGGGGACCTAAACAGATGTAGGTCCCCACAACCTGAGTAATACCTGGAACACACACACGCGAACACTCTTGCACGCTCACTCACACATGGGGACCTAAAATATAATGGTACCACATTAGGTGGTGTCTTTGAGACATTTCTCTCTATCTTTTTGGTTAATATACACTGCAGCCCTTTAGGTTAACTGGTTCATAGAACTAATAACCAGCAATAGTTGAAACTTTGTGTCATCAGTTAGTCCCATATTTTCATCTTAAAACTCTCTTTCCACTTGAAGCTCAATTTTTTTGGCCGATTGCAGTTAATGAACAATCAGTGTCACAACACTCTGAATTTAGACCCGCAGTGCGAGGGGTACCAGTTGCTCTTGTCCCTTACAAATGTCCTATCACTGCTAGTGGAACTGACAGCGATGCACTGCCTGAAGAGAAGGAGGAAACATCGATATGTAACACGCACACACACACAGGCACAGGCACAAAATAAAAACCCCTGAAATTGCATGGGGAGGCAGAAAGCGACAGAGCCACAGAGAATGATTCCGATGTGTGGAAGGCCTCAGTCAGAGGTTTGCCATTGTTTGATAAACACAAACATAGATGCATTTAGGCTTTGATTCCGGGTTGCTTTTCACTGCTCGCAGTGGGATTTTGCCGTGCTAAAGAAACAACCCTCACAGACACACACATGAACACACATTTTGCACACTCACACCATGGACTGGACTGATAGGATTAGAGGCTGGTGCTAGTCATTTTCCTCCCTCTTTCTCTTCGTTTCTCACCCCCTCTCCCTCCTCAGCCAGCCAAGCCTTGATTATTCACAAGGTTAGTTAGTGATTGCCTATAGCAGTAGCCAACACCGCTTCATTATCTCTGTACCACTTTCACTCTCTGCCTCCCTCTGCCCTTCTTGCAGTATGTTTATGAACAATGGTTGAAGGGAAAGGCTTCACCCACATGATAACTCAAATTTAAAGAAACATGATGTTGCTGACATGTTGCATATCAAATTACTTTTTGCATTTTTCTTTTTGGTGGTGCAACATGAACCGATAAAGCATAGGTAGAGTTTGTCATTGGCACGATTCTGAAGATTTTCAATGACTGTATTGTGTATTTTATTGTGCAGTCTTATTATAATAATATAACATAATAATAATAATAATAATAATATGTTGATAAAGACATTTATTTTATTCTCAAAATAAAGCTGTCTCTCTATCTATCTATTGTGGTTATATTGGTTATAATATCAATGGTCTGAGATGGTGCAACATCTATCGCATTTTATCTTCACATTTGAGGCTGATGTCAGTTGTCAGTTATATTAATAAGAAGAAAAAAAAAATACAACAGACCTGGAGAGAGAGGCGTGTTTTTTTCCAGAATACTGATGACACTGAATGTGCACTTGTGGTGGAGAATATCAGCGCTGCAGCAGCAGACTTCAAAAGGCAGCCATCAGCCAGTGCTCTGCTGTCACACTGGAGGTGCCATTATAAAGCCTCCACCCGCAGCACACCAATGGCTTTTTTGAAAAATTATGTTAGATTTTATTTTTTTAAAAGGTACAACAAATTGGGGTAATCCCTTAAAGGATTTTACCCCGTTATCTTGATACAGTATTGCACTATTGATACCCTCACAGTGAATGAAGCATTATTTATTTGTCTTGTTATCAAAAGAGTGTTAGTTTTTCCCCTTCTGTCCGTGGGATAATGAGTGTAGTGTTGACACACGTTAGTGCTGGCTGGTCTGTCGATGCAAAAAAAGGAGCACACTGCCTCTCCATCACTATTCAGCCATTTTGTTTCCCTGTCTGTTACACTGGTGGAGTCAATGTATGTGTGTGTGTGTGTCTGTGCGTGTGTGTGTGTGTGAGAGAGAGAGAGGCTTTTGTTAAGGTAACGCTGAGAAAAAAGCGAGAAAGAAGACACCGTGAAAAATTTCTCAGTCCATGTTCGAGTCCCGACGACCCAGGCCTGCTTCTTTTTATTCAGAAATTATTTTGACTTTCTACTTTATATGACTGGAGAAGCACTGCAGTGACATAAAATGTTTTTAATCATAAATTGTCAGGAAAGCATCATGCAAGCTAGTGGTCCTGTAGATCAGTGGGTCTGTTGTCTATTGTGTGTTAAGTGGATTAACAGAGCGGTCAGCGAGACAGGCAGCCAAAGTGGCAACCATAACCGTCGTTCACAAGCTCGTGTCGCCTCAGATTTACATTCGATACTGATTTGTTTTCGTCCACTTTCTCACAATGGCTGGGTGGAGTTTGTGCAAAATCGTTGTGTAATCTTTTTTAATAAAGGCAAGGCAGTTGGCACAGTGACACTTCACATATTTACACACACACACTGTGTACATTCACTGCTCTCTCTGCATTGTGGCACATGGACAGGTTGGATTAAATACATTTAGGTGTAAAATTATTGCAACAAACATTATTAATATTAGTAGTAACATTATACACTATAACATTGTTAGTTATTATGACAAAATACACTGCCCTACATAATGCAAAGTTAATGATTTTTTATATGCTGGTCTCTGAATACCACATAGCATATAAAAAGATAATGTGAAAGCAGAACATTATAGATATGATTGGAACCACAAATATTTTAAAATTGCTGTCATCCAAAAAATATCCATTAAAAAACATTAAAATGATTTTCAATATTTAAAAGAAATGAGTGCATGAACGTGTTGATGTACAGTTTTTTTAAAAAACATATTAAGAAAAGATCATACAATAATCTCAGTACTGATCTCACAATAATGTCTTTTTTCGTAATAGTGTAATAGCAAGAGCTTATTTACAATAAAATATTCTAAAATAAAATTGTTTCTAGAACCCCTATAAATATCCGATCATTATTTTAAAATAATTCAATATTTTTTCTCTCCAGCAGATATTATATTCCACTTTGTTTCATTGCCAAAATGTGTCATGACTTAATGGTTGAAAAATTACAGTGAAATACATAGATTAGATTTCACACCACAATATTTGCTATCGGTGCTTATATATTGTTTCACTTCGTAGAGTAAATAATCACCATCTTGTGTGTCAAATAATGAACCTGCTTAAAATATATTATTATTATTATACATAAAATAGATCAGCTTAATTAATCTCCTCGTTAATTTTACCAAATAAAATGTATTTCAATTTGATGTGTGCAAACTGCTTTATCTTCAAGTCAAATATTGTGATGTTAGTGGGGTTTTTTGTTTGCTGAAATAAAAGTTATAGTTTCTCAAATTCAAACATTTTACAAATGTATGTTTTTATTTTTGCTGCAAAGTGTTTCATATATAATATATAATATATAATAAGACATGAATTATTGTGTTCAATACAAGTGGTGCAGTTCACATTCTTTTTTTCCACTCAGTTGTTTTTGTCATGCAATTCTTAGTAAAGTGGACACTGAGGAGCCACCGGAAACATTATCTGTCCATTTCATTCCCTACTTGATTTAAATGTAGTTTTTTTTTATTCAGAAAAATACATTTATATTCTTTACACAAACAACTTACAAACCAAGACCAGTATCAGTTTGAATCAACGGCTTTGTGTTGTGATTTAACTTGAAGCTCTGTTTTTCTCCTGGGCCACATGAGCATAACAATGTAGGTTTTTATTACTGAAAGACCCAGAAAGCTGCATATGGATATGCCTTATCATGAAAATAAAAGGGGCATATGTGTATTTAAATCCTTGTGCCTTTTATCAGACTTATTATAACGATAATAATCTTTTAAAGTCAATCTTTTATATTTATCATCACACTGCATGTTTCTTATCTCATCACATCTTTTAGATTTTTTTTTTTTTTTATATCACACTCTGGATTTCCACATGTAACATATGGTGTGCGTCTCTATCTATACACTTAACCTTGCTGCTAATAGACATTTTCTATAATTTTTTTTTTTCATGTGCAATACTTAAAGAGTGGAAGCAATCTCTATACATATCAATTGTGTGTGTGTCCAGAATATCTTCTGATATTTGAAAGGGAGCATCTTTCACCTCCCATTGAATTCATCTGTGTTCAGCTTTGTCAAGGCCTGTGCTGAAGCTGCTGTTCATGTTCAACAGTGTATGTAAACAGAAATGTATCGTGGTGACAATGTGCGCGTCTGTGCATCATTTTAAACTTAATTAGTTTAGCTTAGTATCCACAGTGCTCACTTTTTCAATCCATGTCATGCATTCTCCTAGTAACACAAACACACGCACACACACGCACACCCTGTCAGAGATACGAAGGATCAGTCATGCTAGAGGTCGTCCATGGGCCAACTTGACATTGTGTTCTATAAGCCGCTTTGGAGTGAGTGGAGAACTTTAAAGGACAATTTCAAATAGTTTGTGGGGAAAAAAAAGAATAGTCTTTCTCGCTTCACATGAAGCTCAGTGTTAGTGAACCAGGCTTTGCACAGAAGAGGGAGGGCATTCATTCATTTCAAGTCTCGGTTCAAACCATTCCATGTGTGAATAAAAACTGCAATTGATTTGCTAATGATATAGGATTCACTCTAAATATGACGGATACGAAAACCTTGTCTTTCTCGACAGTAAAATGTGTGAAGGAAAATTGGCTTCCTAAATTGATTACACTGAAGGTGAACTGGAGCCATCCGTTCACAATGCTGTTTTATGCTAGTGAAATATGGTTTGATTAAAATGTGATATTTGTTAGCCCTAACAAATTCCCTGGCTTGCATTTGTTCAGGCTAACAGGATTACAATTATTGAATTATTGTGCATTAAAATGAATGATTTACAGTATTTAATTCTCCTTGTCTCTAGATAAGGACTCCTGGCTCAAGATGCCAATGTCAGTGTTTATTTATATATAGCCACATTTTTTCACTTTCAGACTAGATTTTTTACTTTAAAGAAATAGTGGGTTTTTTTTTTGTATTTTGAAAAGGCATTTTTATCTGCTGTGGAAGGAAAAAAAACTACCCTAATTTCTCAAAGAAAAAAAACTACTGTAATGTCTTTCTCTTTATAAATTGGTTCCTCTCCATACACCAAACAGCTGTGGAAAGATGTTATACTGTATTTGCTGCCAAATTTTAGGACTACATATTTCATGTTTTGTTGTTAATTCAAACAAAGCCACACCTGCTATATAGTGAATAAATCACAGCAGCATTTGAAACAAATTTCCCCAGCTATTTCCCATCCAACTAACATTTATGTTCCCTCATGGCTTATTAAAAATGTCTCTCAGTTCATGATGACATGGCAATAATATTGACAGTCCCTGGATCCTGTATGTGTATGTGACACAAATGGCACATAAATCCAGATGTGACCGTTTTTTAATGAGCAGCCGTTAACGATAATCCCTGTGATAAAGGACTTTACCAGCTTTGAATCCTTCGCCTCCAGAATCTCTCCATGCAAAGTGTAATTTGTCATTTGTAATTTGAACATGACATCATGATATGCATGCAGTATATATACGGTATATAAATGAAACATTGAGGAGGAGTGTGCTTGTTTAGTGCAGCGAATGTCACGTTGCCTGAAATCTGGCCTCCCACTGTCTGGCTGAGGGAAAATGAAATCAAAAATTTAAATCTCATATAAAACAGAACTGGCTTTGAATGCCGTCCATGGCCTTCCTTGTCCACAAGCCTGTTTTGTTACTTTCCATACCATCCTTTACAGTGGTGTGATGGATACAGTATTTTTTCTGCCATATCATAATAATAATAATACCACAGTGCCATGCAGCTGTGAGTATAACTGTCTCTGGGTTTCAGCTGTTTCTCACTCTTAGACCTTTAATTTGCTCAAGCTGAAACCAGCATGAGTGTTGCCTCTCTGTCTGCACAGGCTAGACGCGAGATGGGGGACTTTTACCATGGCAACCACTATTGGAGTGTAGCTGCTGTGACTGAGCCTTTGCTGCCGCTGTAATAATACAGGATTCACAGAGGGCAGGTGAAATGTCATACAGGCCGTTGTTTTAAATGGCATTGGAACCTTTAGATGTCTAGTGTGGTCAATACTAAATGCCCATTGGCTCTGTTGACGAAATGAGTTTATTGTCTCTATTAGTTCGGCACCACAGCATCCTGTTTAATTCAGTAGTTTGTAGATGCCAAAAGAATAGCTTCCTATATTGCCTTCATAGAACCACTTCAATTTTTATGTTGGCTCTGCCAATACTGTCAAGTGTCTCCTTCACATTGTTTCCTATATCGGCTTACTGTCAAACATCTGGTCCCTGCAGTGTCATCTTTTTCTAATATTTCTGTAACCTTTTCATGTACACTGGATTGCAAATTGTCAAGTTTCAAAAAGCACACTTGAATTTTAATTTAAATATTTTTTTAAATATATAATCTCATCATTATCATCCCTGTTCAAGAAAAGACAAGCAATTCTGCCTCTGGACATTTTGTCTTGAATAAGGCGGTGTTCAGATGATTTAAGTTTGCATGTCCTGCATTTTAATCACTGAGTTTAGTATATTTTATATTGATTATGAAATACACTAAGCCTCACTGTCCTTCAAGTGAAAAAAAAATAATATATTCTATATCAAATTTACATACTTCAAGGAATCCGTGTTAGTCTACAAATTAAGGCAAAACTTAATTTACAAATTGGCAGACCTGCACCCATTATGTGTTTAACACCAATTAGTAATAGTGAATTTAACCTCTGTATTTAACCCATCCATTTTTACACACCAGTAAGAAATACACACAAACCAGGTGCAGCAGCAGTGGGAAGCATTTACAGTATGTTTGCCTGGGGAGCAATGGAGGTTTGCTGAGGGGCACCCCAGCCCTTGACCTGTCCTGAGATTTGAACTAGTGATCCTTCAGTTAAAAGCCCTATTCCCTTCCATTTGGCCATTGACTGCCCATGGCTTTTTGTCAAGAAGGCCATAAGTTAAAGACCTCAACACAGAAGCACCGGTCTAAAGCACACATTCTTTCAATCTTCTCCCTGTCTGTTGAACTTCTTGACCTACACCACTATTGCAGTGTGTGTGTGTGTGTGCGTGTGTGTGTGTGTTACCTCTTTAGGACCTTTTCAGGCAAAAACACTGACCTTGTCAGGACCAGCAGTCCTCATGGAGACCAAAACCTGATCCTAGTGAGGCAGAACCCCGTTTTGAGGAACTGGTAACATTTAGATCTAAGATTTGGACTGTGGGTGGATTAAGGTTAGGGAAAGGCATTACCTGGTTATGATTAAGTTTAAAGATAATGCTTAATTTAGGGTGTCCAAATGAATGGGAATCAATGCAGTTCCCTAAGAAGGATAGTTGTGCAAATCTGTGTGTGTCAGGGAGAGAGAGAGAGAGAGAAAGAGGGGGTATTTGTTTTGTCTGCCCTATCTATAGTTCTGTCCTGCCCCTTTCTTTCACATCCAGAGAAAGGAGCCACACCCCTCAGGCCTTGGCCTAGTGTATGTGTGGGTGGCATTTGTTCTCTTGGGATTTGGGGATTTCTCTTGCAGTCCTCAACAAGAGCTATGTAACAACCTGCCCCTCTATATATGAGGAAAAAGAGACGGTGCTTTCAAGTTCCAAGTTCCGACTCAAAAATGGAAATTATCTTGGAAACTTGGAGCAACCTCACCAACCCAATAGCACTTCTCTCTTATTTGTTCTACAGTAAATACGTTGCACATGTAGTGTTACTTAATTTTCAGCAGTAAACATGTTGCTCCAGTGTCCGAGGGCACAAAATAACATTTTAAAGTGTTGTTATCGACTGGTATTGCCAATAATGGCTAGTCTGAGATTAGTTTGCATCCCAGTTTTATTCAAACTTCTCAACTGAAACGCGGGTGACGTCATTCCTAGTAATGACTTCCAAGTTATGTGGTAAATAGAATGCAGCATAAATAACCTAATAGTCTGAATGTAATGCTAAGTAAACAGCATTTTGAGTGATGCAGAGCATAAACCTGCAACACAACACTCACCAAAATGTTTCATCCTCTTTATTTCCAACATTACTGCGTACTCTCTCCAGACATCTTCAGTAAATATTAGTGAGCATGTTCCAAAAACAGCTCTGCATTTCCAAGTCACCACATCCAACAAGCTTCATGAATTGTATGTTCTGGATTGTCTGGATCAGTTCTCTGCCCACATTTCAGCCTTTCACTTTGTCAGAGGTAAATTGTCGTCTCATCGGATACAAAAGCTTTGTTTTGTAGCTTTTGTGGCTCATTTCTTCTTCAGTTTGTGCTGTCCAATGTCTCATTTCTTGTGTTGTCTTCAGCTAACCTACAGATTGTTTCCTCAAAGCACAGTTGCTTACCAAATTAGCTCACTACTCCTTTTTGTAGGACATTCTGAATTGTCGAACGGGTTATTCCCAATGTTTGTGCAGTGCCTCTGATCGATTTGCCCTCTTTCCTCCACTTCAAAATTGCTTGTTTTTCCTCCTACACACAGCACTCTTTATGTTGACGTTTCATTTTTAACAAGAAACGCAGTCTTTGGAAGGAAAACCAAAGGTTAAAACCAAATGCAGACATTCAGAGCAGTCAATTTATAAAAGAAAGAAAAATTACCTTTCAGTGTTATGTTCCAGTACCTTTGCTCATTTGAAAAATAGGTGAATTCAGAGATGTTGCTATGTCCATACCAGTTAGACACATTTGGATGTAGCAAGGGGCAGAAAATGCAAAAATTCTGAAATTTTGTTATCATCCTAAATGTCATGAAAGAAATTAGGAACAATGCGTGTGTGTGTACCTGGTATTCCTTATGTTGTGGGTACCTACTGTAAATCTGTATACAAAGTCACATTATGGGGACTTGTCTTCCTCGTGGGGACAAAAAATCCCCATAATGTGAATTACTACATTTTAAAGTGGAGACGTTTTAAAGTTTTGCTGAGGTTAGGGTTAGGTTAAGGTTAGGGTCAGGGATAGAGCACTAGTAATTATGGTTAAGGTTAGAGTAAGTCTCCAGGAAATTAATGTACTGTAAATCAATGCAATGTCCTCTGAAATCATGGAAACCAGTGTCTGTATTTATGACAGAGAGAGAAAGAAAGGGGGGGGGGGTTATAAAATATATACTGTACAATCCATCCAATCCACCTTGAAAGAAACACATATGTACCACCCATATACGAAATATAATCTACCTGCACATGAATTAAAGAATGAGGACACATATTTCAATGCAGCCATGCACACAGACCCAATATGGTACACACATACTAATGTAAACACTCAGAGCTGGTTTTAGCCAATAAGAGCAGAGCTGGGATGTGACCTGTGTTTCCTTTGTGAACAGAAACCCCTCAGGGAGACTGAAATGTTGCTGCCTCTACGTGTTTGTGTATTTGTGTAATCTTGGGTCCGTCCTGTGTTTAGGGAGAGCAGAAAGCACATACACATATACTACATGCAGCTTCCCCCTCAGTCGTGCATTAAGCCGGGTGAATGCACAAGTCAGGATAATTGTAGATTCTGTCAAGGTGTGTTTATTCACATGGTGCACTGAGTAATACAATCCCCATATGACTTGGTTATGTGCTGGTATGTGTCATGAGTCTTAATGTGCTTCTCCAGTACCAATATACTGTACATATTTTTTTTCTATTCAATTTAGATTTTTTTAAAACACGTGACGGCTATCAGACCACTTCTATGCAGACATTATGAAATTTGAAAGCTCTTTAAATTGGTGGAAGTATTATTCCATTTACTGTTAAGTGAATTGGCATAAGCCCTGCAAGGCCTGCATTACAAGTGAATGTGACACATTTTTTGCTACACAATACACATTGAGTTACACTATTCAAATGAAGAAATGTTTACTAATATTATACCAAATGTTTTCTTTATGTAATAATTGCACTGTACACTGTACATTATAAATAATGCAGTCTTACACCTTTCTGCATCTATCACTAAATTGCAGGTGTAAATACTCCAGTGAACTCTTCCTGTTGCCTTGATGGAACATGAAAAGGCCTTTCCAGCTGGAAGAGCAAGTGCAGTGTGGGAGCCGTGAAGTGGTGCAGCACAGGGTCATTGGAGAGTCGCGGTGTGTTAGGAACAAAACAATCAGTGTTATTTCAGCACAGCCTGTTGGATGAAGGGCCATTTCACAGGCATTATGGATTCATCTTTGGCACAATCCATCCAGGATCAAACAAAGTGGATATTTAACCTCATGTGTCCCTCAGTTGAGAGTTATCCTCTTATAAACCAGGACAGAGATAGGATTGCATGTGACTCACACTGGGTTAAAAACATTATATTTTACACATATTACATGACTGAATATGAAAAGATGGAAACGTAGTTTTTCCTGTACTTTTTGCATCCTTTCTCATATGAGTCATCTGAAGCCTGAGGAAATACATATTGTGTTTATAAAGTGCTAATCATTTATTTATTTTGTAATTGTATACACTGTAAATTATATCATTTTTACAGTTCTACCCTTTGATTTTCATGAGTGCTCTACAAACAGTAAAATGGGAAAACGGAAAAAAGTTTTGTGTCTATTTTGTTACTCAACATTACTTTATTTTAGGAGCAGAAAACATTCACAGGTAAAGTCACATCTTCTGCCTCACTCTGTTATTTTATTTGAGTTTATTCAGTTTGACAGGGGCAGCAGCTGACAGGTCTAAATTTGACATTTCATGTTCAAAAATTATATTAAAACACCTTAACAAAGGTAACCTGAACTGTATTTGCTGCAACCTTAACCCTGTGTTTTACATCCAGAGCCAGTGGTTACAGAAATGTTGCTATTTACTGAAACTCTGCCTCTGATAAAACAAAAAAAAACAAACACAAAAACAAACAAAACCTTTGTTATAACTAAAACCATGCTCTGTGGCTGCAATACACCACCATCTGTTGAAACCTTGTATGTCCTCAGTCTTTAGAAAATGTACCCATATGTAGTCCTTGCACTTTTGAACTGTGTGACAGAAATGTTTTGTTATGTTAGTTTTGTTAACAGATCATTTAGAGTTCTAATTATACACTGCCTGGCCAAAAAAAGGTTGCCAACTGGATTTAACTAAGCAAATAGGTAAGATTGGATAATTGCATGGGAGATTATCTTTCAGCTGGCAACAAGTTATTTAACCCCAACTGATGCAATGAGTAACACATCCTGTGGTCGTGGAAAAGATGTTAGTCACTTAAACCTTTGGTGAAATTAAATTGTAGAAAAACAACAGTAGAACTCGGGGCTATGTTTAATAGTGAAAGTAAGGGCATTTCCACACGCACAATGTGAAGGAAACGCAAAAGACTTCAATTTGCTAGGGAGCATAAAGATTGGACTCCGGAGCAATGGAAGAAGGTCATGTGGTCTGATGAGTCCAGATTTATCCTGTTCCAGAGTGATGGGAGCATCAGGGTAAGAAGAGAAGCAGATGAAGTGATGCACCCATCATGCCTTGTGCCTACTGTACAAGCCTGGAGGGGCAGTGCAATGATCGGCATTTGCTGCAGTTGGTCAGGTCTAGGTTCAGCGAAATTATGTGCCCAAACAATGAGGTCAGCTGACTACCTGAATATACTGAATGACCAGGTTATTCCATCAATGGATTTTTTCTTCCCTGATGGCACGGGCATATTCCAACATGACAATGCCAGAAAGTCAGGCTCAAATTGTGAAAGAGTGGTTCAGGGAGCATGAGACATCATTTTCATACATGGATTGGCCACCACAGAGTCCAGACCTTAACCCCACTGAGAATCTTTGGGATGTGCTGGAGAAGGCTTTGCACAGTGGTCCGACTTTCCCATCATCAGTACAAGATCTTGGTGAAAAATTAATGCAACATTGGATGGAAATAAATCTTGTGACATTGTAGAAGCTTATCAAAACAATGCCACAGTGAATGCAGGTTGTAATCAAAGCTAAAAGCGGTCCAACTCTTTTTTTTTTTTTTTTTTTTGGTGGTGACTGTTTTTTTGGCCAGGGAGTGTATTTTATAGGCCTGTAGTCTGACAAGTGAAAGATGCCTGAATAATTCACAGTTCCATCACCTTGTAAAGGTGGGAACAGTAAATGTGAGGCAGAATAATTTTTAAAGTGGCTAGAAATTGTTTGCTTTGTTATATAAGCACTGTGAAAAGCAGGTGTGCTGTCTGTTATTAGGAATATCCCAAGTAATTCATTTTAGAACAGACACGGAGGCTAAGTTGTGTCAGCAAGTTCCTGTGAAATCATGTGACTGCATAAACTGAGTCATTCAGTTTCATAAATCATTGGGTGTTTATCAAATGAACTGACGGCAGTAATTTTGGCAGAGACTTGGAAGCCATTCAAAGAAATCACCCACAGTTCCTGTACATTATGCTCCAATCTAGTGACACAGCAAGGCACAGTGGGGTGGACTCATACCAGGTGAAGTGTTCACATGTGTTCCATATGTTCTATCCAAGGGCTGCTGCTCTGACATACAGTTACAGTTTGCCTTTTAGAACACAATTCCACTCACAAGTTGTAAATAAAAGGTTAATGAAATAGCCTGAAGGCAGATGAGAAGAGAGACTCCCTGTGTTTGTCATGACATTGTTACCTGTAAATTGAAGGGATAGTGTGAACTATCCATTACCTGCCCTCCATCTTTTACATCACAGACAGTAAGCGACTGAACGCTGACTAAAGGACTTTTAACGCACATTTAAATGTTCTACATGATCTATCAACTCATTTACTCCAGAGCCAAATAGAAAGTAATTGCAAAATTAATAGCCACTATTCTGTGATCTTAGAACAGAAGAGAGATCACACTTTTCCTTTAAAAGGACCTTGGATTTGCCCATAGATCACTAATAATTCTAATGACTACATCGGAAAAGGAGTCAGGAAATATGAATAATCTAAACTACAATATTTTGAAGAAATAATCCACCTGCTCTTGTCTTCCTGTACTCAGTTTGTCCTTATGTCTTTAGTCTGTCTTATGTCCTCACATGTTGTCTTAGTATGTTGTTTTGTCTTATTATGTCAGTTGTGTGTTCTTCAGTTATGGTTTGAATGTTTTTTTTTTTGTCTTTATACTTCTGTTAACTTTTAATAGGGATATTGACTTTGCATTTTAACATTGTATTTTACATTTAAGTTGATGAGGAACATCTGTCCAGGGACTACAGATGAAAAATAGCCTTCTGGCTAACTCTGGTACATGTGCAGAATAGTTAATGTACACTGTTTCTGTTAACTAAATCAATAAAGTAAATTACAAAGTGTAATAAAAATGATTTGTTATTATTATTTGTTCTGTGCAGTGTTTATTATTTATTGTGTATTTTAAACATAGATCATTCGCCACATCTAGCTTTCTGTCAAATCAGTCTGTGGCAGCATAAATTCCATATATTATTACATACATATAATATTGCCAGTCTGAAGTGATACATATATGATTTTTTTTCCCATTAATGTTATGCAGATATGATGCATCACTTAAGTATGAGTTCCTAGATTGGATAAATATCTATGTGGCCGTGCGACATGAGCAGGAATGATCTTGTCAGAATCTGTGTAACTTTTTCCGTCTTTGCTCTGTACTGGCAGCAACATGCGTAAGGCCCAACAAATGTACATGCCATTTCAGAGGACAGCGGCTTTCACATGAAAGCCAGACATAAGACACTTGTAAGACTGTGAACATTCAAATTTGATTTTATTGAGTCAGAACTGAATCAGATATTATCAACCTGGCTGGCAATGTGAATGTTGCCTGAATCTGTCTTTTGTACTGTGAATAATACATGTACACTCTTGTTATTGTGGACTACTTTTACTTATTTTAAAATGACTGCGGTTGGTGGTTTATCCTGTTGTTCCAATCGACAATAATATTGTTAGGTTGTGGATGATTGTGTGGCATTTACAAGTGGAGATATTTTTCCACACAGTCCACGAGGGACGACTTGGAATCGGATTTCCCTTTTCAAGTCCGCCGGAACTTCATTCAATCGTGTATTCATACTCTCCTGTAGAAGAAAGTGATGTTTGGTTTGCCTCATATTATTAAATCAATTAAAATGCACAAATAAGCTGTGTGCCAATATATTGGGTTATATGTAGAAACGCGCGTGTCTGTGTAATTACAGGTTTGTCTCAATGTGGTTTCTATTTTATTTCAATGCGCGGCAGGATATGTGAAGACTGGACGTGTTCTTCGGGCTATATATATGCGCCGCCATCTTATAATTTCCAGTCTCTACTGCTTGCGTAAGGTGGTCGCTGGTAACTGAAGAGGGAGGACGTGGGCTCCCGCCGACGCTCGCTTCACATTTTCCTCGACTTTTTCCTCTATTTCTAAGTGTCTTTTACTCTCCTGGACCCGAGTGGACGGAGGTGCTTTTCTTGACAAGGGTAGGCTCCAACATTCAAACTATCGTCTCCTCTCTGTTTCTCCTCTTTTTCTCGCCGGGCTCCGTGAATACCATCAGGAATGGAGACGGCTGGTTGTGTGCGGGCCGGCCGGGGATGATGATGCTGCTCTCACGGCAAATGTTTGGGATCCACCGGCCACCTAACTGGAACATTGACATTTTTCCGGTGTGCATTGGCTTACTGATAGCACAGTTAGGCGTCGTAGACGACAGCAGTTAACAATGTGCCGTTGTTTTTTTTTTATTATTATTATCACCGCTCGGGTTTATTCCAAAGGGTTGGGAGTGAACGCAGATGTGTCCTCGCCCGTTTCAGTAGTTGAGGTTTGCTAATCGTAGATTAGCCTAACCGCTGTTAGGCCAGTTGTGTTCCCGGACTACCCGTGTTCGCTCGGTTGGTTTTTGCTGCCGGTTTAGCTTCAACACACACTTGGGGTGAAGGTACACTCCTATGGAGCTGTGTATGCTGTGACCATGTGTACACATAACGTTTTCCTAAACTCTGGTCGGTTGCCGTCAAGCGAAGTTAAGTAAACTTCATGGTTGACCTTAACGCAAACATTTCTTCCAAAGTTTATTTCAAACTTTTTAAAAGGTGAAAACCGCGAGACATTTTAACTTTAAGTTGATGTTCATATGAATCGACACAAAATTACTGTTCTGGTTACGATGAACGTGGCATTTTCAGCTTTAATGTCTGCGAGTGCGTGTTTTTCCTATTTGTTCTTTTTAAACAAAGACCGACACATTCCTGTGAGCCGCCGTGCTTTGGGAGGAAGACTAGGAGGAGCCAGGAGTGTGAAATCTGAGTCAGTGCTGCCGGAGCACAAAGTCAGGGAAGATGTGGAAAAGGGTGCTGCACTTTACGTTTATTTATATAAGTATTACGCGTTTTACCAAAATGCTAGCGATGAGTGTTTTTCTTACTGGCTCGGGTGGTGATAGACCGGCGGGTCACACACCGAGAAAAGTTGGCTACCTCGCTGCTATTCACCGTCTCGCCGATGGGTAGAGCATGTTTATGTAGTTAAATGACCCAGTGGTGGTGGTATATTTTTGTCACGCGTCATTGACAATTTGCATGGAAAGCAATGATTTGGTGAAGTAATTGCTGTGGATCGGAAAGACCCACATAAATATGGTGACTCATCTCCTCCTTTCCAGAATCTATTATCAACAATTGCATAAGGTTAAATTGTGATTGATTTATCAAACACGCATCTCTTCAAATTGACTGGTTTGTCTGTTTACATAGTCTTACAGAAGTAGTTGTTAGATTAAATTAAGTTTAAATTAAATATCACAATTTTATTTTGATTAGTTTGACATCCTCTAAAAGCCCCCCACCCCATGTATATTTACACTACCAATCAAAAGTTTGGACACACATTTGGACCACATTAAATGAGAAGGTGTCTCCAAACCTTTGACTGGTAGCGTACATAGTTTATATATTATAATATTCAGACTCGGGTATTTCCATGCCCCAGAAATCACTTTGTTGGTTTTCACCCTTTCATAAAATACCTGGTATATTAGTATTTTTATTGTCCTCTACTTACATCCCAGGTCAGATTACGCAGTGGAACAACATTTTGAATAACATGGTATTTTGTCAGCATAATTATTTTTTTTAGACGGAAGTGGGGGTGTAGCCTACATTTGAGACCGGTAGTGGGATGTTTTTGAGGTAATTCACTTGCAAGAAGACTGCTACCAATTACCTAATGTTATAAATTTTCTCTTGGTTGAACCGGTGGCAGTGGAAAGCAATTTGTAGGTCTGGGGCACAAATCTTAAAATACACAAACCTAAATTACACTTTTCCATAAATGCTTTTAAATATAATTTATGTTGCAACATTTCATAATTTTTAGTTATAATTAATTGTTATGTGTTAACAGTGGGTTGGAGTTAGTTAAGTATTTTTTTAAAGTATTTTTTTTCACACTTACAGTAACAAGTCAGAATATATTTTTCTACTACTTGCATCTCTTATGCCATTAAGGATTTTCTCTATTTTGACAAACAATCATTAAGTAGAACAAGATGAGAAGCATCCTAACGAGGAGGAAGTTGCTTGGATGTATTGAGGGACTCCTCTTTCCCCATGAACATTTTGTTATTGTGCAGTTGAGACACTGCAGCAGCTGCAGGCATTGAGCTCATTGTATTGTTGGCAGCCAGCAGTGAGTGCTGCTGACCCTGCACATTACGTGGCAACACTGAAGCCTGTGGCAGCTCCTGTCGCGCTTCTCATTCCAGTAGTAATGCTTGTATGGATGTATTGAACCCACAGTTTTTCATTTCTGGAGAAAATTGGTTGTGAAGTTGAAATTAAATAAATTTACTTTTAGCCCAGCTTTTACTTAACATACATTGTTAAATTCCAGAGTATACTGTGACAGTAGAATTAAGTCCTAAATGTCTGCGGGCCAAATGAGTGGAGTGCAATTAGAGTAAATGCATTCTTACAGTGATTTATTTTTTAATGGCAATAGGATACAGTTCATTTTATGTATGTTCAATATTAAGAGTGAATTAAACTAAACACTGACAGTCTGGATCATATGGGTTCATATGGGATCATATAGGATGGCTTTAGCAGAATCTTTTCCTTTCCAAAAGTTGGACTGGGATTTGAGCACTTAGTTGTGGTTGGCTTTTTTGAATGCCTACTGCAAACCAACCTATTTGGAGTGGTCCCCTTTTAAAGTCTATACAAATAAAGAGAAAAGAAGAGTCAATACTCACAGACCAGCAGTGAGAATGACAATTTGTTTTCTGTAACGGCATCTGTCCTCTTTGTTGTGTTGGAGATGTTAAGCAAGCAAGATTTCCCACATAGCTTTTTTTATTTTCTTTCATGCTTTCTTGGCTGGTTGCTGATATTTGTAGGTAATTGAACTCTAAAAGCATATTGGACTGTGTAGGTGTCACTTAAGACCTGTAATAACAACAACACGGTGACGTCTTAATTTGTGTGTGGGAGTTCAAAATATTCTCTTGATAGTTGTCATCTGCCTTATTACTTAATTTTGACCAAGATGACTATTAAATTTAGCCAGCTCCATATGTGGTAACTCCTGATGGTTCAAAGAGCCAAGGTTTTCATTGTATATGTGAGATAACGAAACATATTTGAAAAACACTTATTTTCAAGATTTTTACATATTTACCTTTATTTTGCAGTTATACTTCATCCAGTTCTGTCTATGAATGTGGTTTCCATGTTCTTAACTACAGCCAGTCAAAAGAGTGCATGGTTTGAAAACTAACCTTCCAGCAGAAACATTTTTAATTTTCTTTTTGTTAATTGTCTGTTTGTTATTGACAGATTAATAAACTCTGGCTTCCTCAGTTCCCCTTGTGTGTGTATACTGCACAGAATAAGAATCATCTGATTTGTGTGACTGTCACTCATTAGTCATCTGGTTACAGTTGGAGGAGGCAAATCACTACATAATGTATTTCGCATGTGGCTTCAAATAAACCCCTTTTAGATTTTTGCGACAAGGCAACAAGCCTGATATCTAGGAACTGTTAAAGTGACATTTTTTATCAACAATTTTCAACGATCAGAGTATAAAAAGTGTAAGGCTGCCATTTGTGCCTCTCAATTGCAGGCAAGGCTTTGCGTCTTTGGCCATCAAAACTATCATTGACTCAGTTTCCAAAGCCAAACATAAGCAACCACGTTTTCCACCAGCATAAATGACAAACGGTCCCCTTCTTCACTTTGCTTGTATGTTTGATTCCATGCAGCCCTCTATGGGGCATATGGCTCTCATTAGGACGAGGCTAGGTTATGTGAGGGCAGGCCTGCAAAACTCTGGAGAATGGCGTGTGAACAGTGAGTTTGGGTTGGTATTTTTGTGGTTGGAAGCAGCAGTTTTGGAGCCTGACTCAAGATAGTTTTAATGACACAGCTGAAGTGGGTGGTGTGGGAGTGAGAGGAGGGAAGCAATTCAGCACAGTAGTTTTGCTGACCTTGAATGTATTTGCATATTGACAGCTTTTCAATACCAAAACCTCCTACACATTCACTGCTACTCTTACCAAAGTGATCTTTTCTACTCTGGACTAGACTTAAGTCTTTCTGTAGCAAGCGGTTTCTCATCATTGGCCTTCTTGTCTTCTCTTTGGGTGTTGTGTCTTGATTTTGACTTATTTTCTTTTTTTCCACATTGTGTATAGTGTTTTGCAGGCAGGTTACTATGTTCCCAAGACAAAACAATTTAGCCACAAATATCTAAATGTCTGCTTTTGGAGTTATTCACAAATAACCCACAGACTGCAATAGACTGTTAAAAGAGCATGAACTTCTATGTGGTCAGTTTTGACAAGATGGTTGGTAGAACAGGGCTAAAATTATAATTTAACTTTCCTCACTAAGATCCTCAATAAAATGGACTGATACTAATTAAAACATTTTCACTGTCTATAGTCTATGGTCTTTTCTCCTTGGATGCATGAAGCTTTAGCTCTTTTCATCCTTGCACAACATGACTTGGCCACCTGAAACACAAATATACTCCAAATGTTAAACTTTTTGTTGATATAGCAAGTGAAATATGCCATATCCAGTCATGAATCAAATCAAAATTGAATTGATTAGGAAAAAATATTGGCAATAACTATACTAGTGGTTACTGGCATGATGACATTATTTGCTAAAAAAGCCTTTGTATTTGGCCACAAGCAGATTAATGTATCGTGGCAATGATTAAATTTAACTCCAGTTTGGAGAGGCATTTCAACTCTTACTAATTAACAATGTAGGCACTTACATAAATCATATGGTCACCTGTATCTAAACCTGTGAATTCCTCAAAGTATTTTTCTAATTAGTGGCTGATTGTTTCACAGTTGCATTGTTATATTCTAACAGAAATTATGCAGTGGCAACTCTGGGAGCCTGAAGCTTGAAAAATAAAATATTTCTCCCAGCCATTTTTACATTGACATCAGAGTTACAGTCCTCACAAAGTACATCTGACCATACTCCAGTAATACAGTTCCACACCTGTTGGATTAAGCCCTGTGGCAAAAAGATGCTACTTGGAGACTGGTTCTGTTATACAGACTTTCAGTGGGGATAACTACTGCAGCAGTTTTTGGCAAGATTGCATGAGGATACTTTCATTCACTGTATAGGAGAAAAACAAGACTGAACTCAATCTGGATCTTGTGGTAAAGAACATTGGGTTAATGTTTTGAATGGTGCCAAAAGATATGGTGTGGAGTATCTCAAGCTCTGGTACATGGGCTAGTTAGTTCACTTCAGCAAAACTGTGATTGTCCATTAACCATCTACTTAGGGTAGAAAGGAATTCTCTACTTTCCATTCCCTTATTTTATACTAGTTTCCTCTTAATTCTTACATGTCCAAACTGGTTTGTCATGACTGGATGGGGTTGGGTGTACATTTTCTTTTATGATTCATCTTAGAAGAACCACAGACAAAGTGTCTGAATGTGTTTCTGACTAAGGAGGCAGGGGCCCAGATTCTCTCCTGCATTTTTTCATTTTATGTTTTGGTGCATTACAGTCATGACATTTATTTTTGAGTTAGAATTGAAAATACCTCCATTTCAATTTTCCCTTTTTTCTGGCTTAATCCCCTCTCGCTCACTATACCTCTCTCCTGCCACTGCCAGTGTTCACTTTTCGACAAAGTGAGGTTTCAGCTTCAAAGCCAGTGCAGGAATGCGTATGCCTTCCTCCCCCTGCCTCTATACTCCCCACCCAGTGCTCCACTTCCCAGTCCTTTCTCACCTAAATAGTTGCTTGCTGCTACACTTTGTGTGTGAGTTTGCATGGCTGGCTGTAATAGATGAGGAAATCCAAGAAAGGGGGGAGGCAGGAAAAGAACAAAGGCCCTGGAAAACTCTAGTCCAGGGTGTTTTGCTTTTAACCAAAACACTAACACAAATTTTTAAGTCCGTTTTATTGCCTTAATCTCCACTGAGTTCATATTGTTTTTATAAAATGGTGTTTGATTGCAAAGCAAGATGATTTAACTTGGCAATTTGACAAATTTTGTTTTTGTTTTTCAGATCAGGAAGCTGTCGTTGCAGTTTGAGAACTGAACATGGCTTCCCAGGGTAAGTAAAGCATTTTGGAAACCATATGTGGTGTTTCTTATAGTTAAATCATGCAAAGCCATCCTTTTTAATTTTATTAATTTTTTTTTTATTTTATTCAAAATAGTGATAATGTTGGCAAACAGGCTATTTTATGTTATAATCATTTTTTTTCTACTGTTACATTATTTGTTCTCTCCATTGTAAGGGGAATAAGCAATTCTAATGACAATGTAAATGCTTCATGCACCCTAAGATAAAGGTTGAAATACCAAGAATCAGGCCAGAGAGTTTCTCTGATTTAATTGGTTCTGCCCAATGATTCTCTAGTGCTTTGTCAGCACTCACAGCATTTAGATCTTTAATATACAACTGCTGTAGTGTTGTATACACTAACTTTGACAAATAATTTTACATTTTGTTCATGTTATTTTCTTAAATATTTGAAGCTGATCTGATGGAGCTGGACATGGCCATGGAGCCAGACCGTAAGGCAGCAGTCAGTCACTGGCAGCAACAGTCCTATCTGGATTCAGGCATCCACTCAGGGGCAACCACAACTGCTCCCTCCCTCAGTGGAAAGGGAAATCCTGAGGAAGATGATGTTGACAACCAGGTCATGTATGAGTGGGAGCAGGGCTACAACCAGAATTTCTCCCAGGAACAAGTACAAGGTATGTCGCATTACAGTGATCTTGTGAATGAGAAATCCTCAAATTTGATTCAACTAAACTGATATTTTTTCTCTTCTAGACATAGATGGCCAGTACGCCATGACACGTGCACAGCGGGTGCGTGCAGCAATGTTCCCAGAGACTCTTGAGGAGGGCATGCAAATCCCCTCGACACAGTATGATGCCGCAAACCCCACCAATGTACAGAGGCTGGCAGAGCCCTCACAAATGCTTAAACATGCTGTTGTCAATCTGATCAACTATCAAGATGATGCTGAATTGGCAACCAGAGCCATACCAGAGCTCACCAAACTACTAAATGATGAAGACCAGGTAAGTGTCTATGTAAATAGTGGCTCAGATTTAGCTCCAAATCATCTCCTCCCCCCATCCACAGCTGCATCATTTCTTTTTGTCTCCTACAGGTCGTAGTAAACAAAGCAGCTGTGATGGTCCACCAGCTTTCAAAGAAAGAAGCATCTCGCCATGCTATCATGCGCTCCCCTCAGATGGTTTCTGCTATTGTCAGGACCATGCAGAACACAAATGATGTGGAGACGGCTCGGTGTACTGCGGGAACACTGCACAACCTGTCCCATCACAGAGAGGGTCTGCTGGCCATTTTTAAGTCAGGAGGAATACCAGCTCTAGTTAAAATGCTTGGGTATGTGTAAAGAGGATGGAGGGATTATCAGATTGTAGGATTATTGTTTCATTTTCATGAGTTACTTGAGTTGTATATCCCAGTTAATTAAATAATCTGTCTGCTCTGCAGTTCACCAGTGGACTCTGTCCTGTTCTATGCCATCACCACCCTCCACAACCTCCTCCTGCACCAGGAAGGAGCCAAGATGGCTGTCCGTTTAGCTGGTGGTCTACAGAAAATGGTGGCTCTACTCAACAAGACCAATGTCAAGTTCCTGGCCATTACAACTGACTGTCTTCAGATACTGGCATATGGGAACCAGGAAAGCAAGGTGAGAATAAGGAGTCCATTTCGCTTTCCAAAATAAAAGTGCTTCAGTGGCCACTGACATCTAAACTATGCTCTCTGTTTGTGTAGTTGATAATCCTGGCTAGTGGTGGCCCTCAGGCGTTGGTTAACATCATGAGGACCTACACGTATGAGAAACTGCTGTGGACCACAAGCAGAGTTCTCAAAGTGCTGTCAGTCTGCTCCAGTAACAAACCTGCCATTGTAGAAGCTGGTATGTCTCCTTAACATTCAAGAGATAGTAATATAACAATATTCAGACTATATCCTGGCTAGTGGTGGCCCTCAGGCATTGGTTAACATCATGAGGACCTACACGTATGAGAAACTGCTGTGGACCACAAGCAGAGTTCTCAAAGTGCTGTCAGTCTGCTCCAGTAACAAACCTGCCATTGTAGAAGCTGGTATGTCTCCTTAACATTCAAGAGATAGTAATATAACAATATTCAGACTATATGGGTTAAGGTTCTTACTTTTGACTTGATTACATTATACTTATGATGTAAGCACTACAGTAAATAGAAGCTGAATCAGTAAATAATATATTTATTGGCATGTTTCAAACACATTATCTCTACAAACTTAAATTCCTTCCACATTTGTCCTGTCCAGGAGGCATGCAGGCTCTGGGACTCCACCTGACAGATCCCAGCCAGAGACTGGTCCAGAATTGTCTCTGGACTCTGAGGAACTTATCAGATGCTGCCACCAAACAGGTGATGAGGACTGTCCCCTTGTACAAACATTTTAAGATGTTTTTTGGTCTGTAAATGACAGTGAAATGTAGGTTACTACTCTATCATCAGATAGTGAGACAGAAGATAGAGAAGATATGAGCCATTTCCTCATTCTGTTGTGACAATTATGTTTTCTTTGCAGGAGGGAATGGAAGGTCTTTTAGGAACTCTGGTACAGCTTCTTGGCAGTGATGACATTAATGTGGTGACCTGTGCTGCTGGCATTCTGTCTAACCTGACCTGTAACAACTATAAGAACAAAATGATGGTCTGTCAGGTAAGTAGCAGTGCAGTTTGTTTTTCTTACACTGTAGTTTTCAGACAGATTTAACTTATTTTTATTGAAACTGTGAAACTTGGGTGTCTTTATCTATTAAACTCTCACACCATCTGTCCCTCTGTAGGTTGGAGGTATTGAGGCATTAGTGCGCACAGTGCTGCGGGCAGGAGACAGAGAGGACATTACAGAGCCAGCCATTTGTGCCCTGCGTCACCTCACATCTCGACACCAAGATGCTGAAATGGCACAGAATGCTGTGAGACTGCACTACGGTCTGCCCGTGGTTGTCAAATTACTGCATCCGCCATCACACTGGCCACTCATTAAGGTACACACATGCACAGACTTGCCAGCAGCAATCTGCCACATAAGCTGCTCCTCACACTGCCAGCCAGTCATTTGGCTGTTCTCTCTGTGGCTTTTCTACTGAAGAATTTTACACTTGACCACACCTCGAAGCCAAAATAATGAGCCAAACTTTCCTCAAAAGCACATTAATGTAGTTGGCTACTAACTCATGTTGGCAGCTGATTGTACATTAAGAATAAACTACTTTACTGCTGTATGTTTAAACATGTAATAACCCAGTCCAATGTGCAGTCCAGTGACAAGTCCTGACTTAAAATATAGTATACAAAAATTTGTATGGACACCCAAAATGCTCATTGCTGCATTTTTGTCTCCAAAGTGAGACAGATTTTTCTAACTAAAAGTGTCCACACCTGTCAGTGAATAAAAAAATGATGAAATTATTTTGCATTTTATAATTTGTGAATATAAACCTGTACTTATAATGGCTGTTTGCTGCAGACAGATTCAAAATAACATGGAACAATTTCTCCATCAGGCTACAGTTGGTTTGATCCGTAACCTGGCTCTGTGCCCTGCGAACCACGCTCCTCTAAGGGAACAGGGGGCCATTCCCAGACTGGTCCAGCTGCTGGTCAGAGCACACCAAGACACACAGAGACGCACCAGCATGGGAGGCACACAGCAGCAGTTTGTGGTAAGAAGAGCTCATGAACACTTACACTGCACACTAGCATGCCATTATGTATGGAACATGCAGACCCACCATCATTATTTCATTTCATTACTCCATTATTTTATAGGAGGGAGTTCGTATGGAGGAGATTGTAGAAGGCTGCACAGGAGCACTTCACATCCTGGCCAGAGATGTCCACAACAGAATAGTCATCAGAGGACTCAACACTATCCCACTGTTTGTACAGGTAAAATTTAGTTTTGCATTGTAAAACTTTAAAAGAGTGAGTCAGTTATGGATGAATAACTCCATGAGACCAGTGTGGTCCACGGCAACATTTGCTGACCATGTTCTGTCTATGTTTGTGTCTATGTGTGCAGCTGTTGTATTCTCCCATTGAGAACATCCAGCGTGTAGCAGCAGGCGTCCTGTGTGAGCTGGCCCAGGACAAAGAGGCTGCTGAGGCCATCGAGGCTGAGGGAGCCACTGCCCCACTCACAGAGCTTTTACACAGTCGCAATGAAGGAGTTGGTATGTACAGGAAAACCCCATACTTATTTATGTTCTGCCATTATTCACATAATAGCTACTTTTGAGGAGAGGGGGAAGAGAGTTCTCTTAAGATTTGCTAAAACATTTCTAGGAGATATGTTGTTTCCAATAACATAGACTGTAACATTACCCCAGTTGTGGCAATGTGTGACATAGTTCTGTTTCCTGTTTTGGCTCATTTATTGTATTATATGAGACTAATTTTCAAACACATCATTCCTCAGCCACCTATGCTGCAGCCGTTTTGTTCCGTATGTCAGAGGACAAACCCCAAGACTACAAGAAACGTCTCTCAGTAGAACTCACCAGCTCACTCTTCAGAACAGAACCAATGGCCTGGAACGAGGTGTGGCACTTTAAAAATCAGTTTTGCTTTCAGTCGTTTATCAGGATATTTGTCAGATGCTTATTAAACCTATTTTGAGGCAAACAAGCCTGTGGTCTAATGAGAATTACTGCCTCCCTGCTCATCCTCATCTGTCTTTGTGTTGCTTTGCAGACTGGAGACCTGGGTTTGGACATCGGAGCTCAGGGAGAGCCTCTGGGCTACAGACAGGACGGTAAGTCACCTCCAAACCTCTGACTGGCTGAGGGTAACACAGGAAAAGTCACGAATGAATATTAGAACTGTTAGAACGCTGCAACAAGAACATGGTGCCTGATTTTTATACCAACTGAACAGTCACTGGGGTTCTGTTCTGGGTAATTATGTTGAACATCACAATACACAGATGACTGAAGTCGGTGGTGAAAGTCAATGAAGCTTTTAGCTGCAAAAAATGAAAATAATGGCTGAACAATGAATTGCTTTCAAATCAAAATTACAAATTTATAACTAGACAATTTGCAAATCACAGGCTGCATTGAGGCTTTTCTTTCTTCGATGCCAATTTAAAAAGTAATGTTAATTGTTATCTCTGTAGTAAATATTTTGATGGTACCTGGTAATGCAAATCCATATACTGTATATCAAATCACAACCTCAACATCTGTCAGAAAAATAGCAATTAACCATCTTCCCCAATCGTTCAGCTGTTGCTGTCAGTCAGAATAACACAGGTTTGCTGCTGCTTTTAGTTGTCATAGTTTGCCATCTAAATGTTGGTCATGTACCAGGACCTTGGACTGTGAACTGATCAATAAGCTCTAAGGTGTTTGTGTGTTGGCTGTTATTACTTTGCACAACTCCATTCCTCCATCACTACCAGCTTTAACTGGCTGTTGTGAGAGCACAGAGGCGTTTGTGTTGACCACTGCAGACTGGAACCAAGCTGAGTTACAGTGAACTGGTCCATGAGCTCAGCTCAACTGGTCTTGTTGAACCAGGTTGACCAATAGCTTTGAGGATGGATGTGTGTTGTGTTGCTTCGTAGTGTTAAATGATGGTACTACTGTGTGACAAGCTTGGATTGTTAACATGCTTCTAACAAGTGCTCTGCTTCACCTGCTTCTCCTCCACCCACTCCTCCATCCCACCCTCAGACCCAAGCTACCGTGCCTTCCATGCGGGGGGTTATGGTGGGGACACGTTGGGCATGGAGCCCATGATGGACCATGATCTGGGTGGAGGCCACCACCCAGGCCAGGACTATCCCCCTGTAGAGGGGCTGCCTGACCTGGGACACTCCCAGGAACTGATAGAGGGCCTGCCACCCAGTGACTCCAATCAACTGGCCTGGTTTGATACCGACTTGTAAATATAGACACCAACATTACACTACACTTTCTACTAGGTAAGTAAGGATGGTGCCGTATGCAGTTTTTTTTTTGTTTGTTTTAAAAAACCCCCAACAAAACAACCCACGATAGACTGAAAATTTGGATAATTATGAATAAAGAAACTTGTTAATATCACAAAAGTGTCTTAAAAATGCTGTCTAGCATGCCAACTGATTACTTCAAAATAAAGTGATTTTATTTTGAAGTGTAATTGGGAGCAGCATCTTTCCAGGCATTCAAGAACCTCTTAATTTATATTTCTAATCTTGTTTTTCGAAATAAATATGACTGCTTGGTAATATGTGGATAACATTTAAATATTTTTGTAGCACAAAGTTTGCATTAGTACCATGATTTTGTAATTTTTTTTTTTTTTTTTTTTAAACACTCTCTGTAGGCTTGTCCTGGTGGGATGTTTTGGGGGGGGAGTGGATTTTACTCACAGGCTGTTGCATGGTCACACTGCCTTTAATTGCAAAGCTGAGTGATGTGGTGTGTGTGATGTGGTTTTGATCTGTGTGTGGGGTCCAAAGCTAGCTCTGCTCTTCTCTCTCTCCTCCTGTTTTTAAACTCATATCTCCTCCTTTTTTCAGCTGTATCATGTGATCTGGATGAACCTGCATTGTGATTCGCCCATATGGAGGAGGCGGGGTTTTCAGAAAGTGCCTGAAGAAGACTCAACAGCAGCAAGCAGAGTTTCCTGTCTATGGGAACTCCATTGGGACAAACCAGATTTTAAGTGCGGTTCTGTTCTGCTCTCTCTGCCTGACAAGAGGCTGACATCAAATCCTGACAAGACGCATGGATTTTGATCTTGATGATTGAATTTTTTTTTTTCCAAAAACCCTTTTGTCTTGTTTTACTATTTTTATTTTTTTACTATTGGTAGTTTTACCTTTTTTAATTATGTTTTCTCAAGTCTGTAATGGTACAAACTGATTCTGGTTTGCTTTTTTCATTCTTTGTTTTTGCAGTCCCTTGTATTTTAAGTCTGATAGTGAGTTTTTTTTTTTCTTTTTTTTTTTTGTGGTAATGCTCCATCCAAGTAAAGAATCTGATCACATTTTAAATGGTGTCCAAACACTAAAGTTAATCAGTTGAATTGTATTCTGATTCAAGTGTATCATTGTGTAGCTTTTGTATAAAAAAAAACATGAATTGGAAATCATGGTCCAAATATCAAGCTATTTTCTTGCTTTAAAGGTGGACACTGATGTGTCTTTGCTGTTCCAAAGGGGGTGTAGCTGACCTAAACTGGATGGGCGTGGCTGAGAAAGGGTGGAGGAGGGCTTTCACTGGTCTGATGTTACAAAGGGGTGGGGTAGTGGGAGGAGCTGGTTTCTGTAGCCTGCTGTGTTCTGAAACAATAAAATGGACTGTCATTTCACCTGGACGTCTTCATGTCTTATTTCACCCGAGTACAAGCTGTCGCACAATACAAAAATGCAAAATGTTGCTTTTAAAATATCCCAAAATATCTGTCAGATGTCACATTGAGTAACTCACCCCCTTTTAGTAATGACTGAAACAATCCTGGTGTCTTGTATGTAAATCTGATTCTGTACAAGCCTCACCCCTTCACTATCCAACTACAATTAGCATTTCTTCCAGCAAACTGCTGAACATCTTAAGCTTTTATAGCAGTAGAATTTTTATGAGCACTATATTACTGTTATGCCTCTGCCTTGATGTCATTGTTTGCGATTTAAAACAAATCACTTCCTGTGTGTAGTGTGAAAATGTTGCCGGGCAACACAAGAAAGAAACAGCTGTACGGAAAAACGGGAGCTAATAGGCATAATCTGAATGTGGGTTGATCCTAAAATTCACTTATTTAATATTTACATGTTGTGCACTATAGCTTTAATATTGATGGTATCTCATTTGATAATGTTCCATATTTTAATGTATGTACTGTATGAAACACTGACTCTTAACCTAAATTATCTCTCAAATCATTCACAATGTCTGATTAAAAAAATAAAAAATAAGTTGCATATTTTCTCCAGATTGTTCAACCAGAATACCAGTGTCTTTGCATACTTCATAGCAGACAATGGACTTCACACAGCTACAACCGGGTCCTACGTGGTTGTAGCTGTGTGAAATGAGAAGGCAGAATAAGTCCATCAGACAGTGGAGGTAAACAGACTAACATTACAGAGACACGACCCTCAGTTTCATACAACAAATAACAGCTGGGTTGCAGGGTGAGCAAAGCTGATGATCTCACTGTCAAACAAGTGTCCGCGTCGTTCACCTGCAGGGACACGTAGTTTGGCAGGAAGCCATTTCTATTCACTGACTTTCACGCATGAGATAGTGTCCAAAAGCTCACTTGGTTTAACTTGGTGGTTGATATTAGACAGCTGCTTGTTATGGCTTAAGTGAGATTAGTCAGATTTGCATATGAAATTAGAATCTGGAGAGAAAAGTAAAAAGCCTGCCAGTGGTGACTATGACTCGTGTGTCCAGAATTTAATTTTTTTGTCAGAGGATATGGTGTTGGAGAGAGGACAAATGCCATGCCAGGTCTCTCTCTCACACATTTGCTACCATATAGGCTACACTTAATATATATAGTATATACGCTACCAGGTAAAAGTTTGGTCACACCTTGCTGTTTTCAGACATGAACTGCACATTTGGGTCTGCTCATTGTCCAGATGTGGCTGCTTTCACATGAGGAAGCAGCTGGCCACTGTGTGGGTGAGATGCGTTAACTAGATCCAGAGAATCTCTGGAGAATCCAGGTGAGGGGTTGGTGACTGGACACACACTGATTCTTTCATTGACTCTGGATTCTCCTGAGATTTTCCCACTGCGTTCCCACATGATCTCCCTCCTGACATTTACACGATATTTTACTTGGGAGCTGGCAGTAGAATCTCCCGAGACCTCAACAGACATTTGTGTTCACACATACAGCCCCCTCCAGGGTGCATGTCTGAAACGCAGCTTTAGAAGCTGCCTGTTATGAGTTACGATGGTCTCTGTGAGGCATCGTAACTCATAACTGGCAGCTTCAGTGTGTAACTGTTATTATGGAGGAGAGGAAGAGAAAGGCCGGCAGTTGGAACAGTGTTGTCCATGCCTGCAATTAAATAGTCAGCCTCCATGTATGACTGGAGGTGTCCATAGAAACTCAGAGACCAGAGCTGCGCTGCACGCGGCAGTCTGAGCTGTAATCATGTGCCACTCTGATGGACACTTGATGGGTGTTTTAAAATGAGCTGTCCAATTACTGCAGTGGCAGACTTATATTTATTACTGTCAGTTATTCAATTTGTTAATGTAATGAAAGTCATGCGGACAAGAGAGATGAGCAAATTCTCTGATATCTCTAAGTCTAAATCCCTCACATACCACTGGAAAACTGCTCCTGTAACAGCAAAAATAAATCGCCAAATACAAACAGTGCAATATTATATTTATATCCATTTTAGGCTCTAACACTGAGCAGAGGTTTACCTCGACATGTCTAATGTCAAATCAATGCAAACTGAATTGAATAAACATTGCTTATGAGATTATTAAGACACTAATTTTAAAGATTACCTGATGATACAAGGAAACTCTAAAAAGTATGTTGAGCTGTGGTGAAAATCTGCAGACTGAAGACGGCCTGTAACTGGTGGATGGTTTGAAGATAACACGCTTCTAGGATCCAGAGATCTCCTGGAGGATTTCGGCAGCCAGTTGATTCACATCACCACGAGGCCTGAGACGGAGAAAAACAGGATTCAGCACATTCAGAGTTGTGTTTGTCACCAAGTGACACTCTTAAATGTTCAAACTGTCTTATCATTGAGTCAGTTAGGGCTGCAAATATGATTATTTTTTATTATCGATGATTGTGTCTGAGAATGTGTTTTTTTTAAATCGCAGAAAATTTTGTAATCAGCGTTTCCCCCCTCCCAAAAAAAAACCCCAAACAAGACTACTCAAAGTTATGTTTTGTCCAGAAATCAAAGATATTCAGTTTAATCATAGATGAGTAAATCAATTAGATCCACACATTTAAATACATTTTAAGGTAAAACAACACTCAAATGACTATCAAAATATTTGGCTATTATTTTATAAATGGATTTATAACAGACTGTTGCTGCAGCCCTAATGTACACACAGTATATACTGTATCCTTTAAATTCTTCTAAAGGGTTTTCATGTTGTTGGAAGAATTTTTCCAACAACATGAATTCTAATTTTGTCAGCCCACGGACAAATGTGATGCCAACCGACTTGCCAAATTTGAATGATTAAAAACATTGATACATTTTTAAAAAATTAGGTTAAAGTCATGTTCAAGTCAGCATCTTCTCTACGACGCTGGAGACGTGTCCCCTATATAAACATGTACTGGTTTATATCTTTTTGTGGGGACCAACGTCTGTGAACGTTGCTGCTTGTCAATGTTTGTACAGAACATAAACATAGACTCACAGGCATCAAACTTCCTGTTGTGTGTTTATATTTTTCTGATGTGATGTTCATCTGCTTTGTATAGAACGTTAACATAAACGCTGCAGTATCAAACCAATCGTTTCACAAACATGTAGCCATTGACATTTTCACCATGTTGGTCACAGTTCAACGACGTTCTGCTCTTCTCGACTTCATTTCCACAGATGTCATCAAGCTGTACTTTAGAAAAACACTGAACAGAAGACCAGAGAAACTGGTTCTCACCCACTCTTTTTCTAATACAGTAAATGTGTCAAGAGGAGAATCTCTGTATTTTCTTCACAGGGATTATAAATTCAAACTTACTGAAACAATTAATGTAACAGACCACCAGCACAGCATGTTGTACTGTACGGTTGTGCTAAAGCTGACTGTTTTTGAAACTTTGTTTTATGTGTTTTGGTAAAAACCCTTTCTAAACCATCAAGGAAGCCAACATTTAGAGAGCTGCGTGTTTTCAGAGCGGACATTAGTGACCTGAACGACTGATGGCTTCATGTTTGACTGACTGCAACAATCAACTAAGCATCAGATTTTGCCCCACCCCACCCCACAGCACTCAACGGGCTTCTGATTTTGAAAAAAAGCATTCCTCAGGTTGCCATGGTGAAGGCTGAATGACATGGTTTGGGTCAGGATCTAAACCCAGGACTCCCCTCTCCTTCCCACTTTCTTCCATCTCCTCTCTCTGCTCCACCTCCTCTCATCCCTTCGATTAAAACCAATCCTCAACCCCCCCCCCCCCCCCCCCCCCCCCCCCGCCTTCCTTCCTCTCCTCTCCCCCCCCCCCCCCCCCCGCCTTCCTTCCTCTCCTCTTCTCTCTCCTCATAACTCTTCTCATCTCCTGCCCTTTCTCCAAAAACCTCTGCTCCCCTCCTCCACTCCTCCTACCACTAAAGCAGTGGGAGTGTGCCAGTCTCTGCTACTTCAAAGCTAGAGCTGATCTCTGCTTTCATCTGCCAGAGAGGAGAGAGGAGACGAGTGGAGAGGAGAAGTGGGAGAGAGAAAGCATGAGAGCGAGAGACGTGGAAGAGAAAGAAATTAGGAAAATAGAAAGAAAATTGTGTGTGTGTGTGTGTGGGGGGGGTGACAAAGAGGGAGAAAAGGGGGCAAAGGGACCAAGGAGAAAAGAGAGAGAGAGAGAGAGAGAGGGAGTAGAGGCTTCTATAGCACGACGACAATACACCTTTATTACTGATCTGACAGGTTGTGTGTGTGATTGAGAGATTGTATATAGAAGGGCATGAAAGCAACTGTGCGTGCGTGTGTGTGTAGAACCTTATCTGGCGCAAACACGACCTTGTCAAGACCAGTGGTCCTCATGAAGAGGGAAGCCTAGTCCTGATGAGGCGGAACCTAATTTAAATAAAGGATAAGGCTAGTATTTGAACTGTGGTTGGGTTAAGGTTAGGGATTAACTAGTTATGGTTAAGGCTATGGGTAACACTTTGGTTTGGCTGTTTAAATGAATGGAAGTTAATGAGAGTCCTTAAAAGGATAGCTGCGCAAACCTGTGTGTGTGTGTGTAAGAGAGAGGGAAAGAGACAGAGAGGACGCTGGTCTTATACATCAAAAGATCAAACCCAGAATGGTCGGTCGCTACGGTGACAAAAGCCTTGGCTCAAAGAAGGAAAATACATTCAACCCTGATTCTCATGAAAGGTGTCCAGTCACAGAGACACAGAGACACAGTCTGTGCATGTGTAGGCTCATCTGTTTTGCAGCTAATATCACTTACCAAGTAATATTGACAAATATGCCTCAATTTAAAGTACATACACTGAAGAGAGTGAAGCCTGTTCACACACGGTAATAACATGCATCCTGGGTAACCCAGAAGAAGAAGTGGTCAGTGTTAACTACAGGTCTGAATGCAAGTGATGTGTCCCGAATGCATCTTCAGAACTGAATACACATGCGACCACACTCGCCATTACAGGTGTAAACGCAAAGCCATCTATAGGACACGTTAAGGACCGCCTCCTCAGCTCATGTCCTCTGCAACAATATCCAGCTGTAGCCTGTGGCTGCTCACACCACGCCCGATGATTGGCCAGACCCGCCTTTTCCTCTGACCCGCTGCAGTTTCAAAGTATTTCTACTTCTATTTGTAGCCGCTGCCACAACATTAACACAGATTGCCATATGATTTCTTTATTCTTAGAATGGTTTTTTTTTTCCACTTAACATCACGGAGGCATGTTCATGCCAGTCGTATTTAACTTTGCCCGCGTTGTGATCAGATCTCTCAGGATGATTATTAATACCAGATCTAAACAGTGGCCTGAGTATCTGCATATTTCTGATTTTAAAACCAAAATTTCCATCTTTTAGTCCCCCCCCCCCCGCGCACAAACTTTGCATTTCAAAAGCTGTTACACAAATTGTGTCTTACTTTAATGTCTCAGCTCTTTGAGAGCAATTAAGTTGACACTCTGCCTGGTCTGAAGCTCACATCCTTTAGATCAACAACTGGAAAAATATCTGACGTGTAAATGCACAGACAAGTTCAGACGTGCATAAAAATAATTTGATGAGGAACAAGAGCCAGAGCAGACATACACTCCAGAATTATGCAGTGGAACTGAGCACCGATACAGACAGACACACAATGCACACAAACACAGATGCACACTTTGACATCTAAACTGTCCTGCTTTGCCACAGCCGGATAATTCAGTATGAGGTCTTTGCCAAACATAAATGAAGGAGAAAGAATAAATATAAATGACAGATGTTTACTATATAACACACACAAAGTTATAGTACATTTCAAGTACATTAACAGCAGACACACACACACACAAACACACCTGTTGGATGTAGTTATATCCTGCAGAAAACTTGCCAACTCAGCCCATTCTGGACCTTCTAGCCCACCTGATCTGTCTGTCGTCTGCACCTTAAGAGAGAGAAAGAGGAAAAACAAAGTGAGAGTGAACAATAAAGAAGACCTAGTCACATCAGTCTGCAGCTTAAAGACAGTGGTCCACACTCAACACAGGATGTGGTTCAGGCCTAGTCTCTCGTTCTCAGTTTTGACCCATACCTCCTTCTTGTTGTGGTTTCCCTAGCAACACAACTTGCTATCCCACATGAGCTTTTTTAGTTTACTTGGAGATGATTAAAATGTGAAATAGCGATCAGAGCCATTTATTGGCAAAAACAAACACCTTTTATGGATATAAGAATGGCGCGATTGCCCTGTACGCCTGTCGTGGCTGTCGCCTGAGGTTATCCACTGGACCAAACATGAAACTTTTTTGTAATATTCACATACACACTCAAATTTATAAACATACGGCCCAGGTCAAAAAATACCAGAATTCCCCTTTAAGTGCGCCTTTTGAGCTTTCCAGTAAGCTCATAGTATTTTTTAAACTAATCAGCATTCATACATTAAGTTATTTGCAGCAGCCATCTTAACAATATTAACACTAATAAACAGATTTTGAATTCATGTTAACTCATTTTCCCTTAACTCAGGTCACTTGCACTGATCCACTGGTGCCTTATTCACACAAACATATTGACAACACACAAATGCGTACAGTCAGATGAGTTGCAAATATTTTGTTGTCATGAACAGAAATGACATCAATAGAGATTTAGTCAGAAGTGGTGACATGTGGAGACACATCCACGATGAATGTTAAAGCCAGGTGTGAACAGCCGCACTGACAGATGTCAATATCAGGTCTAAATCTTCTCTTTTTAAGCCACAGGGACTGACTGAGCGAAGCTGCTAAAACCTGTGTTACAACAATACAAAACAATGACGATACAGTTACAAAGACAAAACACAAGAACTATAATTTACACATTCTTGTGCACGTGGAAAGGAATCTTATGAAGATAAAACCAATCGGAGTTATCATGACCAAATCACCTGCTGAGTGACATCGCACTCTTTTGTCAGAGCAATTTCAAAGCAAGTTGATCAAAGTGGTAAAAATCCAGTTTACTGTGCAAACATACACTTTTGTTATCGCTATTGCAATTTGAGCGTTGTGTCCTCCTCATAAACATTATCATAATTATGTTCATTTATGAATTTATTTCAAGGTCCTTCTAATTAACTTGTATTCTTATTTCTGGATTAAACATGTCTACTCTCTTTCTTCTCTGTCATCCCTCTGGTTTTATTCATGTTCTGACATGATCACACCTACTTGTAATTCTTTAAGTCTTGTCAAAGATGTGTGGTGTGTGTTTGTGGACATTTACTTGAGTTGTTGGTCATGTGTGGGGTTTATTGGTTATGTTACAGTGCGTTTGGTGAACGCGCCGTCTCTGATCTCCGGTGACATCATCACCTGTCTCTGTGGTGACACAGCATGGTTGTTGCTAGGCAACGGGCTTAGGAGGAGACAAAGATGCTCTCTTCACAAACACACACACACACACTTCTTCATCTCTACCTGACCCTGATTCTATAAAACTGACTCAAAGTCAGACAAATGAGCAAACCAGACATGTTGCCTCTCAGGAAGTCAGCACGGTGCTGCTGCCATCTCAGATAATAAGTTCAAACATGTGACAATGTACCAGACAGCAGAGACAGAGACACCGTGTTGTACATTGAAGCATTAATAAAACGTAAGATGTGTGTGAGTGGAGTGAGTTAGACAGATTAGCGAGGAATTGTCTTTTAAATTAGATAAGAAAGTTTTTATTCTCCCGGGGGGCAATTAGGTTTGCAACAGTAGTCAGTACACCAATTTTCACCATGAAAAATACAATAAATAAAAGCATACAGTTAGGCACCAGTGCCCCTCGCAACCCACAGTGGAGGCTAAAGCGGTAGAAAATGAGTGAGTGAGTGAGTGAGTGAGTGAGTGAGTGAGTGAGTGAGTGAGTGAGTGAGTGAGTGAGTGAGTATGCATATCCAGTACACCAGTGAACAATCAGTCAAATATAAAATACTCAAGGTTTTTCAAAATGTCACGTACTATATAAACATCATATCATATAAAATAATTTAAAAATCCAACAGCTGAGGAAAAAAATATTATCAAATATTTGTTGGCTGTTGGTCTCAGAAAAAAGAAAACCTCCTCCCTGATGGCAGAGGTTGAAACTCAAACAATAATGCTAAAAGATGCTCAGGAAAAAAAAAAAAATCACCATTCATACGAAAGAGCGGTTAAAAAAAAACAGGAAAAAGTCACACGAATAAAATGTATTAAAAGACTAAACAAGGCAGATGGAGCAGAAGGAGCAGCACTAGTATGTGTTCTGTATACCGCAGTTGAAACTGTGAAGTTCCGATCATGTCCTGCACTCATGTGGCCTGAGTGTCCATGCATATGTATTGAAGAGCTCATTTGACACTATACAAATCAAGTTTGATCACAGTGCATTACATCCTTAGACCCTGCTGTGAAGAATGAGATGATGAATCTTGATATTTTTACATTTAGTCACTGCTCACAAGCACCCAATCTACTGTATATCTTTCTGTCTTTAACATTCATTCAGTCAATTAAGGGGAAGCATCTTCATGTGACTAATATATGTTGGACTCAAATCTTTAGTTTAATTCACACCTCCCTGGTCTCAGAGACGTGGCATGGAAACAAGCAGGCAGCACTGACACTGGAACCCCGAGTGATGGATAAATGAATAAACTAATGATATTTCAGCCTAAGGAAATAAGAAAGCTTCTTGACAAAAGTGTGAGATTAACAAGCAGTATGACAGGACACTGTAAGCAACAACAACGGCGACAACACTGAGCCTTTCCTCGTGGATTCAGTCTTGTCACACAGCATGACACTGTTTAGACAAAAATACCCAGGCAATACACATTATTTCTGCTGGACAAGCTAACATGAGTGAAGGCATGAATTGTGCAAATATATTCAGGAACCATTCACTGAGCACAAGTAATTCTGTTTCTCAAGGATGACTGTATGACAAAAGAAAATAATGTTTCTTTCTCAAACGATTCATTCTGAATTCCGTCTTATTAAATTAGTATTCCCCCTGTATGATCTTCCAAGTTGCAACAGAAAAAAAGACAAGTTGAAAATTTCACTCATTCACTCCTGATTCATTCTTCTTCACTCCACTCTTGCAGTTTCCAAGCTATTAGTGGGATCTTTGATTGAGATTAACAGAACCCTGAAATCAATGAAAGAAAATTAAAAAGCCTTTTTTTGAAGGGCAGGCACTTGTCCCCTCCCATGTGTGTCTGTCTGTGTCATTGTGTTTCTGGCTGTGAAAAAGGGTGTTGCGCTCAAAGCCGCACATCGCTCTCTGCCAACTGAGTGGCTGACTGACTGACTGACAGTACGATTTAGTAAATGGTTAGATGTCGATTTTATTATTTCCTTTTAAAAGTTTAGCTCCTGGACTCCAGTGGAAAAAAAGTGTGAGGTAGGGGAAGAGCACTGCAGAGAGTAAAAACTTTCGCACTCCAACTCAGAGTTTTGTGTATGTTGCTCAGGGTGACGAGCAGGAGAGAGAATACACGTCTCCATGTTACTAGCTGTTAGCATAGTGGGTAATGAGGGAGTTTGCACATGAGGACAAATTTGTTTCAGCAGACAGAAAGAGGTGAGTCTGTGAGCTGGTGTGTGACAGAGGACTATTTGTGTATGGGTGGTTCAGGTGGTGGGATCTAATTAGTGAGAGGAATCAAAATACACACAAAATCCTGCACACACACGCCCATTCACACGCTGTCTCTCTCGCACACACTCAGAACTTAAAATATTAGGTAGCTTCCAGGCACAGCCTTCAGTCAGATCATATGATCTCAGGGTGACAGCTGACCTTGTGTACCACATACAGAAACTATTTTACGACCCTGCAGCAAAGCCAGAACTTCAGGAATGCACTTTTCATAATTCATGGTGGTCTACAGCAAAATCAGCCAATTTTTTTTTTTTTTCAAACTTGGTCATGTTGACTTTTTAGAGGGATTTTCACTGGACTGTCTGCTCCAGCCACACCTGGCCTCTGTTTTGATCTAACTACTAAAAGCCCTGGATTAAATACCCTGGCTACATTTTCGGTGCATCCAAAATCAACTCTTTTAAAATAATTTTGTTTTAGAGAATCTGGTGTGGCAGCTTCAGCGTGCATGGGTAAGTTTACCCATGCAGAAATGCTCACATCATTGTTTGAAAACACAAGTATCAATTGCTGGCCTGAGAAAGTATGCGGACTATGGTGTGAATAAAGTGCTTTATTGTCCACATAGTGCAGAAACAGCATACATAAGGCTTTCTGTATTGCCACAGCAGAAATGCTAAGCTACAGATTGTATACCAAACTTGACTTGCTTGATGCCATATGTCTCTGCTCAGTATTTTACTGGCAGTTTATGTGTGTGTCTCATTGGAATTTTATTTTTAGTGCAAATTTTGTTTGTGTCATTTTATGGCTGTGCATCTATCGGGACAGAAACTTGGGTCCTCCTTAAAACATGTCTATTTCTATTTCAAGTTTGCTGTTGCTGCATCAATTTTCCTAATTTAATGAGGTTGAATTTTTTTTTGCTTTATAATGTTTAGAAAACTTACTCCTCACTGAATCTCCACCTGTTTTAGTACAATACATGCTTTGAGCCAGCCGTCTTTGGCTTGTACTACAAATCATTTTGACTATCAGACAAAAATTGGACTGACACTCAACAGTGACAGGCTGATACAAACAGACAAGTTTTCTCCCTCGCTGTCTTGCTCCCTCTGTCAGTCAAGTTTAAGTGAAACTATACTCTATTTTCAGAACAGCAACATAGCAAGGCCTATTCTCTCTCTCTTTTCTCTGTGTGTGTGTGTGTCCTCGAGCTGATCTGATCACTCTGCAGTGGTGGCAGTTATTATTTCCACAAGATCTTTCAATCAAATATGTTTCAATGCTGAATTATGACCAGCAGCTACTGAAAAAAAGGATCACACAGAGAATAAGCGATCTATTCGAGGTCCACTGTGTAACATTTAGGAGGGATTATTGGTAGAAACCAAATATATCACTTGTAAGTATGTTTTTAAGTGTAGAATCACTTTAAAATAATTAAGAAAAATTAAGTGTAAGAGCCTTAGAATAAGTTTTTTATGTACCTTTATGTAACATGTGCCTTTTTTATAGAAGTAGTCACTGTGCACCTCCATGTTTCTACAGGAGCTCAAATAGTCAAATGGAGGAGTCAGGAAAAAAAAGGGTCTCACCCTTAGATGTTAATAATTCTTACTCACTGGACCTTTGACATCTCAAACAAGTAACTTTTGCCATGTTTATGAAACACAGATGTGGCATACATGTTGACCTGTTTGTGTCTGCATGTGTCTGCGAACACACACTGAACTCACCAGTCGTTTGATGATCCTGAGTGTGGTGCGATGTATCCAGGTGGACTCCGTGTGCATGTGTGTGCGCAGCACATGTGAGAAGCTTTTCAAGCAGGAGGGTGACAGACAGTCATGACCCTCTCCACCGTACAGCTGGACCAACAGGGAAAGACATCGAATAGATTCCTCCCACACCTCCTGGTTTTTAGAGAAGAGCTACAAAGAAAAAAATGTTAATAATAATAATAATACATTTCCTGTTGGGTTCTTTTTACTGTGGTTACTATGGCCTAGACCTGCATGGTATTAGGAAAACATGACATATGCAGCAACACTGTTGAGTATTTTAATGGTGATATGATTTGGGATACAGTAAATCAACAAATACTAAAATACTGTATATGGTATTTTTGCTTTCATAGACCCAGATAGTGAGTATCCTAGTTAAATCCTAATAAAAACTAAAAGTATTATTTCCTTTTTGAAAACATGGTTTAATTGAAAAAAAAAAAAAAAGACTGAACACCTTAAAGCCCCTCTTAATACATTTTACACTACACAAAACAAAAGCATTACACCTGGATTGTGAAATAAATATACATCTAAAAACAAATGAAATCTGTTCTCATTTCACTGCCTCCTAAGTAGTACAAGTATGAGGGTCCTGAAGTATGAGAGAGGATTTAGAGTACAATGTGCTGAGCTGCAATAATGGGGGGAAATTATTATTATTATTATTATTATTTAAATAATTTATTTTCATGTTAATTTCTGGGCCCAAATATAATTTTTATATTGTGATGACAATAAATTTCTGATATTCTCGGTATTGTGTAGACCAACTGTGGGCCACAAGCTGAAATGAAATAAAGTGACTTAATTCTCATTCTCTTCCGGGTGTATTTACTTACTTTACACATGTAATTCCTGTTTTAAAGCAATGTCAGTGAGATTTAACTGATAATTTATGCTCCAGTGCATAACATCTGTGGCCCTCCTGAGTAATTATCAAATCTAACAAGAGTTCATCTTGTCAAACTGCTGAACATCCAGGTACCAGTAGATTTTACCTCTGAAACTTTTTGTGGGCACTCTTTCAAGCCACACTCAACCGTTTGGCCTCTACTAACAATGTTACTGTTGTGCTTTCATTTTGTCTCCATCAGGTGTGATGCAATATGAATCACTTCCTGTGTGCAGCATGGGAAAGTGAATGGGGAAACCCCAGAAAGGCAAACAGCTCCACTGATAAACACAGAAAGAGCTACGAGGAGCTGACAAGGTTAGGTTACCAACGTACTGTATGAATTAATTTGGAAATGGTTTGGATGTAACATTTAAAACTTCAAAAGTCACGTTAATCTTCAGTGGTATTTTTCTAATCCTGATTAACATGACATTTTGCACAAACAATAAAGTTTTGTACAGGAATGTATATAGATAATATTTATTTATTTAAACTCCATATTAAGACCTGTGTGCTTGTAATATGACTGAACTTTGTGGCTTTAATATTATTACATTCATGTTGACACCTCAGCTCTCTCTATCCCACTAATACCCAATGGGTCAAAAGGGCTAAGCAGAGGCCGGGGGAGTGTTAGCTGCCCCTTAAACCCTTCCTTGACAACCAGACTCAAACAGAAAATACACACACACACACACACAGAGAGAGAGAGAGAGAGATTCTCACTCGACACTCAATGGGTCAAGTATAAGTAAAACCCTCTATATTGTGTCCCTTGAGACCCCCGTCCTCCTCCCACTTGCCTTTCTTTCCCTTCTCCACATCCTAAACTTCCCAGAATGCTTCACAGCACCTTCTCCTTTGAATGGATTCTCTCCATCTTTGCATTTCATTGTCACAGCCACATTTCATTCCTCTGGACATTTTCCACTCCTTGCCTTCTCTTCCCAAACCCTTATTATACTTGTTCTACCTCTAAATCATAATTCTATGACTGTGGAAGCAGATTGAGAAGGGATTTATTCCACACCACATTTATTCTTTCACATCCTATTTGGAGTAATTTCCTCCTCATTGGTACATTTATGTAAGAAGGTGTGGATGTGGTAACACTTCCACATTTCTCTCAGCAGACTCTTATCTCCCTGTTTTTAGATAACATCAAGTTCTCTGTTTTGCAGAATTATGGGATTAATAATTATAATAACTACAGAAACATTACATCGGCACACTCAATAATCAGCTTTGTTAAACAGTGAGGTGATATGAAGAACACACTGCATTTATTCAGTATAACATCCTTACACTGAAATGAAAAAAAGAGATAGTTGGATAATTTTAAAAAAGCATGAAAAATATTCCCAGCCTTTTACTTGCATCTTAGAAATACAACAGTGTACTGAGCGACTGCTTGATTAAATCTATTACAGTGATATTCCGATGTTTTAAAGGTAGTTAATAATTCTCAGTAGTGTTTTGTTTTTACAGTGCCCTCAGACACAGGATAAAGAAATGACACCTTTAGTTTAAGATGATGCAGATCATATTACAGTAAATTAAATAGCTAATCATGACATAACAGATGGTCTCATGATCTCATTAAATTCATCTAGCGTGTGAAAATTAATGAAAAATGTATTCCACAGTTGTGATTCTCTCTACTTTGTGAATTCAGAGTATGATATTGTGTACGTTTCCAACAAATAAGAACTATAAAGAAGTGTTTCAAGCTAATCTGTGGAAACAACTGCGGAAATAAAAAAATGACGGATTTAAGTATAAGGTGTTGTGACTGGGTGTGAGCAAAGTGAATTCAAGTTTTTACTTTTCAATGACTCCTTGTATGTTTTCACTTGCACAAATGTGTGCTGATGTATTCATACATATACATACATGTAGAACTTGTACTTAGACAACTTGCACTCCTCTCTTTTTGTATCCCTGTCTCATTTCCCTGAATAAATAAGGATGTTTTCACATACTGTCTCTCGAAAGACACACTGTATATGGACATAGACACACACAGTTGTGCACAACACGCAGGCTGTATGAGTGTTGGTCTCACCATGTGGATGAGGTGAGTGCTGAGTTGGCTCAGGGGTCTGTTGGCCAGGAGCAGCTTCTCTGCTGCCTCCATCTCTGCTGCTGGACAAGATAGCCTCTGGCTCTATACATATACACACACGCACACACGCACGCACGCACGCACACACACACACGTTAAATCATTTATAGAGATTTGACAGTCAATAATGATGGATCCAGAGACCTGCCAAGACAGATTCTGACAGACTGAGACAGACACAGAAAGACACACTGATACAGAGGATAAGGGAGGGAGTAGTTTTCCTGCATACGGCGAGTTATTTTAATCCCTCTTGTCTTTAACACATTTGTTGAGAACAACACATACTGAGCACTTTAATTCAACTGTATCCTAAAGTTAGTTTACAATTCGAAAACTTCTTTTAATACAGATACCTATTTATATTGCTATTAAAGAGAGAGCCTCCCTTTCCGGTTATTTACACTGAACTGAACAAGTCTTCATATTCCTGTCCCCGCTGTGTGACTTCAGACAGCTTGCTGTCCAAAACCAGAGGCGTGATGTGTAAAACAATGTTAGTGTCTGGCCTGTTCTTCGCTCCAGCTCTGTGACCACCTCCACTGCCAGTACAAATACTTTTTTTTCCTTACACTGCACCATCACTTGCCTTTTAGCCTCTCTGTAACTCACTTTGGCTTATTTAGGTTCAGTTTATATGTACCCTGAAACTTCAGGCCAATTAGCAAGAGAATAATTGACACACAATTTTTCTTTCTCCCAAAGTCACTTCTGCTTTGTTATACTGTCTGTCCCTTTTTAATATATGAAATCTCTTTTTCTCTTTCTCTCTCTCCCTCTTGACCAACAGAGAAATAGTTTGGGGAGAGTGGTCAAGTCACATTCTCTCTCCTTATCAGACCTTATTACCCAAATGAATTTAGTTTGGGCAGAAGTTCTCTTTTTAATGAGCTTTGCATTTCTTGCAGAATTGATTTCCGCTGCACATTCGGCAAGCTTAGTTTCCCCCCCCCCCCATCTCTGTCTAACTCTCCATCTTCCCTCAACCTCGTCTGTCCTTCCCTCTTCCACAGCCTTCTACCCTGCCTCCTTTTTAGCCCCCTTGTCTTAACATTAATATGTATGTTTTGTGCTGGGGTGCACACTATGGGGAGATGGGGGCTGGTGTGTGTATGTGAGCATATGCGAGTGTGTGTGTCTGTGTAGGGAGGAGAGCTGAGGACAAAGCCAGTGGTGATAATGAGGCCGCAGGGACATCGCCAGACAGGCCCCTCTCTGCACGCCTGAGTATGAGTATGTGTGTGTGTGTGTGTGTGTTCGTGTGCGTGCATGTGCCTATGTGTGTCCACACATGTGGCCCAGTGACTCGAGACCTTATCTGCTTTCTCCTGAGTCCACAACTTCAATATTGCAGTGGCTTAAACCTGCTTGCCTCTACTGCACACATCAATGGCCATACACTCACAAACCAACCCACAAATACACACACGCCTTCAGGGACACTATACAAGGACAACATTTTTTGGGGGGGGGCTCACTTTGCTTTGTGATTCTCTTGGTGATTCTGTGCTCAGCAGAGATGAAACTGATAAATAGTGGAGAATCAATGTGGGAAACACAAGTTTCAATGAAATATGATACAGCAAAACAAGCTAGCACTTAACAGCTGTTTAAAAATATTACCAAATACAAGCAGCTCCTTAAGGATTTACTTGAAAAGGTTGTAGCAATGCAGAACAGACATAGATTTAGACTAAATTTGGGAAGATATTAACTTGAAGGCATACATTGCCATCATTTTTATATTTTTCTCTACAGATGGTGTGAGATACAATGTAGAGAACAACAGACCTGGGATAACATTCATATTCATTTCTAATAATTACCATGACAATTATGAGAGACGTGTGCATTAACAGTGTTTTCAATCATGAAATTACAAAGTGGAACGCTTTTTTTAAATGCAAAAACTGACCATAATCACTTGGGCAGAGTAATAGATAGACACTATTGTTGAAGAGAAAGCAGTGAGTTTATTGATCTTAGTAACTGTGGACGAGTCACATCCGGTCCCAGCTCTTCGGATCCTGTTATGTCTTTATTTTGTATTTTCAGTTTCATCATGTTTTTTCCAGTTAAATTAAACACTTTAATTTTAATCTGACAGTCACTTCTTTTCTAATTTTACATTGCTTCACCATTCCCCCATCTGCTTTCCCGCCTATATGATTACCTGGCCTGTCCTGATGACCTTCACCTGTGTCTAGTGTGTGTATACCCTCACAATTTGTCATTTGTTCTCTTCCAAATCACGTTACCACTATGAAGCATTACAGCCTAGTGTCTCTTTAAAGCTAATTCAGCCTTAAATTTTTTTTAAACATCTCTCTTACAGTTGTACTTTCCCGCAATACATTTTCCTTAAATGTTTCCTATGCCTGAGTCATGTATTTTGAGTTGAATTATTGTGCTGTAGTAGTGATAGGACATTGAAAGTCAATACCTTGAGTGCAGAGCGTACAACAACTGATGTCCTTTTCAGTATGTTGTGAAGTAGTTCCAGAAGAGCTTGTAACACAAGGTGGTCAGTCTTCCTCATGGTGTGCTCTTCTTCATCCTGGTGGACCACTGCAGCTTCTGAGAGGGTATTCACAACCACCTCTATTAGGCCTGTGCAGTGGAAAAGAGAAGAAGCATGAGGAGGCTCTTCCTGACCTGCAATGCTCTGTTCAAATCTGGTGAAATGTCAAAGAGCTCATCAAAGTGGACTATGGTTTGGACCCAGATGCTGTCCCATCAGGACTAGGACCTATTTCCATAAATCACAAAGCTCATATCCTCACCGACTTCCATTCATATTGTGCTCTTTTTGCAAACTCGAGTAAGCCCTAGTGGCGATTCAGTATATTCTTGTTTCCTGGTTGGCTTCATTGGGAACCTGGAAGACTAGGCCCACTGTTTGTATATCTAAGATGGTATCAGTCCAAACACATATATTGTTGTGAGTGCACACCTTATAAGCAAAAATGGTCATAATAAAATTTCAATATCAGTTCCGTTTACAGGTCCATACCTTGAATAAGAAACATCATAAATTGTAAGCAAACAAAACAACCACCAACCAACACACCTCACACTCTGCTGCTACACATGACTCTGAGGGATAAAGAATAACTTGAGCCTGTGTAAATGTTTGTAACTGCAGGCTCTGTTTTGACTAATCAGTCCACTGATATCTCCCGTGTAACACGAGTGACCGTCTTCTTTATCAATTACTATTTTACTGTGACCAACTTCATAAGCAGAAAAACAATACCTAAATGTGGCATTTCATTTTTTGAACAATACACGTATAGAGCTGAATTCATCAGTCAAGTATCAACGGTATCAATGGTATCACAGCAACAACTGAAGCAGAGCACAGTTAAATTCTAAAAATAAGATCTGCTCTATTATGCATATCACCTTTCTTTCCTCTCATCTAAATCTGTTCATTCCTATAAAACTGTCCATGGGAGAACATGTTATAGAGCTGGTAGCACTTGCTAAGCCATGAATAAGAATCACTCACTGAAGTGCAAACCCATGTTCCTCTGCTCATTATTTTCACCTGATACAAAAGATACTGTGCATTTTGCTGGTGTATTTTATGTAGTTCGTTGTGGACATGTGTCCTGAGGCATTTTTGCCTGTCATCTCTCAAAATTACAGCTAGATTTTATCCTAACTAGGTTGACATGACAGGAGCATTCTAAAAAAAGAACGCTGTGCTAATATTTAGGCTGTCCAAGTCCAAAGTCATTTCCATTTCTATGCAGAGAAAAAGTAACAGTAAAATTACAAATAACTGAATCACTGTCTTCACTGGGGACATCCAAGTTATTTTCTATTGATCAAATGGATCTTTTTTTAGAAAGTTTGCGTTTATTTTTGTGAGCAAAATGATAACAGTTCAGACACTGCTACTTTGTCAAGCATCTTTATAAATTAAATAATCTAACTGCTTTGGACTGAACATCTTCTGTTGATGTGTTCTGACAAGGCTGTCTCATTTCAATGTAAACTGTTCCACATAGTTTCTCAAATAAACATTATTCTGTTCTTGTATTTTAAGTGCAGCTGCCATGTACTGTATTTGTATCTGTAAAATCCACCCTCCCCCAAAAAATAGGATATTTTATCAAACATTATTGTAATCTGAGCCATTTACTGACAAAGTATTATATATTTTATAGCACTATGCCTGCATACTCAATAAAAATCTAAATGATTGTTAATCATGTACTGACATATTTTGTACTGACATTAGGAATATACAGTACATGCATTTTAAACTAGCCACAATGAATCCACAAAATCTCACTAATATTACTATACACACACATATATACATACACACACATACCCCAACAAATTCACCCATTTTTTAAAAAGTTTGAATGTTACTATCACATGAGCATCTTAAAACCACCTGTGTAATAAAAAAAGATATTGAAACTAAATAGCTACTCATATACACTGTATATATATATTTATTTTTTATGGAACATAACTGGTACACATTTGGTGAGTAATTGAACCACATATTAATTGGCAAAATAATACATGGACTATACAATTTCTTTTCTCGGTACAATAATTTGATTCAAACTATTAGGGCTCACTGAGATGAATAAAAACATAACGACCAGAAGAGCAATTTGGATCTTTATCAGTACTATGAAAAGAATGTGATTACATCAACTATGAGCAAATCAGAGTCTCTAATGAAGTCTGAAGTGATGAACACCGATGGATGGTTTTTACTATCATCTATCTTCTTTAAAAGGTTCACTTATGCATTCTTGACTCACTGTAGATACATCTCTGATGAAATCCTACTCATAAGCACCAAGCTGCTGCCGCAGTGTATCCAAACTAATTTTTTAATTTAAGTGTTTGCATTTAACAGCTTTCTAAATTAAGCTGTGCAAATCACAGAGATATCAAAGCAATGCACTCAGCATAAACAGTTCAAAACATTCAGTGAAGAATAACTAAAGCTCTGATAATCCTTTGATTAAACTAATGCATTCCTGAGCCCTTTACCTTTAAGCCTTAACTCAACTATTACTTAATTTTTCTGTCTAAATTTAAGTTTTGATTTTGTATCACTGTTCATGTGTTTTGCATTTAATTAAAGAAGCATTTATCATATGTTTTTCTACAAGTAAGAACTCTTCTGTTTTTGACAAAAACAAACAAAAAATTAACTATCTGAATCCTAATTGAAAAACTTTCTTGCTGCCTTTGTGCTGGAAACCTTTCCGTTGTGGTTTTGTGAACCTGTGCATTTGGATAGTCTGTGGGGACATATATATACGTATATTTATTATGTATCAAAAAGCTTCCTTTTCTCAGTTCTTTACATTAACTCCCACCTTGCCCTAACCTTAAAAATTTCCTTCAAGGTACAGTATGTAAGAATTAGTGACATCTAATGGTCAGACAGCAGACTAACAAACAAAGGTTCCTCTGCTCCCTTGTTTTTTTCCCACAGCCTTTCAGGGAACAACATTTGGCCCTTGCATGCAAGAAAATGAGTTGTTCTTTGTTAGTGTAGTAAGCCTCTGCTTAAAAACACAAAATGCACACTCTGGCTGGTGGCTACAAAAACCAAACAATTTTTACTTTAAAGTAAGCATAAACTTAAATTAACATTTGTAAGGATAATATATTCAATTTCTGCCAATAAAACCTCCTAAATTTTATACACTGGAGCTTTGAAACTACCTTTGACCACGGACCCAAAATGTAATTTCCCCAAATTTGGACACAGAGTTTACTTGACCACAACTTACTAACTGCTCTTTAATTTGAAATACAGTACATGCATGCATGTTCACACAGGCTTTCATTGCAGATACAGTTGGGTCTATTCAAAGCTGCTTTACACTGGTTTTTGCCATCACCCATTCACACACATTCAGTCACACATTCACACAACCCATCAACTGTATGTGCAGCAGCTTGTCTGCCACACCTCTATTAACACACTGCTGGCACAGCTTTCAGGAGTTACTTGACTTCAAGTGTCTAGCCCAGAGACTCAAATAGCCGAAAGATGACCGACTCTACCACTGAGCCATGGCTGCCTGAAAGACCCCCTACAGCTAGATATAAAACTTGCTAAAGCAGAGGATCTGTCATGAGATACAGTATCTGCATGTCTCTGCGTTGGTGTGTTTGTAGCTACAGTAATTATGAATATTGCTCTCAGTGACAGGTATGAGAGTGAAAACCACTGTGGTCTGTCCTATTTTGGAGTTTGGACTTAGGTTAAAAATAGACATTTCATAATGGTTTCTGATTTTATCTATTTATAAACCACTGTAAAATAAGTTCTGTTGAAAGAGAATGGATAAGACTGAGAATACTGAGGATCCTGAAAAGAGTAAAACCCTTATTAAACAGATTGGACGCAATTATTTATTGTTTCACTTGATATATATAGAACTATAGTAGGTAGTCAGTTTCTATAATGCTATAACCTCTATCATATATTTAATTTTAAACAGACAAAACTTAATTGCCCCTCAATACATATTAACAAAATGTCAAAATGTATTTTGAATATTATGCAAACAAATTACAAGTCCAAAATTAAAATTGGTATCTCCACAAGGTAAATTAGACTCTTTAATCAATACTTTGCATTAGCCCCTCTGGCAGAAATTATAAAGTTGAATCTTGAGTCTTTAGAGGCTCTGTGCTTCTGGATTTAAATGCAAACAGGCTGTATACCCTCAAGACACAAAGTATAACAAGTTAAATTTACTGTCAAAACAGTCGTATTGATTGATTGATTACTAAGTGTCAATTTGGAAGGTACTCGCTAACAGAAAAAACATTTATATGGAAGATTGCTGAGGTATAATTTATGCCAGGGGACATTATTATTGATTAGACACATATGGACATGGTTGAGAAGAACAATTATAGAAGTTTTTAGACACCGTGTGGGGAAATAACCTGAATCCAATTTCACATGGCAATTTATTAATGGGAACGCCGGCACAGAAGCAATTACCTACAAAAAAATCCTCTGAGATTCTCACAGAAGGTCAGGAGAAATAACAGTGATTGGTGATGGATCACACCAGGTGAGGAATCTCAAAGACCTTCAAGGTTTCTGAAGACAGCCCCTATAAATGTATTTAATTAATTAAAAGACAGACATGGTTTAATTAACTGACACCTTGTCAGCCTACCACAGCCTAAGAAAGAGCTCAAGGTTACTTGAGATGCAACACATTTTAGCTGTTCTAGATGGCACAGGTGTGCTGCTTCCTTTATTAAATTATACACTAGGCTTGTCAATGTGCGTTCTACTCTGAGAAGAGGTTAGACTTCACATCTAAATTTAATCAAATTATAACCTCAACTTTATAAATTAGTTTGCTGTTCTATATTTTAATGAGCCATTCCAAAAAATTAAAATTCTGAAATTTACTTTTGGTATGTCAAAACAGGCACAAAAATTACTAATTTGATTTACTTACAAATACGCACATTAACAAAACTTGTATGTTTTGTGATTGTGTGCATGTATTTGAAAAAAAATAAAAGATAAATTAAATATACGGGTATAAATGACAGGTACACAACAAAATTAGTCAGTAAACAATGATCATGAAGCAAATACCACTGACTTTATTTTGTTAACATTAAGAGCCAATCCATTTACAGTAACTTATATACTATACCTCACTCCCAATCACCTGAAACCAAAAATGCAGAAAATTTCTCTCTGTGTTTTATTCTTCCTCTTTGACTGCTCTCTGCCACCCCTTTTACCTACCATTTTGCTTTCTACATACCCTGTCAGGCCTTTTGCCACCCTTTTTTGTTCCTGTTGTTCTATTCTTCCTCTGTATCACTATCTCTTTCTCTTTGCTCCCTCTGCCTTCATTCCCCAGGGGGTATTATCTCAGTCAGAGGCAAATCTGCCCAATTATAAACTTCATCCCACTCTCTCCCTCTCAAACACACACACATACACACACACCTCTGTCTACAGAGACAGAAGCAGAGGCACAAATTCATTCACACAAACAAAAATAGTGCACTTCTTATTGTCTATTTCACACATTCACAATCACACACACAAATACAAACTCTCACACCTCCCTCCCCTTTCTCTTTCTGTCACACCTTAAAAAAGCCAATTATACATGTTTCCTCCCTTCTCCCTCTCCCTTATTTCTTGCCATTACCCCACCAATCTAGAGTGAACCACAATGAAATGAGTGTAAAACAAGGAGATAGAGGTGGAGCCCTAAATGGAGGAAAGGGGAGAGAGTAAAAATGCAAGGGGAGGAGAAGGTTGGAAAAGTGGATAGCAGGTGATGCAAAAAAGGAGGGATACGAGGTGGAGAACATGTTATTACAGCAAAGGGTGGGAGTTGAAGAGAGCAGAAGAGACTGTGTTAATTGCCAGGCAAGTATTAGTGCTGGGTTGACAGTTTCTTGTTGAGAGAGGAGGCGATTGGACGATAATGATGCTGACTGCTAAACTGATGTACTGCTGACCCAAATGAAACAGAGGGAGAAGAGGGGTTGATAGTGTTGGTGTTGGAAAGTAGGTACAGAGAATATGGACGAATAATGGATGGACGCAAAATGAAGACACACAGAGAGGAGACAGAGACACAGCAGTGTTTGTATGTTTTTTCCTGTAAACATCTTAAATTAGAGCATTCATTCTGTAATGACTGATACACAACCAGTAGCCTCCCTATCAATTAAAAGTTCTAGGTTCCTAAAAATGACCCTAAAATGACCTAAAATCTAGAAAAATATCCTCAATCTTTGAGGATATGGATCTTACATTTGACACCCCCCTGTACTGGATCAACTGGAATCACTTGGCATTGACAAGAAATTCTATTATTATTTAATTTTACCAAGGCTGAAGGGCAAAAAATGCACACAAGCAGCCAAGGTTGTCGACATGGATAAATATCCTACTGCTGCAAAAGTTGGGGAACATAAAATGTCAACATATAACGTTACAATGGCTAATGCTGAGAGGATACATTCTGACACACTGTTTATAAGGGGTAGGGTCAATGACAAATGGGCCTTATTAATGCATGAGAGACCACATACCAAGAAAACTGGAGAACTATGTAAATGTGCCATTTGTTTTTAAGAAAAATATAATATCATTGAAAGCTCACACACATTATATGCAGACATACAGTACTATACCGTGCTGGTGCAGTGGCTCCGGGTCTAAGGTTGTATCTTCTGTAAGGTTACACAACAAGGCAACTGCATTTTGTATGACGATCCCACTGGTAACGTTATTGATGTTAGCCTAAAAAGTAAGAGACAGAAAAGGGTTACAGGATCTTACAACATCACCGTGTCCTCCATAGATTTCCCATTGTATGTGGCAGATCTAAAGTCAACAAACATCAAACTGACAGTGGTTACCTACAACAGTGGTTCAACAGCAGCTGTCCTATTTCTGATGAAGTGGGAGGGGACAGGGGGATACTAATATCAAGATGAGATACACTACCAGTCAAAAGTTTGGGCACACTTTCTCATTTAATGTGGTCCAAACGGTGTGTCCAAACTTTTGACTGATTGTGTATATATATCATATTAAAAGTAAAATCTAACCTCAACCTTCATAGCGTTGGAACAAAAAGAAAAGATCCAATGTTTTCTTTTTTATTGCCGGTGGCTCAGAATATCTACTGTTTATGTCTGCTATAAACATTGCTGATTGATCCAGCATTCTTCTTAAAGTTTATTTACAGGAGAATCATGCCTTATTTTATGGACTTTCATGAGTTTGGCCCTGACCAAGGCCCAGTACCGCTCCCTGGCCTGGGGGCTGGGAACCAGTGACCTCATATAAATTACATGAAAGTGGTTAGACACACACATTAAACCACACATTATACATAAAGAAAGTGATATGGGGAGAGAGAGAAAGAGAGAGAGAGAGGGAGGGAGGGAGAGGAAGAGAGAGAGAGAGAGAGAGAGAGGGAGAGAGATTGTGTGTTAACTCCATTTGAGTGAAGGTGATTCCTTTAGTGTTGAAGCATTTAGCTTAGTGGTGTTCCCGGAGGAGGGTCTAGTTTTATAAAAGCTCTCAAAAATCACAAATCTGTTAAAACCATTGGTAAAGCCCTCGGTCAGACTTGCGTCTTGACTGGATCATTACCTTTACTTGGTAGGCGGGGTGCAGGCTGTGCCTGATGGCCACACAGCATGACATCGTACTGGTATGACGACAATGAACAACAACATTGAACATGAAAGCAGTCTACTAATAAGTTGACTGTAGTTGGTGGAGTGACCATACTGAACCATTTTATTCTGGTAACCCAAGGAAGAGTGCCAAAGAATGTAATGGTTGGGGCTGGCTATTTTGGTATTATTACTAACGTAAATACAAAAAATATGAACAGTACCCTACCAAACCAAACTGTTCCATGGGTCACACAGTTTTGGGCTTTCATACTATCTACTAAAGGGTGTTCCTCCATTGTACTATGAGACAGGACCAAGGATAAGCTGCAAACATTTTCTGACAGACAGAAATCTTGGATGACCATCTCACACTGTGTGCTGCTATGATCTATTATCTACGTACAAGTAGACATGGGCTGATAACAGGTTTTAAAGTATATCACAGTATTAATAAATTAAAGTTTAGAAACACTTAAATGCACCATGCAGGTAGAAGCTGTTTTTAAAGACTCGTCAAAAACAGAGTACACTCAGGCTGTGTGAGACAGTGAATAACACCACCCCTCTCCTTATGGGTTGGTGTGAGTCAGTCAGTCTGTGTTTTAAGTAGTATGATGGCTGAAGGAGGCGATATTTTAGAGCTGTAATCACTAAACTGTAATAACATATATATTTTTGCCAAAGGTTATCATACTTTCAGAATTCCTTACTGTCCCATGCCTATTGACAAGCCAAAAAAGTGCCACATGCAATGACATAATGATCAATACGACTTGGCCAAATACCATACCAGACATATATAGTATAACGACCAATCACCCTACAAACTGCATACATCATACTTCACGTCAAACCTAATTTATTAGATCCAAGGTGCACAGTGTGATTTGTAATGATCTTATAAGATTGCTGAATCGCACAGTCTGTTCGAGGCAATATTCCCTTCCCTTCCCTTCCCCTCTCTCCTGCCATCATTTCACTATTTGATCCTCTGAGATATACCAGCTCTGCCTGCAGGGTCTGTGTGCATCAGTGTGATCTGTGTATGGGCTGATAAGCCTGACTAGTACTCATCATGTACAGTAGCCTGAGGCTGAAGACAATGACATCAATCTACACCTAGGACAACTTGCCTGTCAGAGACAACAAAAACAAACCTTTTTAACATGATCGTTATGAGCTTAACAAGCTATGAAAAGATTTGATCAGCATCACTGTAAGCATACACCCAACAAAGGGCAAAAAAAGAATAGCAAAAAACACAATCTCCTGCCCGATAACTTCCACATCATTTGAACTTTATTGGGGTTGTACCTACTGTAAGGGAGGACCTTATTTTCAGCAGAAACATGTAAGTAGACTTCCAACATTATTTTTGTGAGAGACTGCCAGTTTGGCATTTTTGGTCAACAGTTGTTTAAGCGAAAGGCTTGAATGGAACGGGAATGATTATTTCATCACCCACAAATAAGACAAGCATGTGGGTGCAAAGCGCCTTAGAAACTTTTTAAAATTTAAGAAAGCCACTGAAGTGTCCATAAGACTGTTTTTGGACTTTGTTGAAAATAAGATCATCATCTTGTACCAGAGAAGTGGCTTTGCCATGAAATGCTGGCAATCAGCAGCTGGAGGTAAAAATGCTAAATATGATTAAGGTTAGTTAGTGGTCTGAGTAACAGTTGATTTAGTTGTGTAAGTAAAACTGACTTAAACGTCAACCAACCAGGGGCTGTCTTCAGAAACCAACGTTTATTAATTTATTAATTCATTCATTAATTCAACTGTCTATGCTGAACAACAGGGCAAAAATAATTTTCCCATCATATGTGAGGCCACTGCCACATCTTGTCCTCCCACTCTGTAATATTACATGGATGTACATGGATGTGGACCTGACCTGTTATTTCAATTTGTTATCGATAGTTAGGAGTGTTTGCACAACATTGTCATGAAAGCAAACTCATTCCGTTCACAGATAAGGATAAGGATAAGTGAAGGAGACAAATACCAGAAGTGCCAAACAATAGCAGGAAGTTGGATCCTCAGTTACTTTCACATTCGAAAATAAGGTCTATGAGAACATATTTGACAGTAACCCAGTCTGAAAAGTTTTCTGCCTTCTCAGGCTCAACCAACCAATTAAGAGCTCTGGTCTTACCAGCTTCATGAGATCTTTTTAAGTCTGAAGCAGAACTACTTCATCATCTAAACAAATATAAGTGTAATCACCGGTGACAGGTGTAATAAATCCAGATCAGAGAGTTTCAGGCAGCATAAATCAATCCAAATTTGAGTAATACAGACAGCACTAATGGATGCTGACATGACTGGTTCAGACAGGAGTAAACAATCAGGAGAAAAGTTAATCAGGGTGTTTCATATCAGCATTTAACATTCTGCACCAACTAGTGGGGCTGGACAGGCAGCCATGCAGAACGCTGATTATTAAGTGTGTGTGCGTGGAGAATAAATTGTTTGCTGCAGCATAAGTGTTTTGGATTTCTCCAAACAGCTTGTGCTGCATTTGTTGGCAGGTGTATTAGCTTGTGTGTATGTATGCAAAAAGTGTGAGGTGAAATAAATTGTGTACTGGAAACCTTGCTATGCTTCAATGATAACAGATAAGTGCGGAGTCTTTGTGCATATGCAGTGTGTGTGTGTGTGTGTATGTGTGTGTGTGCGATCTTAACGGTGGAGTACATATTCTCAGTCTATAACGCACCAACACCACTCAGGTTAATTCACATAAACACATCTATGGAATGAGAAGGAGTAAGTGAAAGGAAGGAGCAGGAATGATTAGAAAAACTAAGCTGTATTAAAACAGAGCAGAAATTGCAGATAACGTTTGTTTGATATGCTTATCGTAAAGTTTGGGTAACATTGTGCCGATGGTCGGCTGTCTGGAAGTTGGTGAACATCTATAGCCCTCTTCAGGACAGTTTGTTTGGAAATTTAAGTACTTGTTGGCTGACCAGAACCCTGCAGACGACTTAAGGCCAATTCAGCATGATGAATTGAAGCCCCCATCCGCTGATGAGAGAGATCACGGTGACTGGTTGCTTAGCTTTAGGCTAATCTGAAGACGAGACGAAAACCAAGATGGAAAAAATAAAGTAGGCAAACAACTATCAGCGGGAAGCACACCAAGTCCAAGTTGCTCATATGAACACATTCCTTATTTTATTGGACATTAGGCTACAAATACAACTAGAGCATGGCCATCTGTAGTGAGCGTCTGCGTGAAAAAATGCTGCAGTTTTTATGCAGCCTTTACCATATATTAGATCTTTGGGTTTCCCTAATTCATGACGAATACATACTGCCAACAGCTGGTGAAGAAAGTCGGACATGCAGCACATGATGGTTCCTTGTTAGCTGTAGTCATTGTGGTGTGTGAGTACAACATTTTTCTACATCAGATTACCGTAGGTGGAATGTGAAGGCTGTTTACTGACTGAGTGACTGAACAACCAAGTGACATACTGATTGGTTAAATGAAGATTAACTGATAAACTCCAATTGGTTTCTTACCATAATGAGCTGAAAAACCGTTGGTAGGATCCCACTGTGTTTGACCAATCTGCAAGGGAGTGAGGGAAAACATACTGGATCAGAGACAGAAAAAGGCAGGAGACGAATTAATTTAATTTAGAGGCAATTGGCTGCACTGTTCACATGCACGCAGATTGGGCATTTTCATCTTCATTATGGTTGGAGTTCCGCTACAATGACTCCTGTCTGGTACAAGCAGAATTGCAGACATGATGAGAGCAGATGAAGTGAAAAGAGGTGAGAGAGGAGAAGCAAGGACACGGGTAGAGAAGATGAGATTTAAGGGATACATCAAGTAAGAGCAGATTACATTTGGTGATGAAAAGAAAGGAGGTGAAATGTGGAGAAGATTTGGACAGAGGATAGAAGGACAGGGGAGGTGAGAGACTAATGGGAGGAAGAAGGAAATAGAAAAAAAAAAACCCCAGTTGCTGTGAGGTTGGAGTGTCAGTACATATGCACTGTGTATTTCTGTGTATTAGGAAATGGAAACAACATATTTTACTATAAACCAAACAAAAATCTAAATCCTTTCCAATGAAAATAGCAGCCGAGTTTGTGATGTGCATCAGGCTTTCTCAGTTTTGAGGAAGATTCATTGTCACTTGCTAATTCTTTTGCTGGCTGGCAATCTTCCAGCATGTTGGTTCTGTTGCTATTTTTTTCCCCCCACAGAGTAAATATTTGTGTGCCTTTTGTAACAGCCTGCTTATTTACCACACTTCATAGAACCCAAAGGTTTTCCACACATCAGCTTTTAATCCAGAGTGTGCTGGTCAGATTTTACACTTTAGCAATAGCACTCGCTCAGCCATCTCTGCTTATGAGGTGATGCATGCATTTATGCTGGGTGACATTTAATCACTACTAGTTAAGGCGTATTTAACATTATGATGCAGGGACCCAACGTAATGACACAGTAGCGCATAAGTTGGGTGTCCCACCTTTCAATGTTCAGTTGATTAAATAAAATTCACAGTATCAAGTTTTCTTTAATTCATTTTTCCAATTATGGCTGTTTTATTATTGACTGCTAATTGTTTAAGAGAGAATCGTGCTGCATCAGAAAATAGATGATTTTTCCACCCTCTATGTAATACTGTTAAAAACTGACCTATAGTTATGAATTTTCTCCACAGGAGAACCTATAGTAGTCTTCAGTTATCACTAAAACACAAAAGTAAATAATGTGGTGGTCCAACCTGACCCATGTCTGATGTATTTATAAAGGTGCCATTCTGCAGTAATGAAAACATTACATACATTCAGGTGACAGTACACTCAAAAAACAGTAAAATAATTATTTTTTATTCAGTTTCAGACAAACTGAAATTATTTTTAAAGTATTTCATATTTTAGTCATGCTGTTGGAGTGAGCTGGAGTCAGTATATAAAACAATGCCACCTGCTACTGACCTAATCATCAAAAATGACTAGTCACTATTACTGATATGACTCACTGTTTGTGAATAAGAGCAAATATAGAAACATGAGGCTCTGGACACAGACTCATGGTTGTTGGTACCACATGGCCTAGTCTGAGTATTTCAGAAACTGCTAATCTGGTTGGATTCTTGAGGTGTCAAAGAGAATTGTCTGTAAGAGAGAGAAAAAAAAAAATCCAGTGAGTGGCATTTTCCGGGGAAACCATGCCTTGTTGATGTCAGAGGAGAATGACAAGAAATGATAGAAAGGCAACAGTAACTCAAATAACCACTCATTACAACCAAGGTATGCCAAATACAATCTCTGCACTACACGCTGAATCTCAAAACAGATGAGCTACAGCAACAGAAGACCACACTGGGTGCCACTCATGACACATTATTACGTGTCCTGTGTACTAATAAAATGACCAGTGAGTGTGTTTCTGCTTTTTTACCCTTTTACTTGTCAACATAAATGCATCCAGAATTTAATGATTGTAATGTATAATGTATTTTATATTTTGCTTGGTACTCTAGTTACGGTTGTGTGTGTGTAGACGTGATGGATGGCCTCAAATTAGGTATGTGATAGGCTGACAGATTAGAGGACAGTCCAGGCCAGCATGACATGACAAACTGGACCTTCTCTAAACTATGAGCCATACATCAATGGACACTGTGCACAACACCGGACACTGAAAAAAAATAGATCACACTGAACACAAAACAAGTAATCAAACAAACACCAAGAATGATGATGATTAATATAAAGCATGGGCTGTGTTATTTAATGTGTAATATTAAATAAAAGGTAGTATAATGAACATCAAAATTAAAGCAAGAAAGTTACATGCTAGCATTTAGAGGTATTAATCAAATAATCAAGAAAGATGTTCCACTTATTCATGAATGATACACCTAAATATTTTTTCATGCCATGAAGGCAAAACATGTCCATATTCCACACCTTTGCAATGTCTTCTTTGGATTTTTCTCTACACACATACCATACAAGGAATGAATTGGAATGTATTCAATCCAGACAGCAACCCAGTGAATAAAAATGCAATGACATCCAGTTAACACATGAAAATAAGTGTCAACACCTAATGATTCCACTTTCCATTCACTGGTTTTAAGAGATTTAGGCATGAAAATGACAATTTCATGATGTAATAATTTTGCAAGGCCAAGTTGATGTCAACAAACGTGGAGATATGTAGATATACACCACAATATCCAGGACAGTTAACCCAAGGAAAAAAAACACCACCTTAGACTTACACACACACATACATATTAGTACCCAGTGTGAGGTTCTTTGGCTAAAGGTCATAGTAAATGTAGTTGTTTGAAGGTGTGTCTGGGCTGTGATAATGTGGAGAGAGACAGCAGGCTGCCTTCCCAACGTTAATGTCCCCAATTTACCATCTAATTACCGCACGGCTGGCTTCATAGCCACACTTATCTAACCAAGACCCAGGCAATTTAATTTCTGATTGTATAACTGCAGTGATAGAGGGAGAGTTGTGGGGAGAGGGCACAAAGAAAGACAGAAATGTGGACTAATGTTAATAAATTAGAGATGGTGGGAGAAAGAGAATGAGGGAAAGAGAGGGTAAAATATAAAAATACTATTAATAATGTCAGCGGAAAAAAGTGAGAGAAAAACAGAGATGTAGGAAGAAAAGTGACACCAATTTGAAAAGTTCACATCACTCTACTTGTGTCGAGGAAAGATGGAGATGAGGAGAGAGAGTGGAGGAGAAGGATGAAGACTAGAGGGGGGCATATTACTGATAAGAGAAGTAGGGGCCTATTCTCCAATGTGGATGAACTTTAACCTCTAGGAAGTGACGGATAGAGATGGATGGAAAGTGGGATATTAGTGATAAGAGGTTGGTTGAGTAACTATGGCTGAAGCAGATAAAGTAAGTGGATGGAAGAGGGGAAGGAAATAAGGAAGGGTAAAACAAACAGTTTAGAATCACAGTAGTTGTAAATCTAAACAACCTAAAGCTGAAACACATCAGCTACTACAGTGTGTTTGGTCATGGCCATCTGTGGTTGTACAAAAGGCAGCTCACCTTCTTAAATTTGTATTCTTAATTTTAAGAAAAGAAACCATACTTCTTCCTACATCAGGATCCTGATTACATCATGTGGCAAATTATCTACAGGGAGCTGGTGTTTAGGAGCCTGAAACACTGGAAAACAGGTCCCAGAGAGAAATTTTAACTTTAACCCCATCTACATTACTGCCTTGTTCTTGTACGCAGCCCACAAGCTTTATGTGCCACGATTTCTTCTCCATTTCTGGTGTATTTCTGTGGCAGCATTACAGTGCAACATATAGGCCTGGCATACAGCATACTACAATATTTTGGGAATGACGTGTTTATGAAAACTTTTTAAGAACAAAAAAAGAAACTCATCAAATAGGGAAAACTCAGTGTGGAAGCTCAGTGTGGTTTCAGTGTGGATAAGGCCTAAGTCCCATTAAAGGTGGATGACCTGTTTTTAATATCGGGATGTGGAAAACATCCAAAATCAAGCATTGAATTGTGACATTTTTATTACTGTAACTCAACTGTATTGAGTTTACACTCACAATGCAAAGCCACTTCACAAAAATATTAACCTTAAAATTTGAACTTTTTCCAGATCTACGACAAACTAAAAAACATTTATTAAAAATAGACTAATACATAAAGTGACTGATATTTTTCAAACAATTCAATGTGTGCTAGCAGTATGATGAGCTATTGGTGTATATATAAAAAGTTATTTGTAATGTGTGTTGAGCCAGGGGTCATCACTGACATAAACAAATTTCTTAAACCAAGGTATAAAAAATAGACGGTTATCAGCTGAAAAAAAAATGGAACAACAAGCAGAATGTAATGGAAAGAAGGAAGTGGGGAGGGTCAGAATATGGAGGACAACGTGGGCTATAACACATGACCATGAAGCACAAGCACGTGCTTTATATTGTATGTTTTACATGATGCAAAAAGGTTAATTTAGTACGTCAAGTTTAAGTCTGGATTTTCTTGAAAGTAAGTAAGACCTTTTAGTGGCTTGCAATGGTGTTTTTCCAAAGATTTTGAGTTTTTGGTCAGTTTGGCCACCTTTATTTCCCAGTCATCTTCCTCAGTATCCCATATTTTTTTTGCTAGCTCCCACTAGCCATCCTTATGCCCCTCTATCCAGTTCTTGCTTTTTCCACTCTCTCTCTCTGCCTTCTGTCTTTCACCTACACCTTCTGTGTCTGTCAAATGCTGAAAAGAGGAGACAGATGACCAGAGAATCAAGACTTACTGACAGCTGCTGTCAGAAAACATCTATCAAACAGACATACATTCAGAGCACACACACGCACGCACACACACACACACACAGGTGAGTCATCTCATGGTAAGAATAACGATCAGCAGATTCTCTGTGCAACAGCAACACATCACCTCTTTTTTTATTTTGGTGTCAGATGACTGCTACCCAAGAAAACAGCCCATATATAATTTTAATTATTTCAACATTATGCAGCACTGAACTTTAATGGAAGCAATAATTTGTCTTGTGTTGTGTAAATTATATGACAAAGCTCCTCGGGAGTAAGTAGAAAGTGTGCCAGGATATAGTATGTCAGCACAATATGTCAAGTTATTACACCTCTTAGCTGATACAGCACGTTACACAGTATCTGCCCATAAACTGATGACTAAAGAAGAAAACACTGGTTTTATGAGGAGTAAAATTGGTTTTCCTCAATGAAGATTACTAGCATTAGTGCAGATGTGCTGATGTTTTTACTGGCACCAAACTTACATCAGCTGTTTCAATAATTAATTATTTGTGTGTATATGTATGTATTATTTTGGGTGAATAAATGGTACATTTGTGTGCTTGTGTGTTCATTTATGAAGGTGTGTGTACTTGTGTGAGCATGGGTTTGAATAAAAAGCAGCAGTGATTCACAGTACTGAACAGGGAATGGCTGGCCTTGGCATCAAATCATTAGACAAAGAGCCTAAAATGTGCCTGTATGCATTTGAGCATAAAACTTGCTCAGATTGCAAACCACCACTATCAAGGCTTGGTCCCGGACAAAGAACAACAATAGTGTTCTTATCTCCAGTTAACACATGAATCTAAAATGTTACATACTCGATCACCATTTATAGAGAAGGTTTGCCCATCAGTTTTCATAGCATGACTTTATACAATGGTACTATTAGCTACAGTCTGGTCAGATTTTGATTTTATGATGCACAGTGTTTTGTTGCCTCTGTATGTGACACACAGCATTTGTGTGCGCGTACAGTACCTGCAGATCTGCTTGCTGTATTCGGTCATTGATACCAACAATTTGAGAGCGTAGAGTGGAATGGGATCTGCTGCTTCAAGAAGAGATTCATACCTAAACACAAACATTCACGAGTAAAATCGTTTGGCTTTCGTAGTGTTAATAATTAATATATTGTTCTGATTATTAGTAACAGAGTGTAAACTGGAACAGAGCTGGAGAGAGAGTGGAGAAGGGGGGAGGGGAAAAACAGAATTAGAATAAGAAAAGGAGGAGAGAAGGGGAAAATGTAGGAAGGGAAGCAGAGGAGAGAATTTGAGTGGTAAGGTTGGAGGAAGTGGAAAGAACAATGTGGGTGGAAATAAAAGTGAACAAGAGGAAACAGCATAACACTAAGAGAAATATTGGTGTATATATTTATATATTGGGCAACAAAATAATAATGTATAGAAGGAGACAGTATAGATCCACATACAGTAGAAGCTGTCAAGTGAGGAAAACACACCATGAATGTCAATGTCAATTATGTATTATTGTAAATTTGATGTGAACGTCTGCAAACTGCATTCATCTGTCTGTGCTCTCCACAAATCATTAACAGGGATAAATACAGATGCTTCAAAAACTCTTAAGACATATTTTAACTTATACATAATGGATTACTACAATTTTTTTTAATAATTAACACAATTAAGTCAGCAAAAATAACAGTTTTCTGAAGCCACTATCAACGCATTATAGTTAATGGGTTCATGCTGTATGGATCGGGAAAAATGCCATTAACTGAATTGATTAAACTTCCTGTTCCTACAGTAACATGAAACACAACATCAGGTCAATACTTAATAAAAGAATCTGACCAACCTTGGAAGCAGGGATTCAGTGATGAAAGCTAATATTTGGAATATACTAGAAGACTTTTCCTCATCTATTTCTCCTGCTGCCCTTCCTTTTTTCTTTTCTTCTATCATCTCATCTTCATCAGGACCATCACCATCCTCGAGTAGCAGAGCAAGACTGAGTTCAGACAGCACCCTCAACACAAAGACAGACCACTCCTCTGTAAAATGAACATGGAAAAAACAAAGAAATGTCAGTTTAGTAAAAAAAAAACAAAAAAAAAAAAACTGACATTTAACACTTAAATAATGTTCTTAGTGTAAGGGAACAAGAGTTAGCTCTTCGCCTCTGTCTATGCTTCAAAGAAATATGTTGCTCCAAAAATGCTACAAATTTCAGAGTGTGGAGTTTCGCACACATCTAAACAAGCACATATGCTTATTTTCACCAACTCAGTATCTGACCAAGTATTCTGAATATAAAACAATCCCTCTTTGTGTTCTTTCAATCCAAACATACCAACAGGCCACAGTAAATTTTTCTTCTGTTTTATACAAACAGAAAACATGGGAAATGGGGAGTATGGCATGAAACAGATTTGGATGCAATTGTGTCAGTTTGGCCAATATACAGTATTTCTAAACCTGTCCATTCCCTTCGAGTCATTCTCATTTGCTTACACCCTTACCACTCTTACTCCTTCTTCCTCAGTGACATTAACATTTCCACATCTCCTCTGTCTCTCTTCTCTCTGTCTGTCTGTCTGCCTCTCTCATACACACACCACCACTCACCATTTCTGCTGAAAGCCAGCGTTGTCAGAGGAGGCAGAATGGCATCCACAACCTTTAAGAGATAAAGAGACCACAAGACAGATCAACTGACAATGAAGATAACATCACAAACAAAACAAATCTATTTTAACTAATGCACAAATCATCAAACTGCCATAGAAAAATTAGGTCAAAATTGGAAACTGTTGATTTGTAAAAAGTTGTAAAGGTTAAAAACTATAGCTGGAAGGGAGATGATTATGCTCTGTGGCTGCCCTCCCAGAAAGAGGTGTCAAATGAGATGATCCCAAAAAAAACACAGAATCATCAGTTAAGTGAAAAGGCTTAAAGGAAACATTCAAGCTGATTAACACTTCTGTTTATTTTCTGTCACTCTGGACCTGGACAGCTCACCATCATTGAATTAATTGCTAAGCTGATTAAGCATCAAGGCCATGCATCTACATAGAGAAGTAGATCTACTACAGAAGTCAACCAAAGAAAATCCACCTACTGACCAAGCTTATGGACTAGATCTTATCTCACTGGTTTGAGGATATGTTCTGTAGGGGCATAAATATTTTAATTGTCCTGTATGAAGAAAAAAATAAATCTATAGTGTATTTTTATATGTACCCTGAATTTAGAGCTACAGTGTGTAACTTTAGGGGATTATTTGATGTTGTTGATATTACTCTGTCTCTGTTTGGTCTTTCTGAACAAAAAGTATGTCACATTATTTGTATGCTGCATTTTTATCTGAAAATGGGTTCTGCCAAATAATACTATGAGACCTGGCTGAGGGAGCGTTTGTGTATACAGCAGCAGTGCAGGGGCGGGTGGGGGCATTTATCCTGTCAAACTGATATATGAACAAGTTTTGGGCAGTAGAATTCCATTTTGAAAGTAAATTGTGGTCTTTTCTTTACGTTTTCAGTCGTACTTTATTAGTGCAATATTGCTGTTGCCTCCATCTGTTTGAAAATTTCTGTGTGCAGTGCAGAGTAATGCCACCAAGCGACAAGATGCCATACTGAAAAACACAGAGAGTTGTGTGGAGCTGATGAGCCTCATCAGCATTGTGTGAACTCATATGATAATAGTTTAAATGTACTAGATATTTGATTATATTTTAAAGTTACACACTACATGGTTAGCACTCTTGCCTTTGCAGCAAGAAGACCTGGGTTCGCAACCCAGTCGGAACAAGGGCCTTTCTAAATGAGGTTTGCATGTTCTCCCCATGTGTTTGGGTTTTATTCAGATTCTCTGGTTTCCTTCTACAGTCCAAAAACATGCTGATTTGAGGATGAGGCAAACTGAACACCTAATTGAACACAGGTGTGAATGTGAAAGTGGATGGTTATTTATTTTAATGTTGCCCCCCCGTGACCCTTGTGTGGAGGATAAGGCAGTAGATAGAAGATGAATGAGTGAGTTACACACTACATTGTCAACTGAAGAACTTTAATATTAGTATTTTATTTGGTCCCATGATCTCTCATTTGTAAAACAAACAAAAAAGTATATCAATAAAAGCCATCTTAGCCCTGCCCCTGAAAACCTACTTAATATACAACAAATTTAAAAACAAATATCTTTTAGATGAGACTGAATAGAAGACAAAGCACTGTGTTCACTCAGGCCGTCCGTCAACCACATAAACCACCGTCACAGAGGACCAAATTACTATGGAAATACACTATTGAGTGCTTTCTTTGATTTGACACACGTACACACACACACACATTTAAATGTACTTTTGCAACTGTCAAAGCCTTTATTTAGGCATGAATCAGTATTGAATGAATTTGCATGATTACCATAGAAACAACACTAATGCTGAATGAGTGCGTGTGAGGTCATTACATTGAAAACCAGAAAAGGAAAAGTACAAAGGATGGTGCCTGCCATTTAATGGCCTGTGTATTAATATCACAACCATCAAAAGACTTGATGGAGTGTGTGTGAGCATGCCTGTGTATGTGTGTGATGGGGAGAGATTATAAATCTTGTGCATTATTTACAAATGGTACTATTTGTTCATGGTTTTTCTGTTTTCTTTTCCACATTTACATTTAACTCTCTTGAATAGTTAAACTATTTAATGGCTGACTGTCCAGTGGTGCAAAAGAGTGCACCAAATGCAACAAAAGGTCAATCTTTTGACAAATGTAATAACATGTTATTTCATCTGTACTTCCACAGGTCTACAAAAGGTTCATAACAATATTGTTATGAACTTGTTATCTTTTTTTGCTGTTTGCAAATTAGAGCAACAGGTAGTCTGAAATTAAATATCTTTTGGTGGTAAGCAAACCTTTGGTATACTATTGATTTTATTACCCGTAAATCACACTTTGTGCAGGCAAAACTTCGACTGCAAACTTTACTCAGACAGATGCAGACGTAAACTAACTTAAACATGAGTAGGTCTCTTCCAGCAGGCAATAAAAGCTAATCTGAGCTGGCTGGTGGTAATTAAAGTGTCTTCCTCTGTTATTGACTCTCCGTAGCAGCAGAACTACTATTTGCTCCTTTCCTCTATTGCCCATTTCTCATCTTTTCCTTCCCTGAATCCTGTCCGCTTCCTGCTGCTCTCCACTTCCATACATCAATAGTCATTAAACACAATCTCATTGTTCCATCACAGCACACACAAGGGGGGGTTGGGGGGCGGGGGAGAGAGATCGGATGAGATTCAGTTGGTTCAATAGTTTAATAGTGTCTTGCCTAATAGCTCACAAGTTGACTACGTGTGCTCGTCACACTGGAAGACACAGTGAATATTGAACCGGGGGCCACTATACAATATTGACATTGTAGGTATTTATGGAGACATTTTAAATTCAGCCTGATCCTTTTTTAATAGCCTTCGCTAAGCAATGAGTCATCAGATAAACTACAATAAAAGTGAAACAGACAGACAAACAAATATTGAGTCTGCTTAAGAGAGAACGACTGCACAATCGCTGGTGGGCATACTTACAGCACTATGGTGTGGAGTGATGATGGCCTGATGCTGACTCAGGACTTTGACAATGGACAGACTTGTCCTGATCAGCTCCTCACACACTGCTACACCTAGAAGGGAATAAAACCAAAAAAACAGTACCTTAATAAAAATGGAGGAAGACCCACAGGTTGAAAAGAAAGTAAATATCCTGCATCAACATCTGGATGTACTGCATTTCTAAGTTGATAGTTAGGGATATCAGAAAAAGACAAATTAGAAATCCCATACTATCAAAAAAATATTTTAGTGTTTTTTAAAAGAAAAAAAGAGGTGGGATAGTTTGAAAGGTGGGCCTTTTGAAAATTTGAGGTCAAAGTTTTTGTATTTATTATTGTATTTACCTTAAAGGTGAAATAGTAAGTTTGAATAGCAAAGTACACATACCTTTAAGGTAACAACTGATGACCTTCCTTCCTTCATAAACTGATTTGTATTGGTCCTTGGGAAATTCAGTAGGTCCCCAATAATTATTATTTCTTTAGAAATTATATTGTTAAACTTGTTTTGATGCTGGAAGCCTATGCTGGACATGTCACATTGTGTTCATAAAATACAAACAACTGTGAATCTTAATTTTGGACAGATGTGTAATAAAGTAAACAAAAATAAGCAGTTGCATTTAAACACATTCCTGTTATGGGCTTGAATATATTATTTTGAAATATTACACAGATTAAACCATTAAGCGTATACATAGCAAACATCTGATATTTTACTTCTTGTGTGCAAAAAGGATAATGTAAGCACTGAAAAAGGCACACTTTAGAGCAAGTGGTTAACTGTAGGAACATGGCAGTGCAGTATGATGGACTCCAGGGAGGAGACAAAAAATGACATAGCCAAACCATAACAATGACTAATGATTTACAGGGATGCATTTGCTCAATTGTTCTTGAAAAACAGACACCTATTATATATGTACTGAATGCATTATCATTGTAGTAAATTAAAAAGGTAACCCACCCACAGCACTGGTCAGGTTTGTTTCATTGGCCTCTATGGAGGAGACATAGTTCTGAGAGAAAAAGTGTCAAAACGGCACATTAATTAAAAAAAATCAAAGTTACTTATTTACTGTGTGGTGACTAATGAAGACCCTATTTGGAACATTATCTGTAGACTTACAAGTAGCAATCCAGTTTGAGACAGAAAGTCTTCATTAACAATTTTAGACCGAAAGACCTGAGAAAAGACAAAGTGTCAGTCACAAAGGTAAACAGAGAAGCAGTGATGGGAGAACTAAAATATTAAATATTTGTCAACAGACACACTGACAATGTGCCTATTAATGAAATGTAATGACTTGGAAAATAAACCAACAAGTCAATGTTCAAAGGAACTGGTTATTTATTAGAAAATCTATGGTGATAATATTGAGAATGATAATTCTAGTGAAGAATGTTCCTCTCAGTCCAAAATACCTTTGATGAAAGAAGTTCCAGCACTACAGACAGTGTGGGCAAGGTGAGTTTAAGCTGTCTGCACTGAGCTGTAGACAGGTGTCTTCTCCCAATCACATCTCTCAATGAACCTAAGACATCACCTATATAAAGGACAGAGGACATGATATGACATAAGAGGATGAGAGTGAAGGGCTAGTGGTATCATGTTAAACATAATTTGACAGTTTTCTTTACAAATTTTCTCACCACTGCTGATTTAAGATTTTATCTGAGCGGTTTTACAGGATCACGAAATATATACAGGCAGTATTATGTAGAGGACTATTGTCCTCTTTCTCTTCCTGTGTGCATGAGTGTCATTGTGTCTTTACCCAGTATGAGTGGTGCAGTGCTACATAGATGTCCAATGAGTAAGTCCATACACTGAGACAGGTATCCTGACTGGCTGGGGTTTGCTTTGAGAGGTGTGGCCCTGCACAGGTCTCTCTCCAGGTACATGACAAGTCTGAACAGAAAAAAAAATCACACACAGTTGTACTTTTTTTTGGCCATTTTTCAGAGAATATGAATGATAATACAAAAACCTTTCTACCACTCATGGTTAGTAGTTGGGTGAAGCCATTTATCATCAAACAATTGTGTTTGATGATAAATGGCTTCCTTTTAAATCATTATGACAATAGAAACTACCTAAAATGACCTTGATCAAAAGTTTACATACCCTGGAGGTTTTGGCCTGACAACAACACATGGGTTTAAATGGCTACTAAAGGTAACCATCCTCACCTGTGATCTGTTTGCTTGTGTGAATTTGTGAGTGTGATGACACACAATTGTGTGTGTGTGTATAAAAAGTCAGTTAGTTCCTGGGCTCCTGAGCCATGGAGAAAACAAAAGAATGAACAAAACATCTGCGGGAGAAGGTACAGTAGTTGAACTTTATAAAAACAGGAAAAGGATATAAAAAAATATCCAAGAACTGAGAATGCCAATCACCAGTGTTCAAACTCTAATTAAGGAATGGAAATTGTCATCACAAAATGTTTCTATTTACATTGTGATAAATTTAGTGTTGGCATAACCCTCAAACACAATGCATGTTTTTATTAATACAAAGTCTAAATTTCCGTCAACTATGCAAGTATGTGTGTTGTTATCCAGTCTGCCTCTATACCCAGCTCCATGCCTGCATGCTGTCTGTCTGCTTATTTGTCTCTCTGTTAGACTTCTTCTGTTATTCTTGCAGCCATCTCTCCAGATTGCTAAATAAAGAGACAAATTTGCCACCTCTCTGTCAGTCACTATGGGAGACTCACAACGTACTCACACCCACCTGACCTACAGGTTGCGTGTGACTGCAAGACTGTGTCTGTTGAGAGCCATCTCACTCCACTCCCAATGGCAATCCTGACACTTCCTCAGTATGCACTGCATAGGTTTATCTTATACAGGCAAAAACACAAACACACACATTTTCACACCACCAAGGAGCTAATTAAACAGTGTGCATGTGTGAAAGCAGGACTGAGGGAAAGATGTGTGTCTGTGTGCATGGTTGAGTCAGGCAGTGTGCTCGGTGGGAGAGAGACAGGCGGGTCAAATCTGACAGCTCTTACACAGTGAACAGAGGGAAAGCAAGTGAGGAGATGGAGATGGAGAGAAAATGTTTTTGGTAATAGTGGAAGACGGGCCAACGGAGGTAATGAGATGAAGAGAAAGGGAAAATTAAAACAACTTTATTTTGCAGGTTTATGTATAAATGGAGGATGTGTTTGTGTTTTATTCTCATACCTAAATATGAGAATGCAAAATGAATGACTAAGTTCTAGAATATGATGTATAATATGAGTCTCTCATATTAAGAGAGAGGTTCTAATCAAAAACTCACTTAAAGTGAGGTAGTCCTGCCCATTTTCAGGGGAATTGTGACCTATTTCTGGGTCACAATTCCAGAAGATATTGTGTAATTTATACAATTTTTTAACTGTAATTGCAATTTAATTAAAAATCATTTTTACATTAGAATTTTTATTTGCCACACATATTCTTAGCCACACATCTAAATGCATTCCACAACTAATTTGTTTAAATTATTTTCAGCTGAGACAGGGTCCTTTATTTCCTGTTAGGCATAAAGGCCATGAACACCACACTCAAAGCAGGTTAATTATATATAATGGCATCTTCAAGGGCACTTACTTTTTTATTTTTGAGAAAACAGTATTTAGAAATGTTACTTATTTAGAAATTTAGACTAATATGTAATATTTTCTTGTCTATACTTTTGTAAAACAGATGACACATTGACAGATTGATAACCTGACCAATGTATGGCCAATGTCCAAGTATACTGATGATGAAGTAGTTAATTAGGACAAAAGTAATGAAATAATTTCAGAATGTTTTCAGAATAGTGACTTAAAATTTTTTATAGGAAAATTGCTGGTGGTGTCACCAAAACCCCACTCAAATTAACCTTACCAATTTGAGTGGGGTTTTTAATTGAAATGTGATCTGTCAGGAGACAAGACAGCATTTGTGTAAAAGGAAGAAAACAATGTGAGATTTAGAAAGCGCTTCAAGCATTTGAAAAGAAAAACTTTGTGAGAAAAAAGACGGAAGGAATAATGGATGGAGAGAGAGAGTAGAGACACAACTACAAGAATCCATATGTCAGTAATCTAGGGCATCTGTTTCAAACTGAAAAACCAACTGGTCATAAATTACCAGGGGAGCTGGGCGTATGCATATATATATATATATATATATTCTGTATATAGATCATGAATATGCATCTGAGCATATGAGCAATGCACATTCACAGCTGTACTGCAAGTTAGAGTGGGGTGAATCACAGGACAACCAGCTCTAATGAACCTTCTGAAGTTCCACTGATGTTACAAGATGCAGCATTATAGAATGAATGTCCAGGGTATGTACATTTATATCAGAATTCCCACAGCTGCTGTGCTAGTTAGCACAGAGGTTACACAGAATACACATGCTTTGCCAACAACCAGAGGCAGCATTCTTATAAAGAATGTCCCCCGTCTAAAAGCAGGCTGCTTTAAGTAACACAAAACTGTACTGAATGTAATTTTTCCTTAAAGATGAATCAGTCAGTGTTTCACCTTAGCCTGCACATTTTGTTTGTTGGTTTAATTATAAAATATATTGTTAACTACGCAAAGGTATGGGCAAGACATCAGTATTAAATCAATATTGTGACCATAAGACAAGATATTGTCTCAGATTTTAGATACTGTCATGATATGGCATCTGTGACATGTTCTCCTGGTTTTAAAGAGTGTTGCAGCACTGAAATTGATGTATTTAGTCAAATCCTATGATATGTATAATAGGGCTGCATGACTAAGATCATTTCAAGATTTTGGAAACAGTGATCAACATTTTTTGACATCTTATGGACTAAACAACTGATCATCAAGACGATAATCAACAGATTAAATGATGATGAAAATAATTGTTAGTTGTAGCCCTAATCTATGAAAAAATATTAAGATTAAAAGATTAAACAGATGAAATCAACAAAAAGTGACATGAAATATCAGTTAACAACCTCTCTTTAATTTTAACCCTGATGATTTGCAGAATTTGATTTAAATGTATTGTTTCTTAAGCATGTAATATATCCTTAATGAGTATTTACTCATTGAGTATTTATTGTCACTGTTCTCTGAAAAGCACAATGCAAAACAAACCTTTTCAGGAGAAAAGCCCATGTCCAGCTTTATATTTGGATATGTTGAGAACTTGAGATACATCTTGTATATTAGAATATTATAGCATAAAAATATTTAGCTCTTACAAGATTTTTAAGCCATATCACCCAGCCCTAATTCAACATGTTGAGTAATATGTTTGATATATTTTGTTTTAATAAAAAATAAGCCATAAATTTCTCTCTGTCCACTTATAACAGTCGTCTCAAGATTAGGTAAATCTGAATTACAGGAACTGCACTTGACATAAGCCTGGTCGGAAATGATCTGCTACTGTGGATCAGTACAGGTGAGGGGTCAACTTAGTCATTACTGTGAATGTAGTCAAACTGGGAAATCCTCATTAAAAGTGAGAGATGTGAGCACCACTGATGCTTTTGGTTGAGTCAGTCCACCCAACTACACTGACCATTTGGCCTTCCCTTTGGTCAGAGCCAGCCAGAGCCTGTCTCTCATCAGCTACCAAGGTGATGAAAATACAGCAACCAGCCTCACTGACTGATGGATAACAAGGATTTAAGCGAGGAGCATTTGTAAATTTGAATGCACAGACACAAGAAAGCTCATAATTACAATCAATGCAAACACAACTGAAAAGTTTACTGCATATTGCGTGCTATGAAAGATGTCTGTTGAGATTGCATCTGCCAGTGCGCCAGTTATCAGTTTTCTGCTGAATGTGCCATCTCTTCTCCTCTGCAATCAATAAGTCATGGCTCGCCACCATGAATGACTCTTGGACTCTTGAACAGGACTGCTTGGCTGAAACCACATATTGTCTAATATGTAGTTTTTTTGAGGTTGCTAGTGCAAAAGTCAATTTATATACATTTTTAATTTATATATTTAAAATTTCTGCAAGAAAATGTCTATATAATGGTGAAATGTTGATTTATATTTTATTGAGTAATGCAATTATTTGGCAAAAATGTTTCCAACACTTTTCAAATCCAAAGAAACTGTATTTAAAATATTAAAAAATATATATATTCCAAACTACTAGTTAGCCAATGTGTTATCATTTCTGTTTTCAGTCTTTCTCACTGTTGTTTGCTGCACATTTTGCTGCCAAGCTCCCCCCATTAGGTACAAATACACATGGGACCCAAACAAGTAGAGATAAGCCAATACAATGTTCAGTGGCCAAACCCTGGCCAGTATCAGTCTCAATATCAGTATCAATAGAATGGCAAAAAAAGATTAGATATCAGAAAAAGAAAAAGTAAAATGTGATCCATAAACACAAAATACTGAGTGAGAGCTGCAAATGTCTGCCTCACAGATGGAACATTATGTTTTGTTATTTAAAAGAGGCAAAACACTGACATCAATATCAGATGAAATTCAAGGATCTGATATCGGTACTGTATCAGACACAGAAAACTACAAACAAGACCACAATTCCCATGATCCCACATTGCTTCCCAACATCATAAGACTAGGTCTTTTGAGAGACCCCTAGCAGCCAAAATTACTAACTGTACATTCACAATGAATAATAACACAAAAACAAAAATGTGGAGCACAGTTGTGGGTTTGGCCCACCAAGCTATACAGAGGGAATTTGATTGTTGGGAAAGGCAACACACACTGAAAGTTACAGCTAAATAATTAAAGGAGAAATCCCACCCTGGTATGAAATTCATAAATGCTATGTATTTGTTCTCCAACAGTTCACTCTGTGTGTGAACATGGGCAACTACATTCCAGAGAAACTAATTAGCCAGTGGTCTGACAGACTGACTGACTGGAGTTATGAGCAGGATTCACTGGTCCAAATCTCAAAACAGTCAGGCAGAAGGAGGGCACACTGAGCTATGTGGTAAGATAACAGTAAAACGGATACATCACATCAGCATCCACAGGTTATATAGTGTATATTGTAAATTGCTAAAAGTTGACTTGGTTTTTTATGACTTAGTCCAGGTATGCTGTTTTATTCATGATTACTGATTATTATTGGCTTTTATTTATTATTATTAATTAATTATTTTTAGCATATGATACATCATTTATTCACATTGCAATACAATATTAATTAAAATGAATAAAACATTTTAACAAAATGAAAAGCTTTAGAACAACAGCATGATTTATGATAGACAGGACACATCAAACACTGGTGTCTTTGTCTATCTGATTCCTGTCCTGTGCAGAACAAATACATGCTACTTTCAACTGAGGAGCACACAGAAACAGACAGACCTTGATGTTTACAATGCCAATAGCTTTTAAATAATTATAATAATAATAATGTCTGTGTACATGAGTGCATATTCACCTGTTCTGACAGCAATACAGCAATATGTGCGAGTTGTCCTGTATTAGTAGCACAAGTAGTAGTACTGTTTTGGCTCTTGTTACTTTGGATGGACTCTCTAGACAGTGCAGCACCTTCAACACCAACTCCTGCGAGACACAAACACAAATTAATCAAGTGAGTTTTCCTGAATGAATGTAGATTACACACAAAAAGCCCTGCAAAGTAGAGCCAGACTGAAAATGGACTGTAGGATTTGTTGCCAAAATCGATTTTAGGGAGTGAAATAATCCAATACTGACAAAAATGACATTTTGTATTCTTCCTTTTTCTGAATCTCTTTTAAGAAAAGGTTTTGTTCATATTAGATTCTACCCATGCTAATACTGATATATCTGTGAGCAGTTCATTTCTGTTTAATCAGTCAACTGATAAACCACACTCTACTGCAAAGTAAGGCTTAATGTTTACATATAAGGCAAAATGGATTATTCAGAGAGGAAGAGAAAATTGTTTTCACTGTAATTGTAATAATTTCTTTAAGATAAAAACATAATTTTCTGAAAATGTGAAAAATTACTAGGACAAAAACTTAATCAGCTCAGACACTACATTATTACACAAACATGCACGCACATTCACAAATACAGGCCAACATCCATTCACTTTGCAGCTGTAACTGGTTGGAGAAAATGTGAGACTGGCCAGCAGACTTTACCATTATTATCACCAACACCATACACCACAGACTGCGTGAGCCCATCCACATGTGACTTTGTGAGAGAATGTGTGTGCGTGTTTTTATGGTGTGACAGACCATGTTAATTAATTTCAAAGCCCAGTAGTGTGTGTCTAGCTGATAAGTCCCTCCCCACTACCCATAATACTTTGCTGAAGTAGAAGGCTACAGTGCTTTTATTCAGCCAATTAGCCCAAATACTGACACACTCAAACAGTGTATGTGCATGTGTGATACACATGCGCATTCCAGTACACACATTAACAGACGAAGTTCTGTGTAAACAAACTCTTGGACTGTCTGTCTTTGTGCCTAGGAGAGAGGGGATGAGTGTGGGTTGAGGGAGAGAGTGCATATCAATGTATAATTAGAGTAGAGTTAAAGAAATAAGTTTGTACTGTAGTGTTAAATTGGAAATGTTCAATGCAAGCAAATTCAGTTCAGAATACTGCATATTGCTAATGCTCGACTCCATGTTAAAAACCTTCAAATCAATTTTAGCCCTCTGCCTTACCATGATTAGTACTTCAGATACACACTATATGGGCTGTCTTCTGAAGCATTAAAAAAGTAATTCCTGACAAATTAGTTTGTGTACTGTGTGGAGAAAGAGACATTCCTGCGCTGCACACTGAGTGATGCATTTTGTGTCACAACTAAGTAAGATAGCTGGAAGAAGCACACAGTGCCAGTAAAGCAATAGAGCTTCAAACAGTTACACTATTACTTAAAACACCAAAAAGTTCCAGTGAAAAGTTTTAGAAGTGGATTCTACTGCTAAAAATAAACCCGGATGTTTACTTCATGATCATGATCATGTTTTAATTACAATCGCGATTTTGGCTTCTCATAATTGCACAATTGAAAATCCATGTTCGGCCAACAAAACGCACAGCAAATCAAGCACTCCCTAAAAACTGCTTGCATTTGCCAAACACAGTTAACACTGTTCACTGCACCACACAGCTCCAATTTTCCTAGACGCAGTCTGGACAACTAATGCTATGTTAAAAGATACAGCTCATAACTTACCGGTACTGTAGAAAGATAAGTGTAATGTCTGGCAAAAGAGCTCTCTTTCTCTCTGTGTGTGGAGGGGGACAATGTTTGTTGTAACAGATGTTACACACTAGAGCTGTAAAACAATGTACTTAGATGCATCTGGCTTTCTTTTGCAAGCTGAAATGCTATTTGAGAGTATTAGAAGGAATTTTCCATTTTTAAATACACTCTATTGTACATTCTTAGCATGTGTAAAAGAAGTTATACACATACTCTGGTCTGTGTGAAGTGATGGGTTTGGATGCGTGAAGTGACTAAGGCAGTGGCCATAGCAGTGAGCAAGTGCTGCTGGACCCTGGCCCCTGCTCCACCCACACCCTCCAAGATGGCCGCAGGGCCACATGTGTCAATCACTGCCAGGAAGACTGCAGGGACCACACGAGTTAACCTAGAAAGAGACTGGAGACATAAAGACAGAAGGATATATACACACAGGTAGTGAGGATTGTGTTCCCCGTCCCGGGAAATGTCCTGCTGCATATGACTTTGCTGAAGTTAATACCTTGTAAAAAGGAACTATTCCCAAACATAATAAGGAGCAGTAAATCTGGTAAACAGATGACTTTGTAATTCTACCTATTGCATGATTAACAAATGAATTATACTCAGAGTCTAACAATTGAATGTTGCATGATGACTCATTTTTATTAATACACACATAAATCTTTTAAATGTTTGGGTACAGCAAAATTGCCAGATTTTCAGTGAGTCATTATTTGTCATTTAGTTTTATAAACTAATTTATTTTCATTATCTGAAGTTTGTCACAAGATCCAAGAGTAATATTTCATTAGTTATATATAATAATATAAGGTGTTCTTCGGGTTAATAATATCACCAATATCACTTTTAGCTTTTACTTTAACTGTCCATATCCATGTATAACATTGATATCCATGTAGAACACTCTAACTACCATTTCTGGCTGTCTGTGTTTGTGACTCATGTATTTTTGGATTTGTAAACAGCCTATGTTATATCTAGTTATACTAAGCACTGTTCTCTTGAGGTTCAGGATCTGCTCTCCCTGGCCCCACCCTTTCCAAATAGTGAAGGATGTGCGCATTCACATAAATTCACCCCCAAGCTGCTGTTCTCATATCACTGAGGTACAATGTAATGAGGAAAGAGTCATCCTGAACAGGAAAAACAATGAAAGACATTTCAAACAAATTCAGAAAAATGCAGTTATCTCAACTGCACAGGACGTTGTTAGTGCAGCAGATGTCGCTTTGCAGAGTGCTGACAAACTGAGTTTCTGCAGAGGAACATGACAAATAAAGCCATTATAGTCTGCATTTTATGTTGTGAATAATGCAGAATTGCATTAAAAACAAATTTAGTTTGCTTTAGACAAGTGGCACTTTTTCCTTTTGGAAAGAAAAAGATTTTGCAGTTGATATTTGCAATAAAAAAAATAAATAATTTGCAGCTATACCAAAAATATTTTCCACTTTTTATTTCATGAACTCATTCATCAAGAAAACTGGATTTAATGGATTTTTTTGTCTACCGAATGTGCAGCACAAACCAAACAAAAGCCATGTCCCAGACACACCCATAATGTATACTGTCTTACATACTTGACTAGATGACAGTTTTTTTCTTGTGTGAGAACTTACCGAGATGGCAGTGACTCTTACAGCCTCCACAGTGGAGTGAGTAAACAGGAACCACAGGGCGGAGCCTATCTCTGACGTAAACAGGTGGTGGGATGACACAGAAACAGTGGTGGAGAGGTTCTCTATGGTTTGTGCAACCATGTGATGAACTATGGCATCGTCCTGTAAGACAGTCACACAGACATCTTTAAATCATTTATATTCACTATGGTAGACTAAGCACAAGTAAATGTAACTAGTACTGAACATAATAATTTAAAGAAGCATCTGTAATCACAGAAAATAATTAGTGTTTTTTGCCCACACTGAATCACACTAATGCAACAGAAATGTGTATATGTATAATTCAAAAACATTGCAGCTTGAATCTAAACTCCTCAGCACCAACATGACTTTGACTCCAGTGACCCTTCATAGTCTAGTGACCTTTCTTAGCATAGAAGAGCAAAGAATAACTAAATAACCAGAGGGAACATTAAAAAACATGCATAGAGACACTGTAGACACAGACAACACTGCTGTATTACAGTATACTGTATTCAGAAAAGCCTCTAGGGTGCAAACTAAAACCCCATGGCAACCACTTAATATTTGAACAGTCAAGTGGTGGGTGTCTTCAATATGTACCACTATATGGAAATAAATACTACTGTGTAAATGTGAACAAACATGTTTCCTTACACCAGAGCTCATCAAATATTTCGGTGTACAAATGTTTTCTTGTTGTCCATGATTTTAAAGTGTCATGTGCAGTAACATATCCTCTTGTTCATTAAGTTAAAAAACTCAAAGCTCAGTAACTGAAAAAGCAAAGGGTATAAATGAACAAAGAACTTACGCAATAACAAACACAATTAGATTGGTTCTCAGCATCACCTCCACACAAGAACAGAGGGAGGTTGTGTGTCAGTGTGTGTATATGCTTATACTGCATGTATCCTCACACCACACACCTTTCCCTCAGCAGAGAATAGAGGTTTGTGTTCAGACAATGGAGCCAGACTAATGAAATCTCTGTGGCTGAGGAAATTAGTTTTTTTTTTTTTTCAGGGAAGTCATTGTGGAAAGAGACAGGAAGTGGAACAGAGGTGATTGCCTCTGTCAGGTTATTGTTGTGTTTCACTATATTACATCACTTAGACTCTACACTACCTAGATTTAATGTAATATAATAGAGCCTTTTCATAAACCTCAACTAATGATATTTTGTGGTAAGAGTTCTTAACAGCATCTTAAACAAATAGTTGATGGTAGCAGTTTATCAGTTTACAGGTGACATAATGGCACAATGGAGTAATTCATTTTTGAAAATTTCACAGTGTGTTAACACAAGGCACAAAGTTAAAGAAACCTTTTTCGTAATACAACTGAAAGCTTGATTTGCGATATACACCAGACCCAAACAATACTGTGCATTTTAAATGTCTCTTTCATAATCTACTTTTCTGCTGTTCATCTTTGTGCTCAGTTTTGAAAAAAAATCCTTTGGCTAATGCCCTGCTTCTAATTTGCACTCTCCCTTTTTCTTAAAATGTTCCACACTGTTGCAGTATAATTCAGTTCACGTATAGTTGGTGTGGATTATGTGGATTAGGCTGAATAGTTTGAAAAGTTTCCATAGATAATGATTAGAAACACTTCTGCCATGAGGTTGCATGGCCAGCAACCTCTTATGGCAGGCCAACTGACCACACAGTTGACAGGGCTGATTGTCAGGTCCTTTGTTTTTTTTTAACCTTCTCTTTAATAAAAACATTTATGTCAATTAGTTCTACTTGAACATGCAATGTTCCTAAACAGAAAGATAATGTCCCTCCTATCCAATAGAAACCTGGTGCCCTGACCAAAGTGATGGTTTTAGAACTGAAAAGACCCAAATCCTGTGCTGTGATCCACACTTATTTAACATTTTACAGAATTTAAGACATCTTTTCCAACCACATGGGAACTCTAATCATAACTGATAGCTTAAATAACCTGCCTATTAATCCAACAACATCACATTATGTATTCAACACCAACTACGCAGCACATCAACATAATGACTCCTCTGGCACCCCTATGGGAAGCAGTACAATGGTCTGTTCCAGCATTCCCTAGGCTGTATGGGCCAGCTCACTAATGAGCCCACGGGGGAGCACCCACTGTCTCTGTGTTTAATAGACTGTAGCCCTGCCAGGAACTACATAGAGAAAAAGAGAGAGGGGAGACTGGGGGAGAGGGAGGGAGGGAGGGAGAGAGAGAGAGAGAGAGAGAGAGAGAGAGAGAGAGCTATCTTTACATGTGGTGAGAGACAAGTAGTCCATGCAAAAAACTCCATCATTATGATGCAGAGAGAGAAATGCAGGAGACAGAGGAAAAAGTAACTTATTCTCATTATAATTTCTCTGGGTGTGAGAAACAAGTTCACACACTCATTATATTATACTCAGTGTCCTACTTGAACCTCACATCTCCAGAAAGTTGACTTTTAAGAAATAAATGTGAATTCCTTTTTGCAATGGCTTCCCCAATACTTTGGCAACAAGGTCATGCAAGATGTCTTTTCTTGACACACACGGCTTAGCCAAGTTTGAGTGTAAATTATGAGAAATCCATAATTTTACCTGACGCCATGGAAATTATATAATCTCAGTTTTGTTTTTCCTTCCCATGGCACAAATTCTAATACAGAGCCGATGATGACAGGAAAGAGAGTAGTTTTTTTTAATTTTTTTAAAAATTTTTTTTAACAGAGATTATATGTATCAGGCACATTTAAATTTAGGCTCACATTCTGTTGGGAACTTGAATGAGTGAACCACAATTCATCAATTAACTATCTATACATTTGACTGAAAACAAAGAATAAAAACCACTTAAAACCAACCAAAAATATTGCATGGAAGATTAAAACATGCCCAAACCTGTCTGAATCATTTTACTGAAATCACTTCCTGAACATTTCACAGTGGCCTTTGATGCTATTAGTTTCAACAGTTCAGTAAAATGTTGTCTGTTTAACCCTAATGTTACATCTAGTGAGGTGAGAACAAAGAGAAACATATTATTTAGTTATGTCAGAGGTAAAAAATCTAAAAAGCAAAACCTTTAGTAGACTTGGAGGACGAAGTTTAGTTTGAGAGATTTTTGAGGCACTAAAATAATTGATGAATGAAAATGCTCCTCTGCAATCTTCCTAAAATTGAAATTTGGCAGTTTGTAAAAAAACGTAGCTCCCTTTACTTTGTCTTGTTGATGCATAAGTTTAAACAGGATTTCCGTCAATTACGTCAATAGAACAGACTCAATCACTGGCAACTGTGTTAAATGAAACTTTTTTAAATTAAACTATTTTACAGCTCAGAGCTGGCAGATATGATTTAGCTAAAAAAAAAATGTGTGTGTGTGTGTGGGGGGGGGGGGGGGGGGGGGTTTTTTTTTGAGAAAAGGGGGGGGGGGGGGGGGGGGGGGGGGGGGCTTTGTTTTCAGATGAAAAGAGTTTAAAGTTTGGCAGCTATGGAACAATAAAATCCAATCTTCAAGTGTTGATCAGTAGATTAGTTTTATATCCCAGCATGTTTGAACCTGGCCAAGAGATATAAATCAACAAAAACTACATCAAATGAACTGAAACAGGATTTGTGTGTATGTCTGTGTGTGGACAAGTGTGTGTGGTTACATGTCTGATGTGGTTTTCCTCTGTAATTGAAGCCCTTTAGAAGCCAGTGCACCTGGTTTTGAAAGAGCCCCTATGGCAGAAACAGGCACTCATCTATCAGCCTCACACAGCACATCTAACACCACTAATAACCACACTCAAAGAGAGAGACAGACAGTTTGATTAACCGGCTAACAGGCAGACAGTGAGGCGTGACGAAAGGAAGAGATGTGGACCAAACAGCAGAAAGAGCAACAAGTACAGGTTCAAAAAGACACGGAGAGAAGAAAAAGCAGCAAAGAGATGGAAACGTGCAATAACAGGCCAACCAGCAAATAAAACAAGGACACAAACCAGAAAATAGCTGCAGGAAGGCAAATGGACACTAGCACGTCACAAAATGCTGTATAGAATACAATCTGATGGGAAGCAAAAACTGTGGCACTAATTCATTTTAAAAATCTATAAATCAGTATTTAATCAATAATGTTTACAGTATATAAGTATATTATACAACAGCTTGCACTTGGACAATGCAAATATGTGTGTGTGTGTAGAGTGGTCACATCCTGCATTAGAGACACAAGGCTAGGACCCATGACAGTTTAGACAGCGTTTCTCTCTGTTCTCCATTCCTTTGTGGAAGATAGTGATAAATCATTAATAGGCTCACTGCTGGTGGTGTGTGTGTGTGTGTACATACAGTATATTTGTTACCTCTTAAGGACCTTTCTGGCATAAAGACTGACTTTGTCAGGAAAAGTAGTCCTTATAGAAAACAAAACCTGGTACTAATGAGGCAGAACCTGATTTCCGAGAGCTGGCTAAATTTCAGGCTAAGATGTGAATTGTGGTAAGGTTAAGGTTAGGGTTAGGCATTAAATGATTATGGTTAAGGTTAGGGATAATGCTTTGTTTAGCCTGTCCAAATTAATGGAGGTCACAGCAGTGTCCTGATTAGATTATCTGCACAAACCAGCGTGTGTGAGTAGAGGATTTCCTAGGCGTATAGCACCGTAATACTGTTCACGCCTCTTTTCTCGGCACGCACACACGTGCAAATTTTTTTCTGCACTGGCAGCAGAAGCACCCCCCCCCCACACAACTTCTTCCCTTCTCTCCCCTCTCCCTCTTTCTCCATCCCTCCCTGCCACTCTATGCTATCCACCTCTCCACAGGTAAAGCCACAGTGCTGTTTGGCTCTGTGTCTACCCGGACCCCTCATTCTCCACCCCAGCCCCTCCAGTAGACCTTTCTTCTAGTGCAATGATCTCCATTGCCTTACTTCAGTGCTTTACTTGTAAATCAGGTAAAATCTCAGCAGCAGCAGTGGGGGCTGGGGTGATACAGAGGGTCAGAAATTGCATCAAAACCACACTGCCTGGAGCACATTAGACAGGGTCCTGGCACTGTATCTCAATGCTGTCATGTGTTGAAAAGTGTGTGGCACTGAATTCACATTTAGCACATTGGCAGACAAACTCCTTGTCTAAACTACATGAAAAATGAATCACTGTGGTTTCAATGCACCCCAGATGGAATAATAAAAAATAAAAAAAAATGAGAATGCACACTTAAATCAGACAATGCAGCATATTAAATCATCTTTGGTATTATGCCAAGCAAGCAACCAATCTGGTGGAAACTTCAAAAGTGTTTTCATACAATAAGCCCACAGCAACTGGTACCATCTTAGCACCCCCTCTACTGTGTATGAGTTTAGAAATGTTTACTTTTCAACTCAAAGCCAAGTGAAACCCAATAGAGACAATCAATCTCACTAAATATTAAATGGCCTGATTTAACATATGAATGGGTTTAGAGGGGCTAATTAGCCAAAATCATTTATTTAAAGCTGGATTGCTTTTAACATTAACATTAATAATTATTTTCATTATCAATTAATCTGTGGATTCTTGATTGTTTGGTCCAGAAAATGTCAACAGTGTTTCCTAAATCTCAAAATGATGTTCTAAAATGTTTCATCCACAAACCAACATCAATCAGTTTTAATGATTTCTTTGTAATATGGAGCAAACTAACCAGAAAATATTTACGTTTAAGAAAATCTGAAATCTGAAAATTGTTATTAATAAAAAAGCCCAAACTTATTAACTGATTATCAAAATTATTGATAGTTAATATAGAAATCAATTAATAATCGATTAATCTATTATTCATTACAGCCCTAGTTAACATGTGGCATATTTGCACATACAAATACAGCACCTTCAATGGAGCCACAAACGAGCTACATTGTCATGACGAGCATAAATATAAATTAAAATAAATAAAAACATAAAAACACGTCACTAACTCTACTTTTTGGAGTGCAGCAAGTGCTTTCATTTCATCTTATTCTCAGGCCACGGAAATAGAGTTCATTTCAGAGTCAACAAATACTCTCTGGACCTCCATCATCCAGACGAAGCTCCTGAAACAGTTGGATGCCCCCAGACATGGCGTTGTCTTTTCACACATACATCAAGCAGCAAAGCCGATGTGAGGGAAATGTGGAGCTCATCATCCACTGACTTTTTGATTATTTTTCTTAGTTTAATGTGTTAATTAATTCAGTGAGGGTGGTCATCTCAGAAGCACCCAGGTTTTAGTTGTAATGACAGATGCAACAGGAGCACGAGTCGCACGCCTCAAGTACCACCTCCAACTTCTACACATTTTTCTGATGCTGCATCAGTATCCATCAGTATTCTCATATCAACAATGGATCATCAAATCAACACGTTAAATGTGAATGGTGCTGCTCTTTGTGACAAACCCACAACTGTCCATCACCTCTGCAGCTCCCCTTAAGGAGTGTTGAGCTCATATGGCTTTCAGGAAGCAGCTATGCATTAAACAAACTTAATTTCCAGGATCCAACTACTGTAGTTGAGCAAAGTCTGAGAAACCTGAGGCATCTCACAAGGCTAACAGGTTTAAAAATCCTTTGATATAAGGCAACTCAGCTATTCAGTCATTGTTAACAGTTAACAGCAAAAAAAAAAAAACAAAAAAAAAAAAAACACCAAAGCTTACCAATTATCTGTTTTGGAACAGTTTTGTTATGATTATTGCTATAATTATTATTACTGATGAAGATAGTATTGATGGCGGACATGCTAATGAGAAAATGGTGACACTTTTTTCCAACTATTTATACAATCTCTTTTCTTGACTATTTTGCATCATTTGCCTACCTCAATATCAGTATGGGTTTGGGCGGGATGGTTGGACTTGTCAGGTGTAATTGTATGATTAAATGTTGTATTTATTGTCTTGTCCTTTTTTTGTATATATACAAATAATGTTCCTATTGTAATCTGATGTTTCTGGCATCCTGGGAAAGTGATAAAAAGTGTTAAAACAAAACATAACAAAAAATGCTGGCGTAAGCACATCCTTCACATCATCCAACTGACTCTGTTACTCTGTTACTGCATCTGTGAAATGTTGCACAAATATATTGCGTATGAGGGTTGATTACTCTATATCTCACTTTAGTACAGCTATAAGGTTGCCTGTGGGGGTGTAGCAAACTAGGGTATCATGTTAATGGCAGAAATAATAAACCCAGATTTAGACTATTTAGACAGTTATGTTTCATTCACAGAATATGTTGTTTATCTGAGCATTCACAGGGTGAGAAGCCAGTCAGAGAAAGAAAGAGAAAGGGGAGAGAGAGAGAGAGAGAGAGAGAGAGAGAGAGAGAGAGAGAGAGAGAGATGGAAACTGGGAGGCAGGGTGGGACTGAGGATGAGTGTCTGGTCCCTCAGGCTGCATGCATGTGTGTGTGTGTGTGTGTGCTTCCACCAGCAGCACTCACAGCTCAATAATGATAAATAAGTCAACCTCTTCTCTCCTCCACTCAACCCCTCTCCCTGTCACATGCACCCCTCCTCTGTTCATCTACCCCCCACTACACTCCCAGTGGTAATGAAGCAACAGTAGGTACGAGCTGACAACTGTGCAGACCAGTTTCATCTATATTCATTCAGCTGTAGTGGGCCACCAAAGTAAGGCCGGTTCTACCCCAGAGATACAAAACAACATTCATCCATCTACTTCTCTCCCTCCACCTGTCCACTGCATCCATCAGTACCATAACCCACCAAAAAAAATATTCTCATTCACCAGCACTGGCACACCATGTAAGAACACTACATAGAAGAACAATATTAGATTTATCACACAGTATGAATGCACTTTTTTTATACGTTTCCATAAAGATATAGTAAAGCAAAACTTAACTTTTCAACTCTTTTTCTTTTAATGCAGGTTGCTTCTCCTGCACCTGTCAATTTTTTAGTCTATATTTGATTATTCATGCTAATATTTATTGCTTTATGTAGAGGGAGAGGAGCAAAATAACAATTCCAGGCATGGTCTGAACTACTGTGTTTCCTTACTGTGCTTGTGAGTGGCAAAAAACAAAACAAAAAAAAACTCAGTTATTATGTCCACAAGGCCTTAATGAGGAAACAGAGGCACTTATTGTTGAAGATGCATGAGGTCCAAACCAAAACAGGACATGGTCAACCTCTAATCATCAGTGGCAAGACATCAACACTGAAACATTTCCATTTCTTAACAAATTTTGAGAAACATAATTAAGTAGAAAAAAAGATTAGCAAGAGAAGTGAAGCCATGACAAAGTAAAGAGCTACAGTACTTATAATACTTAATATTTATGTTTGTGCTTCTGCTCCAACTAGTGCATGTGTGTATGTGTCTGGAGGGTCCTAATTGCTACTGAGGTCAGGCTGCTGAGCAGTAAAGGGTTGTGTTTGATGCAGGTAAGAGTGTGTGTGCACGCATGTGTGTGTGTGACTGCTCTGCATGCCCTTGACTTACAGCTGGCAAACAACGCTTTAGGCCCCCACAGCTGCCTCATCATTACTGTTCACAGGGATACCCTGCCACACACTCACATACACATACTCGCAGGCACACACAGTGAGGGAGACTTAGTCACAGCTACACAAAACAGACACATGCAGACATACACAGAGACACTCACCCCTTCCCGCAGGCTCCTCATTAAGCCAGTGTAGGCGGCAGCGGGAACGAACCACAGTCCCTCTGGGGAGCCTCTCTTCTCTTCCTGATAGAGAGGCATAAGAAAGACAGGGAGAAAGGGTAAGAGGAGGGGGTTTGGATGGGGGCAGGGGCATTGGAGGAGTAGAGTGGGAGTAAGAGCAAGGCAGAGGTATAATGTGGAGGAGACGCAAGTAGTAAGGAGTAAGGAAAAGGGCAAGATAGGGCCAAGTTGGGGAGGGGAGAGCCATGACATCTTGATTAGTTGATAGGTCTGAGAATAAATATTTTAAAAACTATTGCAATAACAATAACAAAAAAAAACTAACTATTGAATTCACCTGTGTGTGAACATCATTCATTGATGTTTTTCCTATTTGCCTTGTTTATTTATTCATTAATTTGAAATTCACGGGTTATAATAAGTAATAATGAATGATTACTGAAATTGTTAAAAATCCCCATCACAGTTTTCTAGCGACCTTATAGATGATATAATCTATATCTTTAGTTTGCTTCTTTTATGAAATCTGGAGTTTTAAACATATGGTGTGTAAGAATCATAGAGCATATATTTAAAAAATAGGCAGAGTGTTTCCTGTCCAACCAGGAAATGTGACTATAGTAAATAACCACCTGGGGTAGAAACTCTGCTAGTGGCAAAAAAAGAACTGCATCTGAATGGAAACAGAGTGCTTATGTCAATGTAACTCCTTAAGTCTAGGGAAATCACTTGATTTAGAATGTCGGTTAACATTGTCCTGAGGGGTTTATGGTTTCATTCACTAGTTACTGGTTTAACTCGATAGTATCAGGTCTTCTTCAATGGTACCTGGTGTCAATTTTGAAAGTTATTTTTCACTTCAGAGGAAAATAAACAAAGACATGACACATGTGTGTACAGCAATGTTAATGGCAACTGGCATTGTTCAATAGGAGCCTGGTTGCAGATGACGCCTCTGAACTTCCGATTGCAAAATGTTAAATGGCGTTAATGTTAACAGTCAAATTATGATTCTGGGGCTTCAGAACAGGAATTCAGATTCTTATGGGTGACATCATAGGTGATGTGTAGTATATTCAGTTTTTGCCAGTAACCCTCTTGAATGTTTTACACTGAAGATTACACCCATACATATTTAAATTCTACTTATATCAAATCTAGAAAACACGCAATTCATTAAGTGGTACTATAATTAGTAATTTTTTGCTCCACCAGTGGTTTGAAATATTATTTATCAAAACTCTTCCAATGGTCATTCAATCATGATTAATATGTGACATACTTTTCCTGATTACCTACTTTATATAACATATACTGTTGTACCAGCACTGTCAGTACATTTCCAAAAAATTATGATTATATGAACCCACATTTTTACCTTTTTTAATGAAAAGTTGCTGTGTTCCATTGCTTCTGTGCAAGGCTCTAGGCTATATGTAACCTTGAGGATGAAGACAGCACTGGAGGCTAGAGCTAATCGTTGTCATTGACTGCTGCTGCTGCAGAAGATGGGGCAAAGCATGTGATTTTACCAGGGGACACCTTAAGGTTCCTTTCCAAAAGATTCCAATAAAAAGGTTTTCCCTGATATTAAACAGGAAAAGTGGATATTCTGTGTTTAGGTTTTAGAACTGGTTGTACTAAAGGCACCATTGGCTACCACTGATGCTGTTTAGTCTTTTATTGTATTTTGTGAATAAACAACATATAAATGATGCCTCAAACAATTTAAATGGTTTTGTCCTTAACAGTGTTTTTGTGGTCATGTCCTTCTCCCACTACTTTTCCCACATGTACCTGCTATGAGAGAACAGTATGAAAAGCTTTTAATTTCAACCTTGAAAGTAGCATACAAAAGACCAATAACAGTGTGTGTTTACTGCATTTGGAAGTTATGAATAAGATCTAACCTTGAGAATAGAGGCAGAACACAGTAGCTAAAGCTGACACTGACCAAGAAACTCACCAACAAACAGCCAACCTGCTGGTGAATGACTTTGTATAAATAAAATAACTGGGTATTGAAAACTGTCAGTTCATTGAAGCTGTTGGAGAAACATGAAATTCCCAAGTCAGTAAATAAGGGACAAGTCTGATATATTGGCCCATGCAGACTCAACATGTTGTGCTAATAATTTTTTTTACCATTTTTAAGTACGAGAGAGATGAAGACATACACTAAAATGTTTAATTACTACTGAGTTACTGTAACTACTCTTCTTTCTTTCTTTCTTTCTTTCTCTTTCTTTCTTTCTTTCGTATCATGATGTTGGCATCTGACATGCAGTGATTACCTGAGATGCAATTAGGTAGAGGAGCTCCCCAAGTGGTGGCAGCAGGAAATGCTTCACTTTATGATTTCTCTGATTCTCCCTCAACAACTCTGTCAATGTCGACACAGCCTGGAAAGAGAGAAATGAAAGATATGGATTTATCAGTACATTATTTTTCCTGTTGTTGCAAATCAAAAAAGACAAAGATCTGGAAGATAAGACTCTATAAATAATTTAATGATTTCATATACATTTATGAATCTTAAATGTCTTGCTTTATTAGACTTTACTACAATGAAGAAGATTTTTTTCCCCTATTTTTCCTGTCACTTCATTCCAAAAAGCTTACTCACTGTAGCTGCGCATGTTCAAGGTCCCACTCTCCTCTCTACTGCTGCGACAATCTATAAACAATGTCAGTAAAAATCTAGAAACAGTGTTTCCACTGGAATAGTTCTCTGTAGAGCTCATACTTCCACCAAGGCCAACTCCATCCAACACATCCATCTAGTTTGAGTGATTTTAATATTCTCTAATCCAAAGACATCAACACCATATACTGATACATAATTACAAGTAAAGATCTAAACAATATTTCTTACAAACTGTCAAAAAACGTCATGCTTTCTTCAGGGATCAGCAACAAAATGTAATGCCCCACTGATCCACATGGATTCAGTTTTTGCAAACACTGATGACAAATAACCAAAACAACAAACAAACCTGGGTGAAATTCAAACCTCATTGTCCAAGGCACATTTTGTCTCAAGAGAACTTACAAGTTGATTCAAACACTAAATGTTACTTTACTGTCTTTAACAGACAACCAAATTAAGGAAATATCAATTAAGTTTGTTGGCATGTGTTAAAGATCAACATCACTGTTGGCCTCCACAAAACAATACCAGCTGGGGTATGGTAGTAACTTGATTTCTTATCAATATTCACCAATAGGGGTTTGACAAAAGTGCATCTGCAGAAAAAGGCCTAAGAAAAGATGAGAAAAGCATGAGAAAATGAGAAAAGCATTGTTATGTCATTAGTGTGAAGAGTTGAAAGAATACCACTAGAAATGGCCCATGATTAAACAATAATAGATAAGTCTAAGTAAAAGTTTAACTGAAGCTGAAATAATAAACAGTAGCTACCATAGCTCTAAATAATTTGGATTTCACACATAAACTGTTGGCTATTTATAAAATTCAGCCGAAAATACACAGTGAGTGGGAGAACAGTAAAGAGAAAGATGAGCTGGACAGAAGCAACAGCATTTTTAGTGAAAACCACTAAAATACACAGACACACAAAACAGTAAGTATATGCACACATAAAATATAACCAGGCACACAAATTCATGCAATCATGTGCACTTGTACACACACATACACAGTTAAGTATATGCAGAGACAGCCACGTTGGCTGGCTGCTTCTTGGCATTAGCATTACTGCCAGCGTCCCCCCCTTCTGTGATCTAATGCAAGTTCTGCCTCACTCCTCTTCCTCTCCCTTCTCCACATTGCTGTGCTCTCCTTCTCTTCTCCCTCTGTTGGTTTTCTCTTTCCCTGTTTTTACTTCTGCTCTACTTTGAATTGTCCTCAATGCATGCATCACACAGCATCTCTCAGGAACTGCTCACCTATATCTTTATCTCTCACTTGCTCATACTGTCTCTCACCTTCTGACTCCTTTTCACATTGTAAGGTGAGAAGAGGTAACACCGTGTCTTTCCTTTGCCCCAGACTTAGTATTTCCTTTTATTATCTTCTCAAACGGTGATCTATGAGCATGGTATGATATAGGTTTTACACTAGAGTCCTGAATGTTTTACCTTAACTGAAAATTCAATAGATTATCACACCATGCTGTGTCCAGTTTGCTAATGGTGCATACTATTTGTACAGTGAAAAAAGGCTCTTGGGTTTTTGTCTGTTTTCATTACTGATCCTTCATCTTCTCTGCCCCTACTGAACTGAACTGAACCTGCTAATAACATGAATGATTGAACGGGGAGTTAAGATTCTGGGGTGAATTTGACACAGAGCTACTCTCAGGCAGAGGATGGTGAAAGGCACCACTGTGCAATCAGCAGCACGTGAAAACACACACACACATGCACACACAGGTTTGCCAAGTTAGTCTTCTGAGAACATGCGTTGACTTTCTTTCATTTGGACAGCCTAAACAAAGTATTATCCCTAAACCTAACCATAACCACTTAATGTTTAAACCTAATTGTAACCTAAATACAATTCAATACTTGGAACTAAAATTTACCAGTTCAGAATTTAGATTCTGATCACCAGGTTTTGGTCTCCATGAGGATTGCTGGTCCTGACAAGGTCAGTCTTTTTTCCAGAAAAGGTCCCAGAGATAATAAATACATAGTATATAAGTACATACACAGATCAACTATTGACAAGGACAGCCCCCAACTCTATTATCAAACATCTTAAGTGAATACCTCGCACTAAACTGAGACCAGCTCCTAACCAGACAATGAAACTAAGTCTAACAGTTTGTTTAAACTGGTGGGGTCCAGTATTTCAGGCTGTGAGACTAAGTATAGAGGAATGCAGTAAAAGAATGCCACAATTAAGGTAAAACAGCCCCCCCCACACACACACATACAAATATCTTCTACCAAAATGCATTATCATTATCTCAGCATCAGCACTCCCTCAGATCAAATAATGCACATGAATGCTCACAGAGGAAGAAGATAATATGCACTTAATTAATGCATACACAAGACCCAAATAATGACACAAAGAATAACAAGTTACCTCAGCACAACACAGACATTTTCATAGACACAAAGAAATATGACAGCATGTATTAACAGTGAATGTATGATTATAATTAACACAACCAGATGTGTAGAAAGAGCAGCAAGAAGAAGGTGATACTCTTTACAGCTAATGCAAGGCTTGTTTCTGCTGAGGTGACTGATGTATGAAGCAATATTACAGCACTACAGAGATAGAAGACTTATCTTAAAGCACCCAGCTTTCCTGAATTTGCTTAACTTCATACATTTACATAGCTAACTTTTTGGAGATTATCCAAAATTGGCCATTGCAAAATACCTGTATTTACAGTGTACAGTGTTTTGTGATAGATATGCCATACTAGATAATTGTAACAAAACCAATGCATGGCTCAAACAAAGCTTCAACAAAGAATATTTTCTATTCCACCATAAGCATATAGTACATGATGGACGGTTCAACAACATCCATTAGAAGTCTGAAAATGTGTTGTGTCTCAAATCCATTTTTTGCCTTTCAAGTGGGACTCAGATGTTTTCAGTAGTGTTTTCCTGGAGCAAACAGCCTTTGAATATTTGTTTCTAAACATTGCTTTTACTTTTAGAATGCATTACGACTACATATCCCCATGAAATACCCACCAGAGAGGGCGCTATACCAATAAAGTGCTGTACTGTTAGCCACAGAAAACCTCACAGCTGAATTAAAGTGCGAAGAAAAATAGTAACAATTAGAAGAAAATTAGTAACAATTAGTAAAATTAATCTACAAAGTTTTGCTCCATTCTTTTTTATTTATAGGTGATATAGAAAGAGAGCACCAGGGACAAAGACAAACTAAAACAAAGCAAAAGCAGCAGATCAGACAAGTGTGTGTGTTTTCCAGGTATTACTAATGTTGTGGGGACCTGAATCTTTTCTATACAGTCACACTTTGGGAACTTGTCTTCCTTATGGGGACAAAAAGCAAGTCTCCATAATGCCAATTATAACATTTTAAGATGAAGACATGCTGTATGGTTTGGATGAGGTTAGGGTTAGACCAGTAGTAGTTATGGTTAGAGTAGGTCTTCAGGAAATGAATGTAAGTCAATGTAATGTCCTCCTTGGGTGGGGTTGATCGACACATATAGCAGTTACTATGGTAACTAAGCCCAACCCTGTCACTCCAATCAGCAGGACTGCAGCAGGAGAACCCCTGCTGAGAGGAGGGGAAAAAAGAAAACACACACACACACAAAAATGCAAGCATAGGCTCTTTTATTGGTCATCTTTTTGCTACACAAGAATAAAAGAGACACACATGCAGAGCCCCTGCTGAGAGCACAGCAACATAACACACAAACAAGCACAGGGAGAGTGAAGCCCAGTATAACGTACAGATGGACACAGACACGGTCACCGAGACAAACTGACAGGCACAAACATCCTTTTTGTAACAATTTGTCATCCTACAGCAGCTAAAGGGAGGTAAGGAGGGCAGACAGAAATAAAATCCGCCATTTGTCTAACAACGCAACAGAACTGAAAAACACTGCTATGCCACAGTCGGCCATTTTGTAAATTGCCATGACGACTTAGGAGTTTAGTGTCAGACCAAGTGGAGAAAGAGAGGAAAATTAACCAAGGAAAGGGATAACATAGGATCAAAGTTGAGGTGGCTGCAAGGATTTGATTCAGGAAAAATAAATGTGATCAAGACATGGAAGAACAGTAAAAAGCAGGTCCAAAGGAGACAGGAATAGGGTGTTTAGATCTTAGGTTAAGGAAGAAAGGATTGAAAAGGGGAGAGAAATTCTCACTCTCACCTCCATACTAAACTGCTTGTACACTGAATTAGTTCAGCATTTCTCAGTCTGAGTGTGTGTATGTTGAGATCATTTCAGTAAAGCATCTAAACTGCCACTGTATCGAACTATACCTTAAAGTAGTTTCACTAGTAGCCTATTTTATAGATATAAAAGGTGTTGCATACATACAAAATGTGTGTAGGTTAGGTGAAATTTACTAAAAATATCAATATCTACTAAAATCTACTAGTTGTCATATAATTACCACAAAAGTTATGACAGATATACACCACCATCTGGCAATAGCAGAATTAATGTTTTTAATGTTTGTTGATTAATTCCTGCAGCACTCCATTTATATACAACAAGGGCATTTTGGCCATTCACAACTTCAAAGCACTGTTTGATGATAAGACTTTGTAAGAAACAAATGGACAGAAATTGAGGGAGCGAGAGAGATGTTTTAGTGTAGAAAGCATTTTTGTCTTGTCGGTTTTTAATGCCACCCAGTGGTACAAACGAGTACTGAAGAACAATCATGGACATATACGTAAGCCCTACCCTCAGCCTGTTCCAGAAAGATTCCTCCTCATGTTGTGGTGTTTTTTTTTCCTTTTTTAAATCAGCAGAACTAAAAAAAAAAAAAAGTGTTCCTCTAACCAGGACAGACAACAGACAAAAAAATTCTAATTATCTACATCATTATTCATAGATGGTACACTGAATAGGCCTCAGAAGTAACTATAAATATACATACTCTAAGCAATATGCAGCCATTTTTCTTCTGTGTTTAATGCATATTCTTGTGCACAAATGTGCATTCATCCTTTCTGCAGTATGGACATGGTGGGTCCCTATTAGTCTATACTGCCACCCCATGGTGCAAACTAGTACTGTGGGCTTAAGTTTGAAGTGAGTTAAAACTATTAGTTAATGCGTTTTTAAAACCATATTACCTTGTACATGCAACTAAAAAAACACAAATTATATGCTGGTTGATACTTCAATTTGATTTCTCACTTGTGTGTGTTTGTGTGTCATTCCAAACCTCAGAAACAGGACTCTCCTCTTCAAGTTTAGTACAGTGCAGAGCCAGTAGACCCATCACTCTGAGAACCTTGCTCCTTCTGGAAAACATTGTTTTATTAATTTAGTAAATAATTTAATAAAATGTCTGACAATGTCCATGTTTTTTTTTGTCTTTCATCAAACAAAAAAAAACACTGATAAGGAAGATAAGCTGTTAGGTCATGTCTAAAGCAACTTCCAAACTTAACATGCACAATGCTTTAGTTTTCATAACTTATATTATGTGTTGGGTGTTAAAAGCAGTCCATAGTGGTGTGCCATCTTGCAGTTGTATTCCATCTGAATGCTTTCTTGTTTTGCATTTTTCTGATAAAAAAATTGTCAAATCACATGCATTTTGGAAATCTCAGGAGCTCAAACAATGACCACTTAAGTTTGTATTTTTAGTATCAGTATTAAATTTTAGCCTCTCGCACTATGTCAGCTGGAGTTAGGCACCAGTGCCCCCCGCGACCCTCAGTGGATAAAGCGGTAGAAAATGAATGAGTGAGTATTACATTTTCCAGCATTTGTGCTTCCAAGCTTATCAAGTTGACAGAAACAAAACTGGACTTACACATCCCAGTTAGGAGCTTGTCGTAACTGTTGGGTCAACACTGACAACTGAAAGGAGGAGGAGGGTAGATTAGAGAGAGAGCTACACAGAGGACGTAGAATGTCAAAGAATTTGTGAGAATAATGATATGACAGTAAAACAATGACTTTATATTTCTTATGGTATTTAATATGCTTGTTCAAATAAGTGTTTGCAGACCTAAGTAAAATAATTCATGTTTAATCTCTCATAGGCATGAACTATTAAAGCACCCTGTCTGCTCGGAAGCAGACGAAAATCAAAGAGAGTATTTTGATAAAACCTAATATATCATTTTGGCAAATATATACTGTGTTCTTGAATATTTTATGTTCAGATTCCGATAAAGGGGTAAAAAAGGGGTAAGCACATGTTTCTACATCAATCCTCAGTATTTCCTACCAGGGTTGAGTTAATCAGCTTGTTGGCAACAAGTTCATTTCCGGCCACACAGCACAGGTAACATAACAGGTTCAGTTTAGAGCGGGCAGCTGAGGGAGGAGAAGTTGTTGCAGTGGAGGAGCAGACCAGATACGTGGAGCGATTCTGTTCTTCAAGGGAGGAACAAAGCTGCGACAGGTAGTCTTTCCAGCCTTCATCACTTAAAGAGTGCAGCCTCTCAACTGGAGGAGATGAGGAGCCAACATGATAAATAATGGGGCATGTTAACAATATATCGAGACTCTCTCTACTTAATATGTACAAATTTATTTGAAAAAATACCTGAATGTGCTGGAACACAAAGGGTTTTAGGATCAAATCGAACAGGGGGACTTCTCAGAATCTGGTTAATAGAAAAGATCAACAAAGAGGAAACTTTAGGCTCAGCTGTCTGAATTTTCCTGTAATCTCACTTAAAATGTTTGTGAGCAAGCTTATATTTAAAGCCCTGTTTCAGCAAAAAACAGTTGTATTTAGCACAAAAATAATTGTTTCACTTTCACAAATTGTGAGATTATAATAAAAAGGGAGACATGAAGAAAGCTTCCTTATGTGGACTTGTACTAGTGAAGATTATTAAAAGTCACTGAGATTTACTTTAAGCATCTAAAAAAATACAAATAGTGTGTACCTTGGGATTGTCCATGATTGGGGTGACAGTCAGGTCAGAGTCGGTATGGAGAAGACATTTTACACTAGATGAGATGTCAGTGCCCATACTTGACTGGGGGCGGGAATAAAGAAAGACAGGTGAGCCACAATAACTGAACTATCAATTAATAATAACCAGTTATCCATGTTATTATTAGACTGAATCAACGTTCACTATACAGCCAAGGTTCCCAGCCTGGGGTCAGAGACCCCCTCAGGGTGGAACCAGAGATTACATGGGGAGGGCACAGATGTTGAGAGGTTAAAATTTTTGAACATTAAATGTAGAAATCCCAATCTCACACAGTTTAATTGGATAAGTTTGTTTCACCCAAATCAAAAACCATTTTGGTCAATCTTTAAAATTTTAAAGCTATTTAATATCAACACCTCTGTGACCATTACTGCATAAGCAGGTCAGTTAGAGGCTATACCTGATAGTGTTCCTGTTTTCAGCATTTGCACAACAGGATATTATGTCTGAGAAACATACTCACAAGTTTTGATTTTATGGAAGTACAGGGTAGTTTCTATACATATACACTGTGAGAAAAGGAACAATTACCTACAACTGCTGTTTATTTTTGCATGCAAACAATTGCAATTATTCACTATTCTTTTGGGGTGGGGGCGCATGGACAAGGGTTCGGGGGCCTGGTTTGTCTTGAAAACAAGCAAGGAAGACAAGTTCAGAACCTCTGCTATACAGTTTGCAGATTTCAGAGTACATAAAAGCAGTAACCTGAGGTACAAGGCTCAGATCCAGAGAGTCCGTGGCACTGCGGCTCCTTCGTGAGTTAGCACATGAGCTACAAGATAAAGGAGTAAGGGACTATGAAAATATTAATACAGTACAATATAAATACAATACGGACTGCCACTGGCTAGGGGTGGAATTTCAGTGGAGTACTGTATAAAATGGATGAATTGATCAACATTTTCAATTCCTATGCTTAAGACAAAGGAATAAGCCATCAATTGTTTTACTGATGAAAAAGTTAAAACTGGTAAACAGGCAGTAAACCAAATGAACTAAATACCTGAGCAGAAAAATAGCCTCAGTGTTGTCCTCATCCACACCACTCTTTGGCCTAAGCTCTGACACATTATCTGGAAGAGAAAACACAAAATATTCAATCTGATTTATTAAGGTAGTTTTTTGTACGACTCATGCTCTGTGTTTAAGACACATGGCTTGTAGAGGCCACACGTGAAAGATTTGGCACACATCTTAAGTCAGACAGAATTTTCAAAAGAACGGCAGCAAACAGTGAACAATGCAAATAGTTGCAATTGTTATAGAAGTAACGGGATCTTTCGTGTTGAAAATAAAAAGGTGTTGGCAAAAAAATTAATATGCATATACAGTTACATGACCAAGAGCTGCTAGTGCATAAGATGGTAGTTGCTTCAATTAGAACAGCAATTAATAACCTGTAAAATGTGGAAGACATATGTCTAACATTTCAACAGTCAACTCCAACAAAAACATTTAATTACCAAACAGACATGAGCAAATGTGTTACCTATTGTGAATGATTTATGGGGCTGCAGTGTGGAGCTTATTTTCTTGGCTCCAGTTAGCTTGGGGTCATCTTCTGCCTTTGTCTCCCCCTCCTCTACTTCTTCCCTTCCCACTTCCCATTCCAAACGTTGACTGTTCCTTAAAGCTCCACAGGCAGTGTGTCTGACAGCTCGGTGGTCATCACTCCTGTCAGTTGTTACAGGTGTTGTCAGTGATGAGGATACTTTCAGACAAGTCTCTTGGGCTGGCTGGGTGATGGCAGCATGGCCGTCGGGCTGCTCCTCTGCCTGCGCTGGACATAAGGGATTCTTTGTGTGTCTGTAGAGGGTATTAAAAAAAAAACACACATACATACAGTACGTATGAGGCAGGAGATGAACCATTCTAACTTTGTGTTAATTTCTGCAGGATGTCTGTGAGCTTTTGAATTCTGTGTGTGTCACACAAATCATTCACACAGCCACTCAAATACTGTACATACCTCTGTCCTATTTTACCACATTTCTCTCTATTCTTTATTTCTTTGCCAATACTTAATGCTGATTTTTCAGACCCCAACACTGCTATAGAAAACTGGTACGTGTCACACGTCACACGTTTATTGGTAAAACATACCAATGGCTGGAGAAAGCTGGACTGAAAGACAGCACAGAGGCACTGAATGGCTTCATGGCTGCAGAGGAGCAGGCCCTAAGCACTAGGTCAATAGAGGCTGGGGTCTACCACACCAGGCAGGACCCAAGATGTAGACTGTGTAAAGATGCCCCTGAGACAATTCAGCACATCACAGCAAGGTATAAGATGCTGGCTGGAAGTTGTACATGGAACACCACAATTAAGTGGCTGGAATAGTGTACAGCAACATCTGCCGCAAGTTTGGACTGGAGATCCCAAGATCAAGATGGAAGACACCTACAAAAGGTGATTAAGAAATACAGGGCTAAAATACTATGGGAATTCCAGATCCAGACAGACAAACTGGTGATGGCTAACCAACTGGACATAGTAGTAGTTGATAAGCAGCAGAAGAGAGCAATAATGATAGATGTGGTAATCCCAAGTGACAGCATCATCAAGAGGAAGGAACACGAGAAGACTGAGAAATACCAGGGGCTAATAGAAGAGCTGGAGAAGATGTGGGGAATAAAAGCAACTGTGGTCCCAGTGGTGATAGGAACACTAGGAACTGTAAGCCCCATCTGGGAGAATGGCCACTGGGAGAATAGCTCCAACAGGCTCCAGGAACATCATCTGAGATCTGATGCCTCTGGTAGAGGACCCAAGCTTGATGGAGAAACAAGACCACCCAAGTGAGCGAGAGGGGAATTATACACACATACAAACATTTCTGTTCTATTAAGGGTATTTTAAAAGCAGTTAATGGTCAAAATGGTTAACCAGGTTAAAAAAAGACAATTGCATTTACAGTCCAGACCATTTCCATCTACATTTAAAAAAGGCAGCACATTTCTAGAATGTAGTAGAAGTGGTTAAACCAAAGGATAATAAAGAAAAAAATACACCTCCAGATAGCAGGATCATCTCCCTCATAGCTTTTATCTTCCCTCTGATGTCCTCCATCATCATCCTCCACCACATCATCTTTCTCCTTCAATACTGGAGACCAGAAAGGATGGTCCAGCAACTCTGGCCAGGCAATCCTTAAGAAAAGAAAAGAAAAGAAAAGAAAGAAAAGAAAGAAAGAAAGAAAGAAAGAAAGAAAGAAAGAAAGAAAGAAAGAAAACAACTAGAGATTCAGAGATAAATAAAAATGTAGCATTTTACAAAGTATTTTTCAAGACTTAAAAACTGTCAAATGTTATGAGTTTCAATTAAAATTCCTTAATTAGATTTAATTATTTTAAGTTTGAGTGTATTAATTAATTTTACAGTTTAGCTGTCCATCTCTCTCCCCCTCTTTTGCAATCAACTCTACCCAATGCCTGATTTTGAAAAATGTTAGCTGAGCAGAGACCTGAGTGAGAGAGAGAGTGAAGAAGTGAGGGGGCATGGTATGGAAGTGAAATCTGACCCCAGTGGTCTAAGGAGGTGCTTTAAAAAAAAGGGGGGGGGGGGGGAGAGCCTGGGACAACAAGCCTTCCACTGATTAGACAAAAAGTGGTCAGGAGTGTATGCAGTGGAAAAAAATGACTAAAGTATCTGTTTGATTAAAGAGAGATAGAGGGTAAACTGATTTATCACATCATGTACAATTTTAATACTTTAAAATAAACTGTAAAGAGTTGCACCTGGATTGACAAGTAAAATATTAGATAGCCAGATATAGTGATTTACACCTGAATAAAGTGGTTTAGAGCTTTGGTTAGTCTTTAAAAGACAGAAAGAGGATTGTTGTATTTAAGTACGATGACAGAAATTGTTGCGTTGTACCTTTTCTCTGGGTTTTTGTTGAGCAGGGCTTTAAGAAGATTGTGGAAATCTTCACTAGGAAGACTGTCTGAAAACAGACAAACAAAGCAGACAGGAAATTTTCATTAAACATAAACAAAATGCACAAGATAAAGTTACCCCCAACTAAGGATCAAACAGTAAACATCATAACTGTTTGAGCCATGTATGTGTGTAGAGATACATGTATCTCATGTGTAGCTCATGTGCTATTACCTGTCTGTCTGAGAGGAGGTGGTTCTTGACACACTATCATCTCTATCAGTTTAGTGTTGCTATCAGAACAGAAAGGTGGTTTGCCTGAAAACAAAAAACAATTTTTAGATTTTTTGTTTGTTTCTCAATCTTGATCCTCAGGATCCACTCCCCTGCATGTTTTGGATGTTTCCTTGCTCCAACACACCTGATTCACATTGTCAGTCTGTCATCAAGCTCTGCAAAAGCCTGATAATGAGCTGACCATTTGAATCAGGTGTGTTGGAGCAGGGCAAAATTTAAAACATGCAGGACATTGTTCCCCAATTACCAGGGTTGGGAAACACTGCAGTAGTATCCATTAACTAATGTACTGTTTCTCAGTATGCAGTTTAGTTTATCAGGAGTCAGTCATCACTTTGTGTGTGTGTACCAGTGTACATGTAGTAGAGTATACACCCAAGAGCCCACAGATCAGAGCTCATATTGGTTTCTGATCCTTGCAAAACCTCTGGTGCAGTGTACATTACAGAACCTGAAAAATATACATAGATACACATATGTTAATAAAACAAGAATATGTACAGTATGTTTGATGTATATTTCTCCTGTCACTTGAAATTAACAATAAAAAGTTGTGTTTTTCCAACAAAGAAGTTGGCCATCTGACCTTGTAACCTTATCCTCATGTTGCTCAAGTTTGTTTTGGCATCTTCCTTTTCTGTCTCTTCACATGAAACAAACAAGGTGAAGAAATCATCCAATTTCTCTCCCTCCAACTTGGATAGACAGAAGTTACCCAATTTCAGGATGCCACTACCATCCAGTAAAATCTAAAGATGACAAAAGAGAGTAACCTCATTTATACAATATAGTTTTATGCTGCTGTCAACGTGATAGTCTTGCAGATATGAATGCAAACCTTAGCAGGGGTCAAGTCAGAGAAAATTATTCCCAGTTCATGAATGTATTTTAGTCCTTGGACCAAGTCCCATCCAAATGTCCTCACAACATCCTCTGGCAGACACCCATCCTGACCAATCACAGACTCCAATGAACCACCTAACCAAGATTAGAATGAAAAAAAGAGTGAAAGCATGACAGAGAGAGGGATAGGACCCATAGATAAGGCTACACCAACACATGTTACATTGTGTTAAAAATAAGACTTTACATGCCCATCTAAAAGAAAAAAATACAAAAATATGAGGTCATTCAATTCAATGGCATATTGCTTATCAACACTGCCACAAATAATTACAAACCTGTGCAGAGCTCTACCACCAACCAGAGGTGGTTGCTGCTTTCATACCATTCATAGAAGCATATAATGTTTGGATGATCCAGATCATGGCTGAGACGTACCTAACAGGACACAAACAAAGCATTATACTTGTTTAGGTAATCTTAATTGACAGGCTAAATGGTTTTGTTATGAGAGTTTAACTATTATGTGTGTGTGAGAAACAATGAAACTGTAAGAGACGTCTTCATTGTCCTACATGATTAGAGATCTCAGGTCTCTTGGCTTTTTCAGTGCAGATAATGGCCACAAAACTGAGACTGCCCTTCTGTCTTCCTTTATAGACAATAGAGCTCCTGCCTGATCCAAGCTGCTCATAGAGAATGAAGTTTTCCATCTTCTGTGGAAAAAAGGGTCATGGGTGAGCACCAATGACAACTAGTGGAAGAGTAATATCAGACATGAACACAATCATGTATCATTGGTACATTTACTGTAATGCTATCACATCTGATAGCATCACTAACAATTAAGATAATTATTTAAACAGTGCATAACCATAAACTAAACCCTAAATGAGCTGTTTGTAACATAGTTCGACACTTTAAATTCAACAGTTGCTTGGATTAATGGTAAACAAATGAATAAATAAATGCTCTTCATTACACTTGAAACTACAAACTAAACATGTACTGTATAAAACAATATTAAATTTATGTTGAACTAACATTTATTTATACTTCCCTACATCTGAACCATAAAATGGCCACCTATAGATTCTACCGACTGGTTATGGTTCAGCCACACCTGTTACACTAGAAAAGCTACCATAACCATATGACCAGATAGGACTGTATAGAGCTAAATAACAAAAATAAATGGTGGTGAATTAGATGATTGACAAACAGCGAAAAAGCAATTTAGCGTTAACTGTATATTTAGAGGGTTAGGTGAGCCTGTGGCGTGTATGTGGTGGATCAACTACTTACCTCACGTCAGATGCTTCTAACTTAAAACGGGGCACCAGTTAACAAGCAACACCTGCAACTGTGGCGGAGTTCAAAACTGAATTTACACAAACAGACGGAAAACCATAAAACACCTTTGCTACTCTTCAGACTCGTTAAAGGATGCCAAAAAAAGTGAAATTAAAGTGTCGAACTTACATCGGCGATTTGTTGGCGGAAGCGTGGTGGGCCACATCATTACTGATGGCAGGGGGGAGTCTGGACTTCTTGAGACAAATTAAAAGCTTAAACTATGAACCACAACCATAACATACGGAAGAATAAGTACATTAGTCTCTTTATTCAAATGCATGAGGGGCGATCATAACTTTATGATTTAAATAATATTAATTTAAGATGACCACATCCAAATGGTATATCCCTGCGTTGCTAGGACATCGGAGAGCACAACACAGAGGTGGCGTGTGGTGAGAATTCTTTCACAATAACAATAATAGGCTACAACTAACGATTATTTTTCATAATCGATTAATCTATCAGTTATTTTCTTTATTAATCGAATAATCATTTGGTCCATAAAATGTCAAAAAATGTTGAAGCATTTTTGATCAACCTGGAAAAAAATGTTTCCCCAAACCATAATTATTCAGTTTTAATTATTACAGAGCAGTCATTAAATGATTAAATGTGGAGCAGAGAAACCAGACAATATTCACATTTAAGAAACAAAAGAATCAAAAAACTTAATTTCTTTTTTAAGAAAAAGCAATTAATCATTATCAAAATAGTTGACAATTTAATTAACAGACATGAGTAAACTTTACTTGTATTTGTACTCATGATGACTCTATAAGAAATTTACACTTTGCTATTTTTTTTACTCATATGAGAGCTGCATTCAGGGAAGTCTGTGGACACAAGATTTTTTGGGTGGAGAGAAACAAACAATACTCACAATGTGCAGTCAGAATATCAGCATTTGTACTCATATGAACACATTTGTTTAAAGTGTATATGAGAGTATACTAATATGAGGTTGGTGACAGTAAAATCAGTCCAATCATTCATACTTTGGCCATTGATTTGGATAATATCCACATTACTGTTACAAATGATTTATCGGAGGGACAAATAACCAACATCCATTAAAGTGCAGCTCAAAAATAAATGCACACATAAGGCAAACAGAAGGTGTTCATTTTTATTTTCTCGTTTTTTGACAGTAGAGTCTGTTCTGTAGAATAGAACACATCAGTCCCTGAACATAAAGCTTGTCTCGTTCTTTACTCAAAATAAGCAACTTAATCTGCTCTTCTGTTTATATTTAAAAACAGTTAGCATGGCTGTATGTGTTGCATACATTTACAATGCAATAACAGATCTTGCTCACTGATGTCAACACAAACTAATAAAGATAACTCAAAGAACTGCACACAAATGTATGGCCAAACAGCAGGATTCCTTTTTGCCATAATTTACATTCTGTTGATTCAAATGACAGACTTACAAGCACACACACAAACACCCATTTTATTTCTTCCGTATGAGCACTTGGTGTCATAATTAAATAATGTATTTCTTCTCCCATGTATACACAAAATAAAGGGATCAATCTACATGTTTACATAACATACTGTAAATAAAACTGCTAAGGTCCTTCACGTTAACATACAAAACATTCACTTTCAAGTGTGACTATTTGTGTGTGAGTACTTAATTAATAAATATAGTTCATGAGGACTTCCCTTAATCATGAAGGATTTTAAAATATCAGTGCCAGCCGCTTTGTCCTTCCATTTACATTCAGAGAGCCAGTGGCCCAGTACCAGTGTCAGCCCAGGTGTGAGGAATGAAAATTCAGGTGAGTGATATCGCTTTACGTGACAAAGGTGCTATATGCATGAGTGTGGTTCATATTTCATAATTATAATTAAATTCGGGTCCATTTTATCCTCCTTCAAAAAAAGTCTAAAAAGACAATGTAGTAAATGTCTTAATGCCAATGCAACGACAGATACAGGAAGTGGACGGAAAATAAACTTAAAGCGACGTTCAGTCATTTTTTCATAAAAGCAACATTTGGATACTAAAGGTTTCTGACATACATGAATACTTTTTCATGCATGTTTTCTTTAACCAACAGTGTAGAAATAAAGTGAACCACTGGTTAAAATCTATCTTGCAAGCCACTATGCTTAATTTCCCATGTTGTGTTCTCACCCATGTTTTAAGTGGGAGTAACTTTGGCTGCTCAGGCTGCAGCAGAGTCTGTGGCAGAATACAGTTTCCTTCCTTTACTCACCTTCCAGCTCAATCTACATTTTATATTGCCAGTGTGTTTTCGCTTCATGTGCATCCTCCTCCCATCCTCAAACACATGATATACACTGACTCTATTATGGTATATGGTGAGTGAGCTGCTATTTTTGTTCAAATGTGCACTTAAACTACAGTGTAATTTTATCATTAAAAGTCCATAGATCTACATGAGCACGGTTTAAAATGAGAAAAATCCTACTATTGGGGTGTCTGTAGCTGAGCCTGATCTGTCTTTCAGTGAATGAGCATTTGTCAGCAAGTTCAGACTGTTATTAAATGAATTCTCAGCTATTCACATTCACTTTCTCTCTTGCATACCATCTAACAAAAACCATTCAAATCAAATAAAAGCTCAGACTTCAGTGACAAAAACTATAAGCTGTTTTTAGGCACATATGAACATTTAGTCACAGCAACAGGAAACATTAAAGCCCCAATCCAGAATTAGTTTTTACATATTATATACACACAGAGAAAATATAGAGTTGCTAATAGAAAATAATCTCTAATGCCACTTTATGTGAATGTGACTGTGCCATTTGATTGTACTCTAATACAGTGCAGACCCAAAAAATGTAAGGTTTTAAAATAGCATAGTTGTGTGAATATAGGATAAAAATATGACCTAGCTTTTGGTCAAATTTGACTTCAGTCCTTGACCCTTCCAGCTTTTATCACAGACTGAAAACTGCAATAACAGCTTTTACAAAAGACCAGTTTAGAAAAGGTTAAAAGCAAAAACGAAAAAACACCATGTAGGTTGCACACCCCACTGGTGATCTTACAGATTTAACATTTATTATAGTTAATGGAGAAAATGATTGTGACTAGAAGCCTACATGACAACCCTTACTACAAATCCAACAAAATGACACTCATAGTTGGTCAGTAGAGTATATTTTTAATTCATGTTGCCATCTGTCTTCAGTGCAGGCTAATTCAGGTTGAGGAAGAGAAAAAAACTGGTGTTGGGAAAGCTGTGCAGTTCTTTCACCAGATTGGGTCTTTAATGTTATACCAGAAATGACAGTATATTGCATTCATGATTTACAAGTACAAAGAACAGAGGAAGGCAACATACTGCATTATCAGCATCCTGACATTATGAGAATAGCACAGTGTAACAGTTTCGGCCACTACTGGTTTCATTGTGACACATATTTGTTGTTTATTTCAGTTTGCGAATGAACTGTGTTGTTCATCAATAAACTCGTTTTCTCTGGGGAAACTCCAAAGCTGAGGGATGTCTGTGGAAGTTACAGTATGTGTTACATATGGAGCTGTGAGTAGATTTGTGTGTATACTGTATGCATATCAGAGTATTGTTCTCTGTATGGGCTTGCATGTAGTAATGCCTGTAAATACACTTACTATACATGCCACTTTATTAGGTACAGCAGAGTGTCTTCTGCTGTCGTAGACCATCTGCTTCAAACTTCAAAGTGTTGTGTGTTCAGAAATGGTCTCTTGCATACCTTGGTTGCAACAGATGCATAATTGAGTCACTGATGTGAGTTGCTGTTGCTTTTCTATCAGCGTGGACCAGTCTGCTCATTCTCTTCATTCTGACCTCAACAAGACATTTTCTCCCGCAGAACTACCACTCAAAGGATATTTTCTCCTCTTTGAAACCATTCTCTGGTTGTGCCTGAAAATTCCAGGAGATCAGCAGTTTCTGAAATACTTTGTCCTGCACATCTGGCAGTAGCAAACACGCCACAATGAAAGTCACTTTAATCACCTTTCAATCCCATTCTGATGCTCAGTTTGAACTTAAGCACGTCATCTTGACCATGCCTACATTTCTAAATGCACCGAGTTGCTGCCATGTGAAAGGCTGATTCGAAATTTGTATTGATAAGCAGTTGAACAGGTTTACCTAATATAGTGGCTAGTGAGTGTATTGTTTATGTCACAGTTTTGTCATCACTCTGCCGGTCATTGCTCATTGGTGTGTTGTATCTCTATATTACTGTCTGTGGTGTGACCGTTTCCAGTGCGTGCAGTGTCTTTGGTATGTGTATGGGCTTTGTGACGTGCATGTGATTTGTTTGTATCACTTGTGTGTTCACTGTGTTGTGTATTTGGGGTTTGTATTGTATGTGGAATAAGTATATCTGTGTTGGGGGGACCTCCTGGATCTTTCATAGCCATACTTGCTCCCACCATGCCAGGATAGCTTCGATTTCTTCTCAATCCTGCATTCAGTCCTGGAAGTCCCCCACCCAGAGCACTGTTTCCCAGTCCAGTGGAGGTAAAGGGGACTAAAAGGGTATTCCCAGGTGAAGCTGAAGAAGTAAGGGTCCGGAAGCTTTTCAGTTTGTCCACAAGTCGCAGATTCATCTTCTCTGTTTGGGTGTCCTCATCTGACTGGCCTACTCGCTCCCTCTCCATCTCCCCCAGCACTTCCCTAAGAATGGTGCGAGCTGGTTTGGAGGCAAGGAAGGTGTCATGGTATGGAGGGTCGTCCGTGGAAGGGCTGAATTGAAAAATTGGAACAGAGGAGGTAGAGGAGGCGAATTTGGAATGAGGGGAGTTGGGTGGGGTGGAGGGCTGGAGGAGAAGGGTGTCTGGGCGTTTTCCTAACTGTTGGACAATGGACTCCTCTGGTGTGATGGTACACGTCTGTTCCTGTGCTCGTTGAGAAGGTGTTGACGCTCCACTGGAAACCAGCCCTCTGTCCCAGCTTCGAGGGTTGTAGACTGCTGCAGAGATCCCGCGCTCCAGAAGGAGGTGAACCAGTCCAAAAGAGGTGCTGGTGGTCTTGGTGTTGTCCCTAAGGTTGGTGGACGACTCAGCAAGAGAAAGAGAGAGGGAGAGGCGGCGTGGGGTGCAGCAGGGCGTGTAGGAAGGAGTGGAGGATGTAGAGAAGGGAACAGGAGAGGAAGTGGAGGTCGGAGGGCTGATATGAGGACTGTTGTAACAAGAGCTGAAGATAGAGGGGTGATGACAGAGGAGGGGGCAATGGAGGGAAAATAGGAAAGAGAGGAGGAGGAAGTTCAGTGATTACTGAACTTCTCTAGTTCAGTGATTACAAAGTTAAGGCCACTGTCCTCAGGTGGGCATGCTGTGAGAGGTCATACAGACAGGTTTTTATCAATATTTTTGATTAATTCTGAGGAGTTGTTTTGAAAACTGTAGCCTCTGTCTGATTATTAAATATTGTTTGTTGTTTGTTTTTCACCGTAGATATGTAGACGCTTGATTGACTGTACAGTAAGGCCTTTATGCAGCAGTTTATGACATAAATCATATCTTAGGGAAAAACTTAATTCTAGAGTTCCATGTGCTGATCAAAGTTAAGGTTTAAGTTAAGGTTTTGCTGGACCACATACCACTTTCAGGATTTAAAATGGGCTGCAACCTTCTCATGTTTGAGAATGGCAGCTCTAGTTTAAAGGTTTGATGCCTGATGAAAAAAACTAATTTTTTGAACTGCCTACCACTATTATCCTGGTAAATTACATACTTTCCAGTGAGGCTGTGACTGGCATTGGTCTGATGTTCACACACACAAACACTGTTATCTGCTATGGATCTAGTGTTCACTGCTGCTGTTGCAAATTAAATCGTACACTACTAGGCCGTGTTCTTCTCCAGGAGGGGTGTATTCTCAAACTGGTTGTGGTTCTGCTGAATCTCTGAAACTGTCTCCCACACACAGCTGCGTGTTATAGTCTGTACCAAGGACCAAATTAAATTAATGTGATGACAAATGGTAAAGGTCAGATTGCTAAATGAAGTCCACTGATTGTGCCTGAAAGCTGAAGTTGCAGATCTGATCAGTGGCTGTTTAAATCAAATACAAATCTGATGCTATGGTGTAATTTAATATTACGTGAATCTTGTGGATGTTAGAACAAATACAGTGTCATTTTTTGAATGCACACCAAAAATGGTTACAAATACACTCCCATGCATTTCCTCACCCACACACACCAGTGGGTGCAATCAATAGGTCTGCTCTACTCCAGCCATGACAACCATGTGATACAACTCCACTTCATCTTCCTCATCATATGACCTGCCCAGGTCAATCAGACAGTGGAGACAAAGTGCATTAACAACCTGATGTGCCAGTAAATGTAGTTTTTTTTTTTTTTTTCTGAATAAGTTGTCTACTTAGCAGTAGATTCAACAACAATGTTGAATCTTTTCAAAGAAAATGACTGGCTGTCAGTGTGTTTACAGTAGTTCATTATACTGTACTTTCAAACATCTGTTGTACACATCAAGAACAAAATCATATTAACAAGGAAGAAAGACAATTCTAAAAAAGAATAAACAGTAATAAAATGGAAATGGAATATTTACCTTGCTGACACTGAAGTCAGCTGATCAGAGGGGTGAAGAATTCTGCAGGTGGTGAAGGTGTAGGTGGAGCTGGTATGGGACATACACTTCCCTGGGAAATTAACTACAGGTCGGGAGGAGATGAAACAGAAGGAAAGACATTAGTTTGCTGGCAAAAAAGAAACAAACAAAGAAAAAAACAGATCACAACAAAGTCAGGAAAAATCTGCCACAGTCAAAGTGCAAGCCCCAAGAAGAAGCACCAGCAATCACTTGCTAACTAATTTGTGCTACTGAAGGGATGGTATGGTGAGCACAGCCGGCTTCTAGTTGGCCAACAGCATTTTCATGACATTTTTTTTTAAATCACAGTGACTACAGTAAATCAGAAATGTCCCAGTGATACTAAGTGGAAGTTCAATTCAGTCATGAAAGGATTTCAATTTTCAGTGAGACATTTTGCTGTTCAAGATTCACCTCCAAATTTTAACATACATGAAGTTATATGCTATATAATGTATTACTTGCCAATATTGAAAATTAAAATGGCTCCAAAATGTAGACCCTGTTTTAAATATTAATATAGTAAAAGTAATCAATATAATGAAACCACTATTCATGCCTTGGATGGGGAAAAGAGCCATAATAAACATTCACAGAACCTCATATAGTTTTCCAAATCAAGCCTAAACTATTAATTGACACAGTGAATAGTTTCTGTTTAGGCCTTGGTTTAAGGACACGGTTCCAGATGGAGTGCGTGTGGGCAATGAGAACACATTTAAAATACATTTTTTATTTTTCTGTTTTTTAATCAAGTTTTAAATACCAGACAGTTTTCTTGGTTTTCTTGATTAATTTTAAGAAGTTAATATGCAAATGTCTATGTGGTTGGATTATTAAGAACAATTTTTTGGATAAGCGAGTTGCGCAGTACCCTGGAAAAGTGAAGAATGATTCAAATTTCAAATGTAATTTTTCTGCCTATTAAATATTTAAATAATTACTACATATGGAACTACCTGATAGTCTGTGTGTTGATCAGAGTTTTGATTTATGGTACTTATGGGCCACACCAGATTTCTAAATATGGACACAGCTTTTTAAAGTTTAGGAATGGCTGTCGTACAGTAATACTACAACAGGGAAGACCACACGTGCACCAAGGTGACATGACACTGAGGCCCCTCGGTCAAGGGTGTCATGTGTTCATGTGACTTGGACAGCCGCACTAAAACCATCTGAAACAGCCACATGGACATATGCCAGCAGAAGCTGGAGCTCAGCCATGTTGTTTCCACATCCGAGTGGATCACTGGTGTTTCTGTGACTGAGATCAGTGGTACTACAAAAGTTTGATTGGTTGAAACAAAGCAACATATTGCAGTAAAAGAAAGAATTAAGAATATTAGAATATAGATGTGAATGAAGGTAAAATAAAACAAAAAAAAACAAGTACTCAGTTATTTTGGCTTCGATATGGGCTGCACACACTCGGTCGGCCTGTGCGGTGGGTGGGTGATGGGATGTGCAAACAAAATCGTGCAGGAGGGGACATCACATTGGGATTGCGAAATGTCCAATGAATACCTTCCCCCATCTTTCACCCTCCCACCCCTCCTCTCTCTTTATTCCTATGTTCTTGGTTAAGGAGGGTGGATGGGGTGCTGTGACCACAGAGAAGGGACTCCCTCACCAGGCATGTGCTCCATTGTGGCAGGCTGCAAGGCCTGGAGCTCCTTAAGGACCACGTGCCCATTCATCATCTCAGAAGACGAGGAAAGAGGAGAAGAGGAAAGGGAGGGTCTGGATAAAGAAAATGGCATGTCTCCAACAAGTCCATCTTTTCCTTGAATCGCTAATATATCGCCACACATTTCTCTATGCAATATTTCTGACTGGCTATTGTCATTGATGCCGCCGTTTTTGTTGGAGCGGAGAGATGAAGCTGAGGTAGAGCTCGTCAGATCGAAAGGAGCAACACTTTCTTCTGACAAACCAGGAAAGGAGTCGCATAAAACTTCATCCTCCTCTGGTTGGTCAAGTTGCCAGCTGTCTTCCTGACCCTGGTCATGTGCTAAAGTGCGAAAGCCCTTGGTGACCACACCGGGCCGATGATCAAGCAGAGCGCCCATGTGGGGTTGTGCCAACTGTTGCCATGCATGAAGTGTAGCAGAACCTGGAAAAATGAGAGAGAAACTAAGGTTATCACATCAGTGTAAAGCTACTCTTGACATCGAATACATATTAATTATTATATTTGACATATAATAAAGCTAGCATTTTTTTCCACCATCTTATAACTTAAATACTAACACTGTTAAAAGACATGCTTTCAACATCATTGGTGGCTAAATGGATTTATTTAATCGTTATTTTCTTTATTATTTTGTAATTATGTAATCCTTAAATGTAAGAACTACAAAATATTGTGGGGTTTAACTTAGCTTCCACACACTTGTTATCTTTAATTAATAAAATGAGAAAAGACAATGACTTATTTACAGTATAGCACTTAGTCAACAGCACTTGGTCTCAGGAAAGGAGGGCCAACTAGCTCTGATCTGCTTCACTGGCCTGCTTCAGTGACTTTAAATAATGCTTACCTAACCTGAATCACACTACACTGAATCTTGTCCAAATACACAAGTTGCACTGTGCATTTGTATGCAAGTGAAACTTGTGTTGATCTATTGTAAATAATTTAAACTGTAGAAACAATAAGAGAAACAATGACTGGTAAGTCATATATACATTAGTCTAAAAATCGAAATAAAGGTTGTTGTCCCATATGCTGTACAAACTGGTTGGCCCTTTCAGAGATGTCAGGACAGGACAAGAAGAATGAGAGAGAAAAGAGAAGATGAGGAAATTAGAGAGAATTTATTAAAGAACAGACATGCTGAACAGAAAATGAAAGAAAAAGACAAAAACAAAAACAGCAATGAAGATAGAGATAAAAGTTTAACAAATAAGGAGTGAAAGTGGTCCAAACAGTCCAAACAGCAATATGTTTGACTAATGAAAAGTAAAAATCTGTAGACTGGTGTTTACACTCTATACTTAAAGTATTGTCTTGTATATTTATTAGATCATCATCTATCAGGCTTCCAGCAACCAAATCATTAGTTACATTTCCTTTGTTTTTTTTTAAAGAGGCACAGCATGATCTTCTGACGGCAGCGAGAAATACTATGTACTGTATATAAATGATCTCAATGTGATGTGTTTCTTTTCACTTAAAAAAATAATTTATCTAACTTGTAGCACATTTACTAGTGTTTAGGCATTCTACACAATTTGAACACTAGGTGGTGCTACATATCAAGACAAATTAGGGAATGAAGACATTACAGGCCATGATGTACATATGTGCAATTTGGGTAAATCCCTTCAGACTGAAGCCTGTGGTTGTTTTTCCACACTGGAAAATAACACATATACAATATCTTGACTGATTTGTCTCATAGCATCATAGATAGATAGATACTTTATTGATCCAGAAGAAAATTCAAGCTCATTGTGCATAATATACAGCCAATACTATGAAAAATCTGAACAAATACAATAAGCAATTATTAAGTATGGAAATAATTATTACTGGATGATTAAGAGCTTCTTGTCAAAAAATGTAATTTGAAAAGTAAGTAAAGTGCTGACATTAAATGCATCATCAGGAAACATGCACTGTTCTCACAATCTCTTTATCTCACACCTATTTAACTTACATTAATATCACAACATGTTATTTTATCCATGTTAATTTCTTAAATATTATACACAGCACAAACCTAGGTGTAACATATAAAGGGCTAAAGAAGTTTATTTAAACTAGCAGCATGTACTGGGTCTGTCTGTCTCTTCTTCTATTTCTCAAACCAGCAGCATGGTTGTGTATGTCTGAAGTAAAAAGAATGATGAAGACTCAGACTGCTTCCATGTTGTTCTAACAGCTCCAGCAGGCCTGTCACTAATGTCAGAGGGGTTCTGAGTTGAGGCTGTGAGCTTGTCAAATTACTCAGCTCCAGCAAACGATAGCTCACCTGCAGGCTCGTGGTGGGAGTTTGGGAGGCTCTCACAAAGATTTTGGACTGACTGTGGTTGTGAAAAATCAGGTACTGTTTCTGTCGTGGGTTCTGAATAACTTGACTTTGGTTGTGCATTTGAGATTGACAAATCTGGGTATAACTTTGGGTAGAATCCAGAAGAATAAAATTTGAATTCTGCTCCATTTTCTGGGTTTGACTTTGTTCATTTTGTAAATCTTTAAAAACACTGCAATTCTGATTCTGTTTTTCAGTATGTGGAGGATTAAATGATTTGTGACTCTGAGGGAAATGATCACCTTCTAGTGGCTTTACAATCTGTAGCTTCTCAGGCAGGTAGGATCTTGCTGTGAAAGAATATCCTGACCAGACGCTTCCAAAGGATGGATGTGAGCACAGCGACAACAGGCTCTCAGTCGGGGTCCCTGGGCCTCTGCTACTCTCCCCACCTCCTTTTTCCTCCTCTTTGGCAAGGTAGGCCAGCTTTCTCTCCCTCTCCTCCTCTAAAAAGCGTTTCTCTGAAAGGTAGTTGTCACGGCGGAGCGACAGACGCCGCAGAGCTGCTTCCAGGTCCCTGCTGCCTGGGGTCCCTGGGGTGCCGGGGAGGCGTTTGTTAGAGTCCTCAGACCTGATAAAGCAGACACATCTAAGTTAAACCTGTAAATTTTAAATATAAACAAATGACCATTAGGTTCACGCTATTTTCAAATGTGTTTACACAATATCTACTCTTTCCACTTCACATGACACTCAGTATAGTGGTATTTTGACCGTGTGTCACCCAGCTACATCACACTGCCGCACACACGCGGTGATTTGTTTTATGACAAGACAGATGGAGGCAAAAAGCAACAATGCACTTGTAGAAAGAGACAGCTCCACACGAGATGGAGTACATGTATGACTGAAAACAGAAAATACAAAGAAAAATTTCAGAAGTGAAATCTACTGCTCAATAAACCCAGTTGCAGCTTGATGGGATAAATGCTTCTTGTCCCTTCCCACCCCTGCACTGTACACACACTAATACAAAGCCGAAACAAAGTCAGAGTAATAACAATGACAACAACAAAGATCACTAAGAGTTTAGAGCAGCAGCTTTAAGTTTCAACAAAGCACCTTAGAAGGTTGGTACTGTGATGGCAGGCACTAATGCCAAAATCCTAAACTCAGGTTTATGCACTTGTCTCATAATTATAGCATGCTAAAAATCCTGATATAAAATATAGAAAGACATAAAACACTATAATAACTACCAAACACAGGAATAAGAACTAAGTGAGTGAGTGGCATCCCTTTAGTTAAAAGAGATAAAGAAAAACTGAAAATTCACCACTTGAAATTTTGATAAAGAAAAAGAAAGTCAAATTTGAGTCACAACCATCCATACCCATCATCTGAACTCTCCAAAGTACAACTGGTCCTATTGTCCAGGATGATCCCACTGCCTGTCTCGCCATCATAAATAGAGTTAGAGCGAGGTGTTTCCACCCTGCTGGATCGTCCTGAGGTGAAGCATGATGTCTGGTTGGAGCCTGGGATGTTGAGAGAGGAGGGGGCCAGCGGTGAACGTTGCCGACGCATCAGGTTGAGGTTTTTCACTGTCTGGAACACTCGCTTTGGGTGCAATCTAGAGAGACATAATGAATTTAACATCAAACTGATGGAACAAATATCACTATGTTATACCATGTCATTCTTAGCTCCATCTCAGGCCTGAGTCAAACTTTCCTAGTAGGTGTGTCTCCAGAGGACCTTTGCAGATGAACATGAACATCTCTACATTTTAAGACCTCACAGATCATACACTCTATGAATCTACATGCTCCCTGGCACCTTCTTGTTTTGGTCAAGACAACAGCACCCACGGAAAGTTGCTTGAGTTTATGCAAGGAAGTCCTTTGCTACCCATACATGCAACTCAGTGTTCAAAGAATACCAGGACATACAAACCATCGCAAACTAATGGGGAAAAATCACTGTTTCTGGAATTAAATGTGAGAATAAAGGGGTCCCTTGTTTTAGTGTGAATAGAATGGGGGTCATTTTGGGGTCAGGTAGGTTTTGAATAGGATGTACCTCTGCTCTTCTACATCTGGATCATCCATCTGAAGTTCCTTTCTCATGGTGCCTTCTATTTCTGCTGCCAGAGAGTCCTGGAGAAGGAGATGAACAAGTAGATGAACGACAACGCTTCTTTGTTCCTCTGTCACCCACTGTCACCCACTCTCACTCACCATTGGGAACAAGCCCAGAGAGTGGAAACGCCTAGGTGTACTGAGTGGTAGCATTTTATTTCTCAGATTCTTCAGTTCCTCCTGAGCTTCATGAAGCATCTCCATACACTCTGCATACTTATCTTGTAACTCCCGCAGCTGAAGGCAGATAAAGGAAAAACATATGATAAAAATTAATAATGAAAATAGTTTTAGAAAAAATACTGGCTATTTACCTACCCATCTCTCTGAAAGGCAAACAAAAATATACTGAACCGTTAATATGTGCTGGTGGAGGCTGCTAGACTGGTTGAAGATCAACTTACCTCTGCAGTAAGCTGTCTCTGGGCATCTTTAGCTGCTCCTAAGTGCTGAGTCAGCTCCTCATTCTCCACAGCGTACTGTACAAAAATAAAATTAACAAAAACAACCAACAGGTATGAAAATACTGAACACGCCACACACAATCTCTGCTCCGATGCACAGACCTCACATAAAGTGACTTTGTTCAATTACTCATCCTACCAATTTTTCCTCATCATGACAGAAGCTATTCATAACTATCAGAGATGTCAGGGGTTTTCATACCAGTTTTGACTTCTTCTGGAGGTCTACTATCTGGGAGAGGAGGTGTGTGATCTCCTCCTGCTGCCTGGAGGCGTCTTCAGTCTTCCTAGCCAATTCTCCAGCCAGAGTGGAAATCTGCAGGTTGGCATCACCTGGGAACAAGAACAGGTGAGTCAGCAAAAGTGGGAATCTGCCAACAAAGCCACCTCTTCATAGCCTCACTTCCTTAGAGTGTTAAACACTGATTAATATTATAGGTGGCCAAGATACTGTACAAGCACAGTAAATCAAATACTCACGTAGTTCTTTGACACAGTCATTGACAAGTTGTTGTTCTTTCTCCTCGTAAGAAATCGTTTCTGTCTCCAAATGACTGGCCTGAAAATAATGAAATTAGACAGACATTACTAAACAATATTATGCAGTGTAGACATCATTAATTGCACCAATCAATAACTTTTTTCTAACTTTCTAATGAGAATTAACAATGTTGCTGCCAACAAAGTTTAACAGACTTATCATGCTGAAACTCCACTCTCTCACTGTCATTGACTCATCATTGATCAGTCATTGATCAGTCATGTCACTGTCAGTGTCTGACACTGGGGGGGGGGTTTGCATGTTCTCCCCGTGTGTATGAGAGGGTTTTCTCTGGGTTCTCTGGTTTCCTCTCGCAGTCCCAAAACAAGCTGAGGACACTTCCGGGGGTAATTGTGAATGTGAGAGCTAACAGTGGTTTGTCTCTGCATGTTGGTTTTTTTTGGTGGACTAGTCACCTGTCCAGGGTGTACCCCGCCTTTTGCCCTATGTCAGCTAGGACTGGATCCAGTGGCCCCAGCAACCCTCATGTGGAGGATAAATCAGCAGACAATGAATGAGTGAATCACATTAAAATGTGAAACTGATCCGTTCTCATTTTGCTGGTGTGGCAGCAATATGCTATGCTATGCTATGAATCTTCCATATCATACCTCAGATCGCAAAGATTTGTTTTCCTCCTCTAAATCTTTGAGTTTCTTCTGCAAAGAGTCCAAAGGGAAAAAAGTTGGAGTTGACACATTGGTTTCACTGGGACGTGCCCTGAAAACACAAATATTGACAACATGAATATTGAGCAGTAGGAGTAGCGGTATTAAATTATTTTAATATTATATTACCTTATCTTTAAAAATAAAATACGGTGACATTGTGACAGTTCTATTAAATAACTGTCTAAAACCACTGGGACATTCACAAATGGTTCATACACCTTATAATAGTTTTAAATGAGAATATTTTTATGTTTATATTTCCATTTAAATAGACTTCTGCTGTGTAACTGCATTGTGTGGCATTTAATCCAAGAGGAGAAAAGAAGAAACGTGGTAAGGGAGAGCAAAGGCAATGTAAGGTGAGGAATAGAGATGAATGTAAGGACACGTACGGTGTGGAGGTTGTTGACTCTCCCTCACTTTCCTCAGCAGCACTGGTATAAAACTGCAGCAGCTCATCTTTCATGGATATATCATGACGCAACTGAGAGACCTGAGTGGGAAAACACAAGTAGATCAATGAGTTTGTAAAGTAAGAGAAGTTTAAAATGTAGTGTTCAGTTAATGTCATTATAAACAGCATCTGTGTTTACCTCCTCTCGTATGTGCTCTACTTGCTCCTCCAGCAGTTCGTTTCTCTCGCTCAGGGCTTTGTTTTTCTTCAACAGTGACTGTCCAATGCGAGCTGCTAACTCCAAATCACGCTCTTTCTGCACAGAGCCAAAGTTGTGGTTTGTGCTTAAACAACAAAATAATTCAAAACATCACAAATGTTAAACTAATAATTCAACATCTCACATAATTGCTCTGTTTGGGGAAAATTAGGTTAAAATTAAATTAAGGCAATGCATAAAAAATATGTGTATGAAGGAAATGCAGCAAGAAATGTAACTGAAATACAGCAACGTGGAGGAAATTAATGGAAGGGAGCACATGAGTGAGAGACAAAAATGTCCTGAATTCATTCAAAATGGACTTTTAGAATAAAACATATTTGTATTAACCCCAACTTTTACTTTTGCAACAGCAGAAATTATAAAGTAAGAATCACTCTAAAGGAAGGAAACCATTTGCAGCAGAGGAGATGAGCACAATCAGCTCCAAGATAAACTTGTTTGTGTTTGTTGATATAAGACAATGTAAATACCCCGTTCATTAAACAGTTTAACATTGCTGACACTATTCTGTCTTCACTGTTCTTATTTATGAGGAGGAAGGTGCTTACAAGTGGACTGTATACTGCTGTTTATCGTGATGTTCACTGAGCAGGTGATGTGAATCTGTTGGTTTTGAATATCAGCTGGTGGAAACATGTTCCATGATGTCATTCTATCAAAGAGCCTTCTTCATAAACCTCATAAAGCAGCATGTGTCTAGACTAATAAACCAGAGTATCACATCAGAAATGACTCAAAGTAGGGCTGCATTTACTGCAATTACTAAATTAACCTGTCAACTATTTTGATCAGCAAATAACCGGTTGTGGACAAAACAAGAAATCCTCGTCATGCCCAGGTTTGGTAAACACTGATAAACACATTTCAACAATTTCTGAAATTTTACGGACCAAACAAGTACTTGATTAATCAAGAATATAATTGACACATTAATCGAGTATGAAAATAATCGTGAATTGCAGCCCTAACACAAAGTGTTTTTGCCTAAACTGTGAGGTGATTTTACCTGATGTGAACCTACCTCTTCCAGCAGTCGAGTGACAGCGTCAATGTCGCTGTAGGTCTTCGTCATCTGGCCCACTCTGTCAGCACACAACACTGCCCAAATACACACACAGAGAAAGAGAAAATATCACTATTTTATTACCTCCAGAAAATGTTTAAAAGATAAGTAATAGATGAGAAATGGCAGTAGTAAACATGCATTATATTTGTAAAAATGTAAAATGTATCACGGTTCACAGTATCGTAGTATCACAGCTCAGTGGTCCATTACAGTATTCAGCTCTGTGCTCTCAACTTTCTGTACTCTAAAGATAGGTGAATCTTTGACTGTAGATAATGAGTAAAAATCCATTTTCTATCCATAACTACAGTAGCTAAAAGCCTGTACATTTGTGTCAGTCAACATTGACATATTTTTAATTTATTGTACAGTATACGCCACTCAGTCCTCGATAACCTATGTTACGCAAGCATATTATCGTTCCAAACACACTATGTGGATCCATGTTGGATTAACTATTAACAGGACAAATGAACTAATAATTTGAACAATCATTTGCTGTTCCTGCTCTCCTCTCATCCGCCCTCCACTGTTCTGCACTGAATCAGGTTACACTATATTCTTAAGATGTTCAGACCCACACACTGTATTCATAAACATCTTCAGTAGACCCACACACAGAGTTTCAGCATTCAGGAGATGTCATACTGGTTTCGAAAATCAAACCCCAGCAGTATTTCACCTATAGCAGAACAAGTTCATTATCAGCTATCCGTCCCTCTAATTATTAACCTTCAAACCTCATATAAACTGATGACTTTAAATTACCGACTGATATGTTTTCAGGATGGACTGTATTAACTTTTTACTCTAAGTGGCCTGAATACTCACACACTACAATCATCAAAGAGACCATCTGCCTGGGACACATTTTCTGTATTGTTTGAGAGCAATTTGTTCAAGGATTGTTTTTTATCATGGTCCTTGGTTGAGCGGAATTTGCTTTTTTTCTGAGATTGCACTCACAAATGTTTAATCGGACATCCATGGACTCAGCAATTCACAGAAGGCCAATATAGTGCATTTCTAAAACACTGCCTGAGATGCAAAGTGCCAGGAGGAACAGTTACAATATGATACATATCATATAATAGGGATCATTGTAACTAATTCACTCACTCACTCATTTTCTACTGCTTTATCCACTAAGGGTCGCGGGGGGCGCTGGTGCCCATCTTCAGCTAACATAGGGCGAGAGGCAGGGTACTGTAACTAATTCAGCTTCCACTGAAATAGAATTTGATTCCAGTTTAGAAGAGCAAACAACCTGCCAAAGACGAAAAATACTGCTAGCTCGGAGTCATCAGAATGCAAAATAGATTTGGCCGATGCAAATAAAGCACCCTAGTGTCACCCATCACAGGTGAAAACAAACATAAGAACTAAGCTGGCTATGCTTCATCATTAATTGCATTATATATATATATAAATTTAGCTGTAACAAGTCTATAATCACATCAGCAGTGGTTGAGAAATCAAGTTACACCACCATGACTAAAAACAAGGCATAACGTTTTCACACTCTTTGATCATACAAGAGTATGGGTTCATTTTGCACGTTCACATTTGGATGATGATATGCTTCATCAAGTGGGATTCACAAACACACAGACCTGACCATGGAAAAAACACCTACCCACACAAACTACTCTCCTGGGTGCAGTTACTGGGGGAACAATATAGCGTGATACCAATGAGAGTATGTGTATGTGCACATAGAAAAATGCATCACCTGTATGTGCTATCAGGCCTAAAATGAAATTGTTTACTTGATAACAGCAGGTGGAGTTTGTTAAACTTTCTGTGTGTTTGCTTTCCTTTGAAGGACCTGACTGTTTCCAAGGCAACACTCCACCCAAGTCAGATAAATAAGGTGAACTAATATGTGACTAATAAAAAACACGTAGACATTTGATAATTAATCTAACTTCTGTTAGCAGAGCAAAAGAAAAAGAATAAAGTAGCCGATCAGGTTGTTTGTAAATGACAAAATGCCTGGGATCTTGGCCAAACTCAACAAATCAAATATAACAAAAGAATGGGAGTACACTATGTGCAATAATGTAGACCAAGGAAAAAGGGGAATTTCCTGGTCTTTTATTGATAGCAAAGGACCAGGTAGGTGTTTTGTTTCTTTAATGATTTACTTAAATAATGTCTTCAGTCATAAAAAGGTGGCAAAGGAAAAAGAACTGAAGCTAGAATGTGTAGGGCAAGCTGTAACCTAAAACTGGAGGGTGATCACTATGTTGTTCTTTTGGTGTTTCATACCGAGAGGAGGTAACTTTAGACAGAGGCTCACTCTCCCTCTTTGTCAGATGGACGATAAAGGGGAGAAAATGTTTAAGTCAAGTATTAAGCACATGTTCAAAATAGGTTTTATAAAAAAAAAAAAAAAAAAGCTGAGTGTTCTGTTTTTTTTGTCCATCTGTGTTGCAGCAGGGGGGCTAACGAAGCCAGACGTCTGGAGATTAAATCCTGGCTGCTACTGGGCAACAGACAGCACACACAGGTTCAATGACAACAAACATGGACTGTGATGATGGACTGGAGAGAAAAGATGACCTTGTCAAAGTTTAATCAATTCACAACTTCTAGAAACTGTAAAATGTGCATATCTTGAGGACTAAATCTTTATTGGACCTGAGTTGATTTCATTCTTAACTGCTACTATAAAACATGTTTCTGCTACAGTATGTGTAGAGATAAATCTCATGCACCTCCCTTAACACATTTGATAAATACATATATGTCTATATACAGCACAGAAAGTGACCAATCAGATAGACTAAATTGATCTTCAATATATACATTTTTTCTGACCCAAAAAATATATGTCTCAGTATGAACTATGCTAGAATAAAGAGCCAAGCCAATATTTGAATATGTCAAATCAGCAGGGAAATGAAGCACCACTGTGCTGAGACCAGATGAACATTACCTTGAAAGACTGCACATGGAGGAAAAATCCTCAGGAGGCATAATACTCTTTAAATAGGTTTAACAGGTATGGTAATAACACTAATAATCCAATTAAGAGTTTTACATCCCCACCACATAAATGATTTAATAATCAAATCACAACAAATCTCAGGCACATGAGAATCTGACTGGAGGCTAGTGACCAAGAAGAAATTGTGCTTAATCAGAGATGATACCCTGATTTACAGCACAAAGATTACCATGCACTACCTTCACACAAAACTTGTTGTTCTTCATCCATCTCCTCCTCTGTATTTTCATGAGTGGGAAGACAGACATACTCCTCTTCTGTTTCCACATTCTCCTCTGCTTCCTCCTGCTCTGTGCTTCCATAACTGGCCAGACAGTCATATTCCTCATCCTGCAGGTAGGAGAAGTCCAACTCGTTCTCAGCAGAAGTAAGCAGTGCCATCCCTGACCCAGACTGGCACCAGGGCTAACCAGTAAACCAGGAAGCCTGCTGCCTCTGCAGTGCCATGGCTCCCAACTGTGCTGAGTGCATCTGAGGAAGGGCTTGTTTTACACTGTGTAAAACACATCTAGCTTTTGCTACAAAGATATAAAGTTTGTATCTCCGAACACTCCACTGTGTATGCATCCAAGAAAAAAAGTTGTATTGGAGGTGTTTGTAAAGTGTGTGTCATTTGTTAGATCTGTGACTGGACCAGATATCTCTCCTGACTCCTCCTCCTCTCCTTCTCTGTGACTGGTCACTGAATGGCCTACTCCACTTTACCACATACATGGGGGGGGGCTGCCTCACTCTGTAACACAAAGCTGTCCATCAGCATTACGATAGTCATAAAAGTAGGTTGAAAAAAAGTTTTAACTCAACCAACGAGAGCATTTAATCTGATAATCTGTAATAGTTATTTCCATCGCTCTAATCCTCATCTTTACTAACCTTTTCCATGAAAGTTGAAATGTTGAGGTAAATGCCTGCATGAGGAAAGTACAGCTTAGTGAGACACCTGCTCCTCCGGTAAGTCACAAGCCCAGTAAATGCAACAATGCAAAGTACTCATTTATCCCCCCCCAAGTGAAAACACATTGGCACAGTCTGGTCTGCCTCTATGGAGACGGGACAGCACAAACAATAAGAGGCATGCACCTGTTTCCAGGGTGGGGCCAGAAACCATGAAACCATACAGGTGAATGTTTTGAAACACATCCAAGGGAGATTCCTGATGAGTGGAGCAACAAGAATACAAAATAAGTCAGACCAAACATTTATGTTAGCTTCACCTAACGAGGTTATGTTTTTGGCTGCACTTATCTGTTTGTTGGTCTATCTGTTGGAACTCTGTTTTTCAGCAACTTAAAAGGTAGAATACTGATAAGAACCTAATGAAATGATCCATTCTAGTGTATTTTAGCATTATACAATAATAATAACCTCAAAGTACAGAGACAACAAACCAAAAATCCCATATCATTAATGACTTGATTATTTACGCATGACAGCAAAGTCTTTCCATTTATTTTCACATGTACATGTCCATGGGAGGTTTTGCAACGATCCTTCGTAAATTCACATGGACACCATCAAGGTAGACCGCCTCCCTGCTCGTTATAATGACTGTAATTAGTCCTTTAAACTTATACCAGCTTAGTACCGTCCAACACGCTTGAGTAACTCCACTCAGTGGTAAGGATGCACTGCTTTAGGCAACAAAAGAGTGCAGGAGAAAAAAAAACCCAGTGCTTTTCCAACTCTCATTGCTTTTCTGGTCACATTCAGTCTTCCCTCTCCACTTGATTTCCAACTTAAAATAAAGTTTAACAGTTGTAGGCACTGCATATAATACTGTGACTGCTGAAACCAGCTAGGTTAAAGATGCCTGCGTACGGTTGAAGGCTTCACACTCTCTCAAGGTCTAATAAAAACAAGTTCAAGTCTAAGGTGTATCTCTGGACTAATAACTTTACAGAGTTTCCTTTGGTATAGCAACACAACAAAAGCAGCAACACTCAGGGAATTACTACTCTACAATAGTAGCCCAAAAAAGGAGAATCCAAGTAGTAAGTTGGCTTCTTAAAAAGCCAACTTGTGAAGGGAGACATCCACACATTTAAAGCCATTGCCTACAGACTTGTAGATTTAGTTTAAACAAAATTCCATGCTTTGTCTCCCAGCTTCATTTTTGTTTCCTGACATTCTCCCATCCCCCTGTCACATGCCCTGAAAGAATCATCTGCCCTGTTTTTAAGCCCCAGGCCTCTGTCCTGGTCACTGTCTGCCCATCCAGCCATTTGGTATGGAGAATATTTGGCAGTGTTAATGATAAGAGTGGCTTAGAGGAACATGCAAATCTCTGGGCTAAATATAAGCCAACCTACTTCCACCTCCCTCCCTCTCATATCGCAGACTACAAAACCAACCAGCTGCGTTCTATCTCTGCCTCTACTCACCATGAGAAACTGTTCTGAAGAACCTGCACAGCTCTGCTCAAAGAGTTACGTGATCAACTCAACATCAAGCATTAAGCAGTACAATATCTTGTTGTTGTCGAGCATTGTCTCTAAAATGTCAAAATACCAAAGTCTGGAGATCAAACCTGGGCTGGCTGTCACTGCCACACACTATTGCAGATGTTTTCAGAACACAGCTCACACTGTGGAGGCACAATACTGTCTCAGAACGTTATGTAACCATTTCAATAGAACAACCCTGATAATACAGCTCATCATATTGTCTTCCTCCACCAACAGACTTCTACAGAATATATAGTGACCAGTCTATATAACAAAAAATACTACATGTATTTTACAAAATGTATTAAAATTTGCAAAGATATAGCCATGTTCAGTCACAAGGAAAACAATTACTGCAGGTGAGAGTACATCAATACATGCACCAGTACAAGCTACTTTATACTGTAAGTGACAGGGGAATTAAGAGGACAAGAGAGACATAACAGTAGACAGATGCAGAGGAAGAAAATGGGGGTGGGGGCACAGGCAGCATCTTATGGCCGGTAATAAACACTGACCACAGCTATGCATAACCTGTTAGTCACACATCTCACATGACCAGGTACTATTGGCCTCCACATGTCTTGGCTGTGTGTGTATGCAGCGTTATAACGTCTACAGTAATGTACTGTAGCTGCAAGATAATAAAAGAAGCTGCTATAGAACAACATTAACATTAAATAAATTGACTGCACCAAATTCTACATTTTTTTAATGCTTTGTATATGTTAATATGTGTTCTTTATTACTTGCTATATTTTTTTTTCCACTCATCCCAAGTCCCAATCAAACTACTTTTACAAGTCTGCTTACAAAGACGTTATAATCATCCTTCAGCAGGTGTCTCTACATTCAGGCCCTCTAGTCCTGATTCACCAGACAGGAACTTTGCACACATACACCCACAGCCAGTCATATTAGCTACTCCATGGTCGTATTCTGGAAGCCACAGTGAGTCACTGCCAGAGAGTACCTGTTACAACACCCACTGTTTATTATCCTCCCCCCCATTGTTCTTAGTTCAATGCCAATTTAAAAACTGCAATACATGTTTAAGATTCTCATCTTTACATTAGGAGTATAGTAGGCAACATCTCGACAGTATCTTGCTCCATCTTGCTTAAAATTTATAAGGGAGTAAATACTGGACTGAAGCTTAACTTAAAAAGTTACATTGTAAATGAAACTGCTTTTGGAATATGTCACACTATCTAATAAATATTAGATATTTTACCCAAATTATACAGCCTCACTTTCCTTCACCCCAACATGTGTCATCAAAAGAGGAACATCTGGCCAGTAGTCATGAATCACCTTATCACATTGTTACTCAGTATTTATGCCATCCATAAAGCACTTGTCTAAGTTAACCAACATTCCCAATTTACTCAAATAGAATCAACGACGTTCCACATAAATCTGCTTCAGTGTGTTTAGTAGCATTACAAATACTGAGATTTGGATTTGATGCATAGACATAAACAGCTATGATTTTATGTTATAATGTACTTCATTCTGCAGTAATTAGCAATTTTTCCAGCACATGTACGTATCCAATTGCACTCCTCCATTAAGTAATCTAATTCTTCAAATGCCAAAATCAATGCATATAAATGTATCAGACTGTAGTCTTACCATCAGTACACTCTTCATAGTACCAGTCCAGTTCATAGTAGTCTGCTTTGACAAACCTCTGGCTTCGTCTCTTCATCCTCACTGCTCTGGCCCAAAGGTGTACTGTTTCTGATGTCCCAGCATACTAAGCTGTAGCATTTCCATCCACTGGTCAATTAGTTGGTGCCAAGTTCTGCTATCCCAGCATGCTTGGCAGTTACCAGATGGCCCAGGGTCATTGTTGATGAGCATCTACCCAGACTCATCATATGCTCTTTCTGTGCCTCTCTCAATAACAGCAAACTATCAGCATATAATGCTCCGTATTTGTTATGTTGCTGGTGCCATCGTTGCCTGTCATCCCTCATTACTGTTACTTGCGTCATCAGTTGTCAACCAACAAAAGGGGTGACACTGTAGGGTCATTAGTTGGCCAGGATTTCCTTACAGTTTCAATAATTCTGGCATCTTGCTTCCATCCATCTCCTCTCTTTTCTGTCCATTTGTTTACCTCAGTCACTTCACAGATTCAGCAAATGTGTCTGATTCCATCCACTGTCCATGTCCACATCCATTTATAGCTTCAAATTCCCTTCAGGTTTACATTCCTGTCTGCTTGCTCAGTGACAGTGCTACCTCTACATATGGATACGTTGTGCAATGACTCAACACAGAGATACAGAGCACGAGCAGGAGCAGAAGCAGCAGCAGCAAAAGTCACGGGTTTTGCAGCAGAAGTGATGATAACCATGACACAGGGAGTTGGGTGGAGTTAGAGGAAGATTTCAGCCAATCAGATGGAGCATATCCCCAGCTTCTTCCCACCCACCATTCACATGCCAGAATCTCTCCCTCCTCTCCTCTACTTTGTCCTTCTGTGGGGTTGCTATAGTAACAGGTTCAGACTCCAATGACTGAGGCTCAGCAGCATGTAGAGGTGGGTTAGCATGAACAAGTGTAACGTTGGCAGAAGTGACGTGGGTTACCCAAAATGAATGAACATAATAGTTTTTCAGTGATTGGTTGGTTTTAGATGAAAAGTGATGAAATACACATGACCAGTGCATAGCAGACAGAGAGCAGGAGTTCCATTATGGCAAAAGCAAAATGTAAAATACTAGACAATACAAGTTATGAGAAGATTAATCCTATCTCATCATACACAAATATTTGCAGGATGGAGTTAACACACGGCTAAAACTAGTGCACACGGCTAAAACAGAGAACATGTGCTCTGTTAATGTATTCTTTATGAAGGATATGTTTGATTTAAAATAAAAATCTTAAATCCTTTGACATTTTGTGTATATTTCCTGGTAATATGGAATTCTAATAATGATGTGACTTGCAGAACATACCATAATTACAAAAAAAGGGGACTCTTATTTAAAGGGTGTCTTAAAATACTTCTAAAAATTCAGTATACACAGTCTTTGCGAGGTTTGGGTGCCAAAACAAGCAGCTATCACAGATAAAATGTTACACAGGCAAGTTTTCTGGTGAATGAGGAACCCATCTCATCTATGAGATGGATGTCAATAAAACAGGGAATTGCTTCATTATTGCCCTCTGTAACCTGGCTGCCTCCATGTCACTATCTTCACAACTGTCCTCAGCCAGCAGGTTACAGAAATAAATTAAAAATCACTTGCAACAGTGTGTACCTAAATCCAATTTTTTTTTTTTGCTGAAACAAATATGACCTAAATGGCCAGCAAATATTAAAATAGGCCAACTTATGATGGTTATAAAGGTTAATCTTCTTTATCAGAGAGACTACATCCCTCACCCTCAATACAGCTCAAATGACCACAGTAAAATTAACATGAACCATTGCTGCTTATCCATCATGGGCCTTAGAAAATCAGAGTACTTCCAGCTGGTTGAGGCTATAATGAGAGGCAATGTATTTCAATTAGGGAAGGGGAAAAGTAACTGTGAATGATACAGTAAAGAATTAAACACAAAAGCATCATATTGAGAAGGAAATATTTAGTAAAACATGCAGAATATCCTCTACAGTTTCTAATGTACAAGGCATTGTCCCTGTGGTTGGCCGGCTAAGATCAATTTCAAGGCCAAGGTGTCCATGTCGGTGTGGGGCATCATGGTGCAGTCACAGTTCTTCGTTAGACTTATTTATAAGACACTTGATATATTTTTAAAACCTGTTCTACCCTGAGTCACCCTCCAAACCAACACAAGTTGGAACAAAATTATCTATGGTGGGAAAAAAAACACTTTACAGTACAGTAGGCTTGCCATGTGCAGTGTGTGCATGTGTTTTACATGACCATGCAGCATGTGCTTATTTGCTTTTGGTACATGTACTTCTTGGCATGATTATACAGTATAAACAATACAGAGATCTGACAGCGGGAGATGGAGACTAATTGGGAAATACTTATCAGGTTTATTTGTGGCAATCATGACCAATCACCACACTCATGTTAGGCAGATGGTCAGCTCTTGCCCTCCTTTTTCATCTCTGATTCCTGCTCACTCAAGGTCAGTATGAACCTTAAACCCTATGGTATGTGTGTGTAACTTCAGTTCGATGCTGTTTGGTGTTCAACTTACAGAAGTATTTGAGGGTCTCCTCTATCTGTTCAGTGGTCAAGTCGAGGGCAGAGTCAGGATCCACCAGTGGAGTGTGCAGCCAATCATCCTGGTCATAGCCGAAGATGGTGTCCGCTCTCAGCTTGTAGACTGGCAGTTGCTCCTCCAATAAACTGATAATCTCAAGCTCTGGCAAATCAGTGCTGTTACAAACATCTATAGAGACAGGAAGACACAATAGTGTTCGTTCTTTTCCCTGGCAATGACATTTTCTTTGAAGTATACATGGATTTCTTAAAGACAGTGGACATGTAATAACATAAGCAGAGAGTGAGGAGGGCAGAGTCACTTCTGACAATTCCATTACTGTAGATCAGACAACCACATGTATACAAATTCTAAGACGCCTCAGCAGTTTGTTTAAAATGAAAACATAGGATGCCCTCTAGTGGTTAACTGTGGCATTACTGAGAAACAAATGAGTTGTCACTTCTCATTTCAACATTTTTGTGACATTCAAATTGACTGTTCATTTATGTATATTTGCATCCTCATCCAATTAAAATCAAAGCTTACTGGTGGAGAGGCAATAAATGAAAAAAATAAAAATTCACATAAATGAAAATAAAACATAGAGTTCAAACACTCTCATATAAGGGCAATGACAATAAAAATGTTATACCCCCTACACTTTAGTCATCAGAAGCCATGGTCAATAAACTAGTCTGCAAACAACGTCAACAGGGTTCTACTTCAAACTCAGTCAACCAGAGAACCACATTTCTGTGTTGCTATGGAAAACTGAACAATCTTACCTAAGCTTCTAACTATGTGCCTCGCTGTTCACACATCAGGTCTGTGTGCTATTAAAAGAGGAAAACTCTTAAGGTCTCTATTGTAGAGCAGAGCACATCAGTTCTGTTCAGACATCCAGGTTTTAGTCACGTTTTCTACAGAAATGTAAAAAAGAGAAGCTCTGAGAGAGAACATTGAACACACACAGACTCCCTCTATTTCTGTCTCTTTGACTCTCATCTGTTGTCCTCTCATTCTTTATCTGTCCATCTGCGTCTCTACAACAATGCTGTCTCTCACTGTGCTAATCCAGACTGAATGACTGACTATGCTGAAAATGGGACACACACAGAGCAGCTAGGGAATCAGCATGCACAGACAGTGAGGACAAAAACAGAATATACAGATTGTTTAATGACATTAAATGGCGTGAGCAAGAATGTGATGATTCGTACACTATGGATTCGATGGCTAATAATACATTTGGTCATTGTATTAAATAAACTTAATTTCACAAGACAAAAGAGCAAACACCAGCATTAAATGCAGCAGTATACCGTTTTTTGGATCACACCACTGAAATGTCAAACCACTCCATTTAAAAACTAGAAAAAACAGAGAGCACAAACCTCTGCCAAGGCCACTCAGTTTCCTAGAGTGTCAATACACTCCTATATCTCAAAAGGTTAACCCTTTTCTATATCTTAACCCAGATCCATGTGTGGATCACCACTAAAATCTAATATTTTTACCCTTAGTCAATAACCTACATCCTTGTTTCATCAAAATCTATGGATGCATTTGCCAATCACTGACAAAAGCAGCTGAAAACATAACCTCTGTGACAGATCCGTACGACTGTCAATATAAAAGGGCCAGGATCATTTTTAAATAAGTCCAGCAGTAACGTTAGCAGCCAAATATACTGTCAAGATTCAAGAAGAATCGATTTAAACTAAGAAAAATATGTCAAATAGATCACACAAACCTGATCCTCGGGAGGATGTTGCTACTATTTCTGTGCTGATGTAAAACATGACCATTGAACTTCAGCCCCAAGAATGAGTACTGATGGGATGTGGATGAGGATAATAATAGCACAAGCTGGTGCAGTGCTGACAAAAGGTCAATGGAGACAGCAAAAAGTAACTGTATGTGTGCACGTGTGTGTCCGTGCATGTGTGTTAAAGGAAAAAACATTTTTCCAGTTTTACAATAATCACTTTCACATACATAGGTTTATCTGCAATTTATGATCAATACCAACTGTCAAGTATAACGAATGCAGCTGAAAAGGTTTCACACATGAAAAGTTAACCAAGAATATCCAAAGTAAAAAAAATTGTGGTAAGTTTTGTTACTTATGTGAATATTTACTGTATTTAAATTCACTGAGTATGAATCTGGTTTTATCTGTTGTTAAAACCCAACCAGGAGCCAGCAAATAAAGGGTCACCATTACAAACATATGTGCTATTTCCTTTCTTAATACTGAAGTAGTGAAGAACCGCAGAGTAAACGCATTTCAGGTTTCAACTGCTCAGTTTAGACACACTTGTCATATGACTAAGTAAAGTTCCAGTTCAAATCTCTTATTCAAATGTAAACATTGGCTGCTCACACAAAGACATCAAGCTGCAGGCAAATGCTAACATTAACAGTTACTAGTCAACACCAGAGGAAGACAGTTCAAGTTCAAATGTAAGAATAGGCCACTCATACACTGCTGTCGAATGGAGTCTGAGCAATAAACACAACAGTGTGTGCCAAGGACACAGAGTCGGAAAGACCAAGAGGGTCAAATTCAATCAGGCCATTACTTTTGCTACAGAAATGCACTGACAAATGAGTTACACATACACACAATGTTTGGTTAAAGTAAGGTAAAATAAACAAGGAAACTTTGAGGAGAAGTGTCCTCCTTCACTCAATCTATACATGAACCAACATTGAGTATAAAATGATTTAAATGGAGTATCACTACACTCAATCGCTTCAGCACAAGGGTTAGTTAGATCTTCCCAGAAAATATTCTTAGTAAACTTTAACTAAAGAGGAAGGAAAGAGAAGGGTGGAAACAGTGATTCACTAAGCAAAAACAGAAAAACAAAGATCAAGGGATCTCTAAACAGATGTTAGACGGTCGTGAACCTAACAAAACCTCAGTGTACTCACTCATGGTGCCTGAAGCCTGACAATCGCAGACACTTCTGCCCTGCGATCACATTTTCCACTGGTCCAGGAAAGGGCAAGGTCGCAAGAAATCACCAACAGAGGGGTGAGAAAGAAAGAGGGTAGGAAGACAGAGACATGAGGAACAGGAGCATAAAGAGGGAGCATAAAGTTTGAGAAAATGTTACGCCAGACAAGAAACAGAGAGAGAGAGAGAGACAGAGAGAGGGGGGGAAACGAGTAAGAAGTAAAGTGAAGAGTCCTGAGCCAAACTGGTTCGTCATGCCTGACATGCCAATGATGGAATCCACATGGACCGCCCATGGCTTACTCTGCCCCCTCCTCTCTCCGGACCCAGCTGAGCACTTCCTCTGTCTCTGTTTGTGTGTGTGTGTGTGTGTTTTGGGTAAACACACTGTGGATAATGACAGGCCTGAAGCAGTTTCTTCCATTTTCCCATTTCACATGGATCTGATGCTTCCTCCACATTGAACTCTTACATGAAGACAGTGACCTTATGTAAGATGATAAAGGAGACTTCGCTACTGTTTCAGTCTGTTGACTAGATGCAGGTGTTACACTATGCAGTCACGAGCAGTAAGTCCACCCAACTTAACGCAGTAACAGTGATAATCAATAACATACAGTGCAACATAAAAAAAGTCAAAGCAGAAAATCTGCCAAAAAATGTGTTTTCCATGTAATACTACAGATCCCAACACTGAACAAATTTTTGTTCAGTGTTGGGATCTGTAGTATTACACATGGAAGGTTTTCTTAGGTTGTGTTCACAAGTTCTGTTAAACACTGGTGCACAAGATTTATATTTGTTCTGAGAGGCAAACCATATTACACGTGACTTGTGTGCTGATGTCTTGGAGAGGAAACACAGAACAGAAACAGTGGAATAGTGGTTAGTGCTGTTGCCTTGCAGCAAATCCAGTCTCCCCATGTGTACATAGGTTCTCCAGTTTCCTCCCACACTCCAGTAACATGGAAAGGTTAAGTGAACACTCTAAATTGCCCACAGCTTTGAGTCAGAGTGCATAGTTCTTTCTCTCTGTATAGTGGCCCTGTGATGGACTGGTTACCTGTCCAGGGTGCCTTTCGCCCTCTGTCAGTTGGGACTTGTCTCCACTGACCCGAAACATAAAGTGACAAATAATCACAATGACAGATCCACTAACACTTAAGTGCACACAGCCAAAAATTGCCAAAAATTGCCACAAAAAAATTCAAAACCATGTTATAGTCACAAAAACATGGTCATTTGTTGGTCTTGCAAAGAAAATGTCAGCCAAAACTGTAATTAGGAAAAATGCAATGCATGTTTGAGTGTTAAGTAAATCTGTATGACAATGGAGGAGGCATGGACATGACAGGACATGTGGCCTTAAGTATCAGATATGTAAACACATAACGTCAGATGTCCTTTCAGGAGCTCTTTCATAACGCAGAGAAAACAAGCAGAATAGTTTAAGGGCTCTTGCGAGAACCAAACTACATCTTAGCAATGGTTCTACACTGGACTATTCAGGCTTTCACATACAAACACTGAATCCATGGCAAAAGTTTAAGTTAATACTTGCCAACATGACGAAAATCCAGTTAAGTCAACTGCACCAACAGGCTGATACCTCAAAGAAGTGAATTTCTTAATACACACAGAATAGTTTTGCTCACTGAAAACAAAATGCCACAGGGTAAATCCAGCTTCTATCTCAAATTACTTAACTGCGTGAATGTAACAATGCAAAGAGTGAATATGACCAAGCTCAGATCAGCTCAGTTGGGCAGCACACTCAGCAGTTTGGTTTCTACTTTGTTTGCCCACTTACATAACTTTGTCTCTGTCTCCTCTCTGTCTGACTGTTTGTTCTTGATCATTCTCCTCCCTGCCAAGCATCCCATAATTTCGCAGTTACTTTACTCTTAAAAACGCTATTGGGTGGTAACCACGGAGAATTAACCTTATGCCCAGGAACTGTCCAACGGCATCGAGCTGCTCTATTCAGCTCTTTGTGTTCATTTATCCTTGAGAGACTGTGAAACCTCACACACAAACACACATTCTCCCTCACTGAGAAAACATTCAGCTAGAGAGTTAAAAAGAGAGAAGACAGTGACAGAGAGGGGGATGAGAGACTGGACAACAGTTCATACAGGTAGTGCTCCTATCATACCAGCAGATGGCAGCACTAACACAACCTTCTCAACTGTCATGCCCCAAAATTACTGTTTGCAGACAAATGACCTTTTTACAAAATGTCATTGCCATTTGATTTTACAAAATAAAGTGTACTGCAACTGGCTGTTGCACCAACATGACACTAAACTGTTTCTCTACACTGAGTTTGTGTGACTGATGATACAAGAATGAAATCCAGAATTTAATGTTTTTACAGATCAACACCATTTTATTTCATAAAATAATAGAGATCAACAAAGGTTGAAGTCAACAAGTTCATGCAATGCTTTTTTTCTCCTAGGTATTTATTTGGCAATAAATCTGACTATCATAAAATGTGAAACAATGCATAAGCTCCTTGCACGACTACTGTAAATTAATGCACTGCACAGTACCATCTTCCATTTACTTTGTCCACCACCTGCTTACCTAAGTAATGCTGTAGTGGCATACATTAAAAAGAGGCCATTAATGCACTGATCCACTAGACATTAAAAAAGTTAAAGCTCATTCACAGCACAAGGACTTAGAAGCCCATAGAACAAGCAGCAACTTTTTCTGCCAAAGAAATGTCATAGCCTAAAATGACCTAGAAACAATAAACTTCATCACTGCAAGGGATTTCAGGATGTTTCCAAAACAATATATACTAATATCCATTGAAACTTCCTTTAATATTCCATTAAAAAGCTATCTGGCACTTTTTTTTTCACAACTCTGACCACTGGAAACCTGCTCCACTGAAGAGCCAAATGAATGCAGAGAAAAACAAAGGGGGACATGAGGGAAAGAGTTGACAGACACCAGGGAGCTCTTCTGTCTTTCCAGGACTGTCTTAGAGAGAGAGCTGCAGTCCCATAGAGCTGCTATACTGACAGGATGTGACATTAGACAGAGGGTCACAGAGAGGGAGAGTTTCTCACAGTTTCATATGGCTCAGTCTCAGACACAAACACAGACACACACACACAACAATAATCCTGGCTTAAACCATTACAACATACAATTAACTGGCCGTTTTTGGATATGTATTATTGGTTAAACTCTGGTGTAGACTTTAAATGCCAACTTTTGGCAGTTGAATTATATTTATGCTGCGAGTGCTGATTCAACACAAATAGATTACAGTAAGTTGTGTCTACCTATGGGTTATAACATATGCATGCATGCATTACCAGTAATGGTCTCTGCATCTCTGCAAGTGGCTGTGAACTCCTGGAGTGCAGATGGCAGACTTGTTGTACTGACATACTCCTCCACCTCACCTCCAAATCCCAGCCCTGAGTTGTGGAGCTGAGATATGTGTATAAGACTGTTATCCAAAGACTGTTCAGGGGCTGGGGCAGTGAAGCAGGAATAGGTGAAGGGAGGTGGCGTCTTCGGGTCCAGCTTGGCACAGAGTTGCTACCGATTGAGGGTAGGACCAGCCATGGACAAATCTTGGACTTGCCAAAGCAAGGATGTGGTGAGCTAGCGTCTTCTGCTGTGCATCACCAGGCTGAAGTGGACAACAGTGCTCAGTGTCTCACCAGTTCAAGACAAGTGGCAAAGTTGCAGCACCAGAACACAGGACTTTTTCAAAGCATACCTATGGGAACAAAACAGAAGAGAAGGCAGTTAAGCAACCATTTCTATCTAGTCCAAATGATACGTATCTAATACAAAATGATTCAAAAATTAGCAGTATAATGAGCTTAAAAATCAAACTCTACATAATAACACTTATATATTTTATGTACCACATTTTAATACAGTTAGAAAGAGCTGCACAACTAATAAATCAAATAAAATTCAAAAATAAAAATACACACGTTAAAGATCGAGTGTGTAATATTTAAGATGGTTTAAGATGGCAGAAATAAAATATACTACCCATAAGTCTGTTTGTATAAGTGTATAATTGTCTTAAAATAAAATAAAAAGATTTGATTTTTGTACCCTTAGAATATGCTATTTTCTGTATATGTACTTGTTCATAGTACATATGGACAGGTAGGACAGCCAGGGGGTGCGTTTTTCATTTTGACGCATCAGCAAACAAAGTTTACACATGACGTTACACAAAGCCGTTACTGTAAGGTAAATAAAACATGCCATTTGTTGGTGTTATAGTACAAATATTCAACAGGACAGCTCATGAACAAAACCACTGGTTAACAAATCACAGCTGAAAAGCAACTTGGCTAAGGAGGACACAAGTGCAACACAGTCATATCACTCTGCAGCTGACTGCCAGCACTGCACTAAAAAGGAACTTGCCTAAGTTTCTATTAATAGTCAGTCCTTTAAAACACACACAGCTTTTAAGGCAAGCTTCTTCACTTAAACTCACACTCATTATCAAATAATTTAGCTGAGGTTTGGTTGTGCCACACCTTTTGTTCCAAAAGTGTCTTTATACTTTACTTATCTCTCCCTAATCTACACTCATCTTTCTTTCTTGTTTGTCTCCATCTTTTCCATCTTCTGATGTATTGAGTCAGATCCAGACGCCTTCTGGGAAGCAAAATGTAGGTCAAGCAGTTTCCATTATTTAGGAGAACATTCAAATGTTCACCGTTGCTAATGACAACAAACAATACAGCTTTTGCAAAATATGTGACAGGCTTTTCTGATGACTGGGGGTTGTCTCTCTTCATAAACAGAAATCAAAGAGGCTTATAAGTGACGCCAATAATAAACATTTAAAAGAGAATGACTTCAGAGCCAGTACGTCTGAATACCGTCATGCTGACCAAACAGTTTTGTATTTCCAAAACCAGCACCAGGTTCTAACATGTTTTGCCACAACATTTCCACCCTGTACTGTAGTGAGACTCACAATGACTGGACTGGGCTGAGTCGAGTACGGAGGAAGTGGAAGATTGAGCCAGTGCACAAGAACAAAATAGTAACTACAATTTCTCTCTTGAGGTTAGTTGTTCTCCAATAATTAGACCATAAACATTTACTCTGTCACAGTGTGACAAATAAAAATGAGTAATGCTTACAGTGATTAAGAATGTTCCCTTTTTAAAATGACATACAGTATTTGTCCAATCATGAACTTGTTTACAGTTACATGTTAACATGATGGTTTGTCTCAAGTGAAACTGTACTAACAGTTACTGTAAGTGTCAGTATGTTGGCTTGTGCCAGATCAAGGTGTAGTTACAGTGTTAGTGTTATTGGTTTGTGCCAAGTTAAACTGAACAAACATTTCACGGTTACTGGTCTGTGTCAGTTAAGCTGCTTTTTAAATAACTTTTTCTGTTTGCCCATCTTAAACAGCATATGTCAAAAAGTATAAGTACAAGAAAAAATGTGGATGACATTTTCTAAGAATGTAGGTCATGGCCAAAGAAGGAAATTATTACATTTTTGTATTTTCTCTAGTTGTCATCGAACTGTAGAAAAATGAATAGAATCCTATGGCGAGGACAGTCAAACAATGCTGTCCGTTTCTCATGGAGAATTCTTCAGTGCGTTTACCAAATCAGTCTCTCCTGACCGAACTTCAAAAATATGGACGTTGCAACACAAACCACAAATAATCAGTCAAGACCGTTACGGACCTGCACCACCCAATTCCTGCCGATGAAACATGGCAGGAATTGGGTGGGTATGATAAAGACCAGACCACGTCTTGTGTCATTGAAAAGGACTATAAATACACACACTAATTTTATGTGTGGATTCAAAAAAAAAAAAAAAAATAGTGGCAAGTTTGTCTCGAGGTTTTAAAGCATGTCTGTTGTACTGTAACAGTCACTTTATCAGTCAATGTATGCCTCTGCAGCACTTTAGCAGCTGAGTTTTTTGTTGTTAGTTTTTGCTAGAGGGGATTTTCCTTACTTTGACTTCCTGAATGTATTGACCACTTTGACTGGGAGTAGTGCTGGCTTCCAATTATGTGTCTTTTTGTGTGTCCTCATTAAGAGACCGCCGACAGACATGCTGATGAACAGGCCATTTCTGGTGGTCGGTCTGTGCATGAGATGACCTGCCCTCTCGCTTTGGCCTCGAGCTAAAACACTGCTACTACACAGGAAACACTGAACACATCATGAACAACTTCCTGTTAATGTTCTTTGCTGTGAAGCAAAGAAAGTCAGGATATTACTAAAGGGTGTTACTAAAATCTCTGCAAGACATAGAAACCATGTTTCTGTCTGCCATGAAAAACAGGTCAGAGCCTCAGTCATAGGATTAGACATTAGAAACGCATAGAAGCTTCATTCTTGACAACAACATAGTGATAAGACCAACATATTAAAATTGCCTTCAATAAAATCACCAGTTATTAGATGATGACAGAAATCAGGGGGAATGGAGTACATATACCGTTACATATACTGCAATTATCCTGTGTAGGAAAACAGCTTCATTAGACAGGAACCATGTTTCTAACTATAAAAGCTCAGCAATCCAGGACAGATCCAGTCTGTTCCCTTCTATGCCCTTTACCTTTATTGCATTGTACTTCAGTTTATCCCCCATCCTCTTCTCTTTTCATATGACCACGTGAAAATTACTCCAGTCTTGGTTTTAACAAAAGAAACTCAATGCAGCAGAGCGTTAAAGAACATTTATAATGTTAGCATTATCAGTTTTACAAAAACACTAAAAGCTGTTGTGAAGTTAAGATTGCCAACAAGATGTAATGTGTTAGAGTAGGGTTGTGAATGAATGTATCTTCTATATATCCAAGGCTTCAGCTCCGGCTTCCTGTCAACCACTTTACGATCAATGGACTAAATCAATATTTCAATAGTGTTTGTATGTAAAGAGAGATAGAATCAAAAACAGGACTCTTTATACTGGCACAACAGTGAAATGTATGAGAGATATAAAGCAATTAATAAAACAGAGCTGACGTATGTGTATCCATTCAAATGATTAGTTTTAGATTTTAGTTTATTAAAGTACGAACCATAACACTGACAGTAAAATATCTCTCTCTTTGTTTAAATTAACAATACGATACATTTTTGCATCCAAATAGATGTTTTACTTTGTGCTTTATTCGCCCGTTGACGTTGTCATTTTTCCACAGTGTATGTTCCATGAGACCATGCCAATTTTGGTAATTCCATCAGCTTCATCTCATGTGATATCAACTACATGACTTGATTTGATCAAATAGAAAAGGAAAAGCAAGTTGGAACATTTCTTCAGAACTCCTTCTTGATTGATGAATTAATGTGCAATGCAAGAGGCAGTTTTGACAACAGAATCATATTTAATGCAGTCCACTCACTGTGACAAGGACACCTATTTTGTCTTAATGAAGGGGTGAAAAATACACAAGAACGCGTGTGTACTTAGAGTGAGAAAGAGGTCACATAAGAACAAAGACACGCCACAGCCCATCTGTCAGTCCCTCTATCTGTCAGAAACAAACAGGAGATAAAGCAACTCTAAAGGTGGAGCTCAGGGTTGTGTGACCATTCTTAAGTCTCTGTGTTAACAACGGTGTGGCCCGCTGTGACAGCTGTAACAGTACACAGGCTGTCCACAGATCATGTGCTGTTAGTTGGCAAAATTAATTGTAACCTTATTTAGCTTTTAAGGACCAACCGTGGAACCATGCTCCTCAGCTGGACATGGAAGCACGTAGAGATGGAAAGGACGATTCATTTAAATGCAGCACAATGTATTTAAGCTCTGCCTCAGTCTAACATGGTCATATTTACACAGCACAAATGACATGTTCAAGGTGGTGACTATGGTTGCTATGCAGATGAAAATACTGGCCAAAAAACATCTGAATCATCAAGCCTCCCATATATAGGTATTGGTCAGTGATTCTAAAATTATGCAAATTATGCATATACAGTATCATGCAAAGGAGTTTGGACACTACCGGCTTTGTTGTTTTTATGTCTGCTAAATCCTCCGATCATTGGCATTTGGGATGGAATGATGTAACTAAAAGTTGGTCTTGTACTCTTTTATCAAGCTGTCAACTCATTTCAAGCATTTCTTTTAATAAATCTTGGGTAATAGATGGCTGTGTGGTCATTATAGCATTGCTAAATCAGTGGTGATCTAAGACGTTTGCACATTCACCGCCTCCATGCACTGTCTTAGATACACCTGTTCAACTGCTATTTAATGCAAATATCCAATCAGCCAATTATTTAGCAGCAACTCACTGCATTTAGGCATGAGGACATATTAAACAAAACCTGCAGACGTTCAAATCGAGTATCAGAATGGAGAAGAAAGGTGAATTCAGAGTTTTTTTTAAAAAAGGCATGGTTGTTAATGCCAGACGGGCTGATCTGAGTATGTCAGAAACTGCCAGTCTCCTGGGATTATCCTGCAGAACCATCTATACGGTTTACAGAAATCAATGCAAAAAAAATCGAGTGAGCTGCAGTTCTCTGGGAGGGAACGCAGACAGTAACTCACAACAGTGACTCACATAACCATTTGTTGAAGTCAAAATATGTATAAGATCATCTCTGAATGCACAACACATCCAACCTTGAAGCAGATGGGCTACAACACCACTCCTGACACTGTACTGTGTACAAATGACACCTGATGAGGTGTCCAGTGGGTGTATATGAGTTTCACAGTACAATGCACAAAGATTACTTCATAATTTAACATTATTTTATATCAGATTATCTAAAGGGAAATACAAAACTGGGTCCTTGGAATCCTGATTTATATAAGATATGAGATCTAAATTAAAAACTGCAAGACTAAATATAAGCTCATGTCACAAAAACAGACATTGCCCACAGTGAGTGAGAGGTAGCTGGGATCACATGTCAGGCTGATTATGGAGACTGGGGGACTTCAAGTCAGTTTTAATGAGTGGAGGCTGATTTACAACAGTGATAGGATTAGTTAGGTCTACCTCAGTCTGAAACCAATCTCCTTAAAAAAGGTGCAAAGTGAGACACCGTCTCAGCTCCAGGCTGAGCTTCTTTCGCCTTGACCAGAAAACTCAAGTGAAATGATGATCGAGGCTGCGACAAAGCAGCAGTAGAAGGTGCACTAAATTCACTCAGACGATGTTTGCAATGCAACAAGGTTAATAAATCAGTTTACTCGAAGGGATCCGATGAAAATAAACGTCCCAAGTATCAATTTATATAGCGTTAGACTGAGTAGAAAGCTAAAGAGTTAGCGTTAATCTCACTACGAGGCACCTGCTGCACCATCATCACCACAATGACTTTTTAAACTAATTAAATCACTATCACGCGCTCTCAGATGAATTACTCACCGTTTTAGCAGACTGGGAAAAAGAATGAAGAGCCGAAGGCAGTAATAAATAGTCCCGTTTTCTCTTCTCTGTTCTCCACTCTGTCCGCTGCTCCGTCTGTATCAGAAGAGTCAAATGAGCCGAAACACTGCGGATACAACCACCGGATATGAAGTTGTGATCTTATCAGTGTGTCCTGAGACGACAAACAGCTCCAGTGAAACACACCGATGATTTGATTCAATTAAAATTAAGTTGAGTCAGTTAATTTCACTTTACTGTCTGTCCCTGTCCCTGTGAATGAGGACACCGAAACACGCCTCATGGAAACAAAGCGGCTGTAAGAGCCGAGTCAAAGTAGAAAAAATATATATATAACGCTACATCCGTTGGGAGTCGTTTCAAAGTAAAGGTTCTTCTTACCGTCGTGTTAAATGGACACTAGTTTTGTGGACTTTTTTTTGTTTGATATGTTTAGTTTTTATTCTGTTTTGTTGTTTGCAATTTGTTTACCTGGGTTATTTAACAGTCAATAAATTGATTATTAAAAATAAACTAACGAGTGTTACTATTCCCTGTGGCTTGTTTATTTCTTTACTGTGCATGTTTCCTGCTTGGACAGGTTAACAACAGCATTGCTGCTCTGGTCTGTAGGTAAAATTTCCAATTAAAATGTGATATTATTCTCACTAAAAAGACCTATCCTATCGTTGATAATTTAAAAGTGAAAGGCAATGACGAGTTGTCACCAGTCATTAAAAACTATATTTATTTATTTTTTATTCATACAATGTTGTAAGAAAATTGACAAAAAAAAAAAAGAAGAATCTAGTCGTTCCTTTTATTTTGTAGAGTAAATACTCAAAAAGGAAATGGTACTTTTAGAATCTAAGGGAAACTTACACGTTAAGAAGTTTTTTCACAACTCCTTTGTATTGACTGTCCCACCAGTCATTGTTCCTCAGGGGCGGCGCCAGAGAGCTTTAAATGGTGGTGCTTACGGGGCACCCATATTTCATATTATTGTGGGACTGTCACAGACCTCTAATTTCTATCTTACTAATCACTCAATTTAAAAGCCATATACACACATATAGATAATGGATTACAACATCGTAAACAGAGCACAAACACATCCTTCAGAAAGTCCAGAAAGTATATGAATAACTTTTCAATACATTCCAGATTATTGATAATACGATTGGTGATATTTTCATTAAAAAAAAAAAAAAAATTATGTAAAAATCTGATTAAGACAGACAAAAATCATGGGGGTGCTGTGAGGGCGCTAATGTACCTCTAGGGGGAGCTGAAGCACCAGCCAAGCCCCTCCTCAGCGCCGCCTATGTTGTTCCTCCATGAGAGGATGCCACCAAACACCAAAACATTATAATCACATAAAACATCACATTAACGTAATTATCAATCCTAACCTTAATTCAGATTATTCTATAAGTGAAAAAACAAACCAACTTTATATAATTCAAATTCTGAAGGCTAGTCAATGTTTCATCAAATGGTGAAGGTGAAGACTGCAGAGATCCAGAGGATTCATTAGACTTTTGCTTCATTACTGAATAAACTCCTTCCAGGAATGTCCAGGGTGTTTGGTTTCCTACAGCCAGTTTTATTGAATGAATGGCAACATTCTTTTTTTAGATGGCATGTGCTTGTGTGTTCTCATTTTTGTTACCTCCTAAAGACCTATTTCTGGTAACCTTATGGCTGTACTGCAAAGCATAGGTCAGTTTTGGTAATTAATTTATCAAAATACACATTATCCCTGATTGGGGTTTAACCCTTTGCCAAACCAGTTCAGATAAAGACAGGCATCTGAGCCCAACTGCAATAATTGCAAAACACCAACACTAATAGAGGTGGCTGCTGCTTCACCTGTTCCTGACCTTAGGACTGTGTAACCCTGATGATAAAATGGATGGCAGGAGAGAACAGGCTGATGGCTATTTACATAACCCATGTTTTGTCTGTTTTTTAGTTGTCTTTGCATTTTACTTATTTTATTTTAGATAATATTTTATTTTACTTTTTTTTAGTATTTTTTTTATTGTATTTTAATGCTACTATACAGCACTTTGGGCAACTGTGTTGTTTTTTAAATGTATTGTATGAAAAAAGTGGACTGGAATTAATTGGATAAAAATCATCGCATTCCAAAAATTAAAAGCCACTTGTAGCAGAACTTAGAACAATAGCAACACTTCACCAGGATCTTCACCTGCTTCAACACAGTTGTACAAAGGTCAGTTTCACACACTGCCAGCGATGACAAAAAACATACCCTTGATCACAACTGTCCACTCACAAGGACTCAGAAGATGTAGTTTAGGGAGAGGTGGTTTGTGAAGATGCAACTTTCCATTTGTTTCAGTAGTAACAGTGTTTTTCAGCAACACCTCAGCTCAGCGGCACCTGGTAAATAAAACAAGCCTTCAAAGTAGACTGTAACAAGCAGTTTTGTCACCACCACATGGCAGGCTTTTGTACTGTATATACATACATATGCGCTATGGTAAAAATTCTGTGATATGCAAATATCAAATTCAAACAATAAAATGTTAAAATCTGAAAACCCTATTAACTTGTATTAAAATTTATTTAGCCAAAATTGTAATTGTTGCTTAATTTCTTGTGTGCTGTGGAATACAACCTTGATGTCAGTGAGAGAATAGTATTGTTGTTAAATGATGAAGTTTTACTTTATAAAGTAAACTTTAGTTTCACGTTTTTCACTACTTGTATGTTCATGCACTTTTACTACAAAAAATTTTTTTCTGAAATTTTTCTGGCTCACAGACCTTTTCATGTTTAAAAAAACACATGCACACACACAACCCAATAAACTTATTATAACATATTTTTTTGTTTATTATACCTTTTCGTCCCCTTGGGGTACAGCTGCTTGTGGACACGCTGGAGTCTCTTTGCCTCCTTAAACACGTTTTTCACTACAGGTATGTTCATGCACTTTTACTACAAAAAACATTAAAAAAAAATTTTTCTGGCTCACAGACCTTTTCATGTTTAAAAAAACACATGCACACACACAACCCAATAAACTTATTATAACATATTTTTTTGTTTATTATACCTTTTCGTCCCCTTGGGGTACAGCTGCTTGTGGACACGCTGGAGTCTCTTTGCCTCCTTAAAGTATTTGAGTTTTTGCTGTTCAGGCAGACATTTCCACCTCTTCCCAAGCTCAGTGTTCACGAGAGCACAGTTCCTGACATTTATCTCTGCAGCGACCTTAGATCTTTGCTCCTGCTGAAAGAGCATGAATGCGTTGAGCGGCTTCTTGACGTAAGACTGCCTTTCATCATCTTGCTGGCTAGAAAATCTTCTTTTCTGGGTTGGAGTCATCAAAGGAGAAGCAGCAGTGAAGGCCTCTGATGGAAATGCATAAACTACTTCTCCATTCAGCATTCCTACAGGAACTAGGTTCTTCTGAGGGAACCAAGAAGGCACGCTGCTGTTCTGTCCCTGGTTGTTTTGGCAGAGGAGGTTAGCGGAAAAGGCCTGAGGATGGAGGTTAACCAATGGAGGGACAATGGGTGGAGCAGGAGGAAAAGGCAGAGGCAGGGGGTCACACCGTGGCTCTTTAGAGTCAGGTAAAAAGTAAACTGTCTCTCCCAGCAACACCTTTTCCAAATGCTGGAGAAAGACTGGTCCATAGGGATTACAGCACTCATCACTGACCGGTACCTTACTTGCTGTTTCTGCCACTGGCGCCTCCACCTTCAACAGGAGAGGGTCTGGTCCGTTGGAGTAACAGTCCACAGCATGGACAACTAGAGGTTCACCCATTTCTGCCAGCATATTATCCACAACCTCCTGAAGAGGGTCTGGTCTGTGAGGGTCACTATCCTTTTTATTAACAAGAAGCTGGTTTATTGTTTTTTCCAGTAGCTCATCCACATTTGCCTGGTAACAGTCTGGTGTGTAGGAGTCCCACTCCACAGCAGGGACAAGCACATGGTCTTCTGTCTTTGCAGGCAGAGTCTCCATTGTCACTTGGGGAGGGTCTGCTCCGTGTGTCATGATTTCCACCAACTGCTCCAGTTCAGTAATTAAATCCATGTTTGACTCTGACCACTGGATTTCTTTAGAGGATATCCTGCTTTTTGCTGCTGCTCACTTTTGTGTTTGTGCCAGACTAGAAACCAAGAGAGCCAACTCCTGCTTATGTAGTCTCCCAACCTTTCCTTTATGTGTCTTTGTTGCCTTTAATACACGCACGTCCCTCATTGGCTGAAAAAATATGATGCGTCATCAAGTAATTGCATAGACAACGAAGCTAAGCTAAGAGCTTAAATGCCGTCAAAAACACTGAAAACTGACAACACGCGGTGGAAACCTCACTTTTCTGTCTGTTTTTCTGTCGTTGAGTTGTAAGTAGTGGGAAAATAAACGATTAGCACAGGATGAACAAATCAGTTAAAGCCATCTTTATATCACTCAGGTCACAACAGTCATGCTAACTATGCTAATACGGAGCGACACTTGAGTTTATCCGCCAAATGCTATCCCAGAGAAGTCACTTTTATCTACTTCTACAACACTTTTCATGCGGCTAATTTGTTTTTTTTGTAATCCGAAATGTGAGCTTTTATAATAGGAGAAATACTCATTCCGCATCCATACTGTGAGAACTGCCTTTGACTCATTTTGAGATGATCATGTTGAAGATGATTGTAACCGGGAGGCAAGGAAACATCGGGAACCATCATGTTCAGCTCTGTACAAACCACCGTCACCGTCCCTTTAAATTAAAGTAAAGCAGCTTGTTTTGATGAGGGCCCATTACACATCACCGATAAGTGTTTACATCAACTTGAGATGACATTAAGACATTCACAATTGCATTAAGATGAGTAAATGCATCACAAAATCAACTTCATTTTATTGTTTACGATACAGTACTCTGGTACTGTGTATATCTAATGATTAAAAAGTAATAAAATACAATTTAATATTTTGTTTCCTATTTGCATAAGAAATCCCCGTTGAATCTTAATTTCCCCTAAGCCATGGACTTTTCCACCAAAGATGTGGTTACGAGTACAGTAATTTACTGTTCAAGCCTTTCCAGTTACAGATATACAGATATATTTCACAGGGGGGCAGTGTGTGTCAAAGGAAAGAACTGACAGCTGGTGTAAACACAGATCTCTGCCAGCTCTAACCCTGGTAAAGAAAGCAAACCAGCCTCCAAAGATTAAGATATAAAATACACTCAGTGCTGTGTTGGCTACAGATTGAAGCTCAGAATAACTTTCTGAGTGACTCCTCTCATAGACTGGTTTTCCTACAGTGTGATATACATCACCACAAAGTGCAACACCGCCCCTTTTATTCTCACTGACCCAAAAGGAGATGGTGTCATGGAGAATCTCCAGTTTAATGTCAGAAACAGGTTGTAGGAGTCATATTTTATTTGTATGTTCTTTTGCATATTCCTCCTGAGCAGCAGGGGTGTATGGTGAAGTCTGAAGGTGGAACTGACCATAGGGTATGAAATCCAAAAGTGTAGTAAAAAAAGACAACTGGACTTAGTTGAATTTCTTGAAATTCAAGAAAAAGTCCAGTTGCCTTTTTTTTACTACACTTTTGGATACCATGACCTGGATGACTCTTCACAGACATAGGGTATGAAAGTTCATGACAGCAGTCACAGGTGTTGACGAGGGACAAGCAAACAGTTTTTGACTACTGTATGTTTGCAACATTTATGTTTGTTGACCAGTTTGTTGTATGTAACTCTGTTTGGAACCTTATTGGAAGTTATGGACGCAGCAATGTACACTACAAGGTAAATAAATACGGTATGTCATAAAGACAGACCATGGATCCTACATCTGAACAAACCTCAAACAGCAATCAGGAGCAGGACTCAGTTTCTTCACAGATGGAATATGCAATACAATTGTATTCTAAAGGGTAGAGATGTCCACATTTTCCTAATAATGAACCAGTTATTAATTCCAGAGATCATGATGAGATGACACAGAGACGTCTCGGATGATGGAAAGTGCATGACTGTGTTGTCTGAGAGATGGAGATGAAGATGTAGAAAGGGCACAGATGGATACACAGAGCTGGTTGGTTGTGAGAGTTTTTCTGATACTCAGACAGATTAACATGTTTGTGTGGTCCAACAGGGGAAATGAGAACATTCTGTAGAGTTGAGTCAGCCAGGAGATAAAAGTAAGAAGCTGGAAGATGAATGAGATGTTGAAGGAGGAAACGTCTTTTCCAGACATGTCTTGGTTACTGGTCAGTCCCTTAATTGTTGTTATCTGTGGAGGAAGGTAATCATACATAAGAAATGGATCTTATGAGTGGACGTCATGGGGAAAACATTAACAAAAGAACTCAAAAAAAAAAAAAAAAAAAAAAGGTTAAATGTCTCAGTGAGGAAAAGATAGGCCACTGATTTTTCCCTCTCAGAGACATTTGTCCTGGAGTCTAGATTCTACTACAGTGTGTGCTGAACAGCCAAAATGACTATGTCTGAGCAGAGTAATGAACAGCAACTGAATAAAGGTCCACATTGTGATCCCGTTCTCAACAGGTACACCATGATTGGCAGCACAGACAAAGTTTGTTTGACTTGAAATCATTTGTTTTCCAACCAGAAGACATATGTTCGTTTTTATCGAGTCTATGCTTATAGCCTCGCACATGTCTCACTTCTTTTTGGTTAACCAGCCAATACCAAGCATGAAATATCAAATAACATATATGTCAAGAATATTGCGTTTACCTTCGTTGCCATATTACTATGATGGGTGTGACTATTCTTATGTAAACCTGTGATCCCAACAGTGACAAATGCACACAGTTCTGGAGAATTCTGGAGAATACAGTGAATTTTATTTTTTCAGTGAAGTTAGACATATAAATACCATTTTTTTTTTGCCTGTGGATGTTCAATTGATCCATTCTCTCTTTTTCTTTGTTACCTGTCCACACACAAACCTGGTGTGGGGCTTAAAGTGCTGCCATTAGAGGTTTTTCTAGCTCACTGTAAACATACAAAATGAAACATATTCTCTGGTCAGCAGGAAGTAATAAATCTATGTCAATGAGTGCGTGAGATACAGTGTTCCTTTGAGTGACAGTAATGATTCAGTGGAAGTATCTGGGTTACCAAGACTGACAGTCAATACAGAATTGTTAACCAACATAACACTGGTGAATTTGTATCCAAGCACTCGTGGATTTAGTTGGTCAGCTGAGCTTTCTTAAACAAAACAAAAACATCTTTACTTATTCTACTCATGAGCTCAGCTAGATTAAACTATTGACACTATACAAGCATTGATTTGACGTGAGTTTTCATTCAGCTTAAAGACATAGATGCAAACTCAAGGTTACACCCCTCGCAATTTTAACATAATTGCGAAGCACATCTCCCTCAAAACTAATAAATTCTCCATTTTTTGCAGGTTCAATAAAAGGCATTGTATGCTGATCTTTTCACAGCTTGACGGAATATTTATCAGAGGCTTTAGGTACTTTAGGTCTGACTTACTCACTGCAAAGCAAATACTGAAAAGTTAGACATTACAGAAGTTTTGTATCACCATATTTATAATCAGCCCACTTTGAATTAACATGCAATTATCTGCACAGGAGCTTCCTTTTGGTATATTTTCCCTGGCTTCTTCATACCGTTCTTATATGTTTTGCTTATGTAAAGAACATTATGGGACTTTGTGTTAATTAAACCTAGAGAAACTGATCATTTATATTTGTATTGCTCCCGCATGGACATGAATCTTTATTTTTTTATTATTATTATTTCTGCACATATGCTGCACAAAAGATTCCCCTTGAGAAAAAGTCAGATGTTGTTTTCTCCAGCTACTATGATGAATATATTTTACATTGATTTAGTTTGGTCCCAAATTTCTGAAACATCTTCGCCACAAAAATGAAGTGTTATATATTATGCAAATACATGAAATATTTTCACATGTTGAAGTGAGTATTTTGGAAATAACTGAGGCTGTATGAGTGGTGATGTAATCTGTGTGTGTGTGTGTATACACCTGGTATTCTTTATGTTGTAGGGACCTAAATCTGTTTACACAGTCACATAATGGGGATTTGTCTTCCGTATGGGGACAAAAATCAAGTCCCTATAACTAGATTACTACATTGCAAGGTGAAGATATGTTTTAAAGTTAGGGTTAGGGTTAGGTTAAGGTTAGGATCGATAAGGTTAGGGCACTAGTAACTATGGTTAAGGTTAGAGTAAGTCACCAGGAAATTAATATAAGTCAATGCGTGTGTGCGTGCGTCCATCTCCTTTGTTTCCACATGGTTTGTTTCTACATTCTCTCATTGTCACAGCATCATTTGTCATTAAATTTAATTTAGACAAAAACAGATAACAGACTGTTCTGGGGTCATGGTTTGGGTTTGCTTTAATGTGTAAGGTAATGACTGCATACCGTATTAGGTAAAACAGACAGACATAATATTTTCCTATAAACAATATCCAAGTGTTAAGGTCACTTTGATCATTTGGTGTGTTCAGGTGTCTGTTATAATAAGCAACACTCATTATCCAAACTAAAATAAGGCTGCCTTTGGATCTTTGTATAATAATATTGTATTATTGTAATAATTTGAGACAGTTTAGCAAAATTGTAATAGTTTGAGACAGACTGAGCACAAGATGCTCATCACTTTATTCATGATTGCTCATTTCTGCAGCAGCATCCTTCATGTGATTAGCAGCAGCCCCTTAAGGAATGAAAAAATGAGAGTTAATGTCCTCCACCGGGTGAAATGTGAGGCGAGACTCCTTCCTCTTCCTCCGCTCCCCGGCTCCACTCATTACTGCTTCATTGTGACATTTTGTAACTGACAATATTTGCATCCAATTATTAGAATTTGCCACACAGTAAATTGAATCAACTCAAATGACACAGAATTGCATTTCTTTCCATTTTCCTGGCAAACAGACATGAGCTGACATCAGACAGCCTTACAAGCTTACATGTTTGGTTTTGTCCTGACACTTTCAGAGAAAACATTACCATATTCACTGAAACATCGGTATCAGAAAAACTTCAAATGCTTATAAATGCATGAATCAATGAATCTGGTAGTGACTCAATGTTAATCAACTATTTCCAAGGTTTCTCTTTGGGAAATCAAAGAGAAGCAGTTTGTGGGTAATAAAATAATAAAAGTAATCCTAACAAACAAGGAAACATTTCTCTGCTAAGCATTCATGAATATTTTAATTAACTGGGAGTTAAAACACACCATTTAAATTCGCCTCTGTGGACACATAGCAAACAATGGTAGAATAATTGCACAATTACATGCTGTTGTTCTCATTACCTAAAACCCATGTCACATAATATAGTGGAAAGAAAGAAAGAAAGAAAGAAAGAAAGAAAGAAAGAAAGAAAGAAAGAAAGAAAGAACAGCAAGAAAAGCATATACTTGACCAGGGCAAACAGAATATCAGTCCTGTGCCTCAGGTGAACTGAGCGAACAATACTAATTATAAATATGTTTATCAGTCTATTTATAGGATAATACATTCCTATCAGATATGACTCAGAAACGACAGAATGTCAGCTTTAACTTCACGATGCTTTGGAGGATATTCCACAACTGAACATGTCAATCTTATATGATATGACGTTAATACTGTGAGGTCAAGTGTATTTCCGCTCACTGTGTAGCCATTTCCATGTTAAACTGCCAACACCTGAGTTATTGTTTCCCTTAATCCTTGATTATATATACATTCAGAGTTTTCTTTTCACTTTTATTTACACTTTGTGATTATAAACGTTGCTTTTCAAAAATCAACATCGTGGTGGAGAGGACAGAGTGTATGAGGGACAGCAGGGAAAGAAAAAGATGAAAACGGTGATGATATATTCCAAAGAAGTAAAATGGGACATCCAGATGTAATATGTTTTTATTTGAAGCCGAAACCAGGTTATATTTAGGAATGCTACAGTGGTGACCTTTCCAGCAAGGTTGTATTTGGCAGAATGTGGTCATCTCACCTGCGTCACCAAAGGGATGAAGAACAAGATGACATGACATGAGAACATGAGAACAGAGCTGTTCCTTTTATTTATTCATGTGTGTATCTGTGTGGGGGAAGGGATGGTGTTTTTTTTTTTTTTTTTTCAGAATTAATCAAAGCACTAATTATTTACAGTGGCATATACTGTAAATATAAAATCAAACTCATAAACGAAATGAGGGAACCCATGTTGTAGAGTGAGGTAAATTAAATTAAATAAATAATACATTTCCATAATCTGTGTAAAACTTTGCGAGCAGATAATAAGTGAACCTTTCTGGATGGAGTAGCAACAAGAAAAGCATGATTCCCCAGTGGTGTGACCAGCGTAATGAAACATTTGCAAACAAGCGCGAGTGTGAACACAGAAGCCTGCGACTACACATTATTATTATGGCTGCGAAGTAGCACGTTTCTTTTGTCCTGGCAGATTCATCAACTATAGCTACAAGGTTTGTTCATGATGGTGTGTTCATGTGCGTTTACAAAGACACACGTGTCGATGTAAGTCATATGTAGTTACGCATGAAATGCAAGTGTTCAGTTGTCAGGAATACAAGATGTTTCACTTTTCAATTATGGTATTTAGTAACTCCAGCTGAGCCACATGCCTGTGCCACATAATAACCCTGGGGAAAATAAATACATAAAAATGAAAAATGAAATGAAACATTACAATCCACAAGAGATGCTGTTTGTCACTCACTCTCACTCATTTTCTACCGCTTTATCCACTGAGGGTCGCGGGGGGCGCTGGTGCCTATCTCCAGCTGACATAGGGCGAGAGGCAGGGTACACCCTGAACAGGTCCCCAGTCCATCACAGGGCCACATAGAGACAGACAACCATTCACTCTCACATTCACACCTACGGGCAATTTCGAGTGTCCAATTAACCTAATCCCCAAATCTGCATGTTTTTGGATTGTGGGAGGAAGCCGGAGTACCCGGTGAGAACCCACGCACCACGGGGAGAACATGCAAACTCCTTGCAGAAGGCCCCTTGTTGAGATGCTGTACTAAAAAAGATAAGACACTGTTAATTAAGTCTAAAGCCTTTTCTTGTTACTGTTCTCACTTGTTCACCAGGATCTTATGTCTGTTATGTCAAATTTAATGCTCAGGGAAACTGAACGTCCTTAAAGAGTTGAAAATCTTAAAGGAATTCCTCTTCCTGTGATCCAAACAAACCGTCTGTCTCACTCACTCAGTGCATATTTCTTAGGGGGGAAAATCAATACAGTGAAATATCGCATTATTTTATTACTTTTCAGGCACCAAGTATTGATTTTTTTAAGTATATCTTCTTTAACTGATGTTCAGTTCACTCAATGGTGCTAAGTGCTCCCTCTCACTAGAGCTGTGTGCGAGTACATCGCAATATAAGATTTTGCAAATACTCACTATTTTGCAATATCATGATAATATCATGTGGCTTATATCATATTTAATATCGTGATAATATTGTATAGTGGTGTCTCTGTTGATTCCCACCTCTAATCTATTTTCATAGTGAGATCTACTCTGCATACAAGTGTCAGTATTTCCAGCACTTGACGGTACTTCCTACACTGCTAAGAAAACTTTAAAAAGGAGTCTAAAAGAAAGTCAGACAATATCAGTTTCGGAGAGTTTCAGCCATAAAGAGGTAAAGTTGTGTTTTCCACATAGACCCATGAGTAGGAGATAAAGCATATTAACAATGTAAAGCATCTTTTACCATGTGTATCTTCAAATAAATGCAACGGCAGTTACCTTATGAACTTATACTGTATGTATTTATTTCAAATCTAAAGAAGTGCAATAAGCCTGAGGGAACACAGTGTCTACTTAAGAAATGCAAATGCAACAGTATTTGCACTTTGCAGGAGTTCCAGTGTAGTTGCTCTCTCTCTCTGTTTCACACATTAGGGTTGAGCAGATGAATGAACCAGGCTGCAATTTGACTTCCTGACAAAGTAACTGACTCCAAGGTTCCCAAAGTTGCATTGTATTATGTTTTTTTTTTTAGCTTCTACACATGATTTATGTAGATGAAAAAAACAACAACAACAAACAAACAAACAAAACAAATTATATATAGTACGAGGAAAAAGTTAGAAAAAGAAAATTAATAGAAATCTAAAATTTCAGGGCCGACAGGGACAGAAACTCATCTGCATATTACAGTCAGTATTTATTACGCTACTAATGTCATCCACACGTCCCCACACACTTTACATCTTGGAACAGATAAGTGAAGATTTCTCTTTATAGCACCACAACAACAGGATAATGTTCACTAAATTTGAACTAGACAAATTATTAATGATAATGTGATGTTTTAATTGTATAAGAAACCACCAGCACATGCAGATTTTATATGCACCATCTATATTTCATATTTTTTTTACAAGTGAAGCTTGTTGGCTCTCTTATCTGGCCTCCTCTCTGGCTATTCAAAGTGATGCTGCTGATTTGTGTGCTTTATACACATAAGAGCCTCATCTTCCACTGAGAGTGTGTGCTTTATGGCTCCTACCTCCTGTGGTTATATTCTATATCTTTATGACTGAACAGCAACAGAGGGAAGGGCCGACAAGATAGATGAAAATCAGGGAAGAGAGGAGAGGGGGGCAAAAAGCAAAGAGAGGAGAGAGAAAAAGGAAGAATAAAGTGCATGGATGGATACATTCACATTTGTGTGTGTTCAGGACAACAGCTTCAGGGCCTCATAGAGTAATTCTTGTTATTAGGAGAGCAATTATTAAACTATTTGCATGATGAGTTTTGGTACCATGATGTCACTTTCAGGTATCTTCACTCTAATCTGAAGTGGCATTCTAATAAGAAGTGTCCCCCTGTGTAATGATTGAACCAAATTACACCAATATCCCACCATCAATTTGGATTCAATTAGTAAACATATACAGCCGACTCTGAGAGAGACAGTAAAAGTATGCAACGTGTCTTTACAAGGATGTTGGGGGTAATCAAGTGAGGTACAGGGTTGGAGACATGTAGGCCTAAGTGTGTAGCTGAATGTTGCCTTCTATTCATTAGTTGGGAGCCAAGTCAGCATCTCCAACTACTGTTTTCCTGTTTCCTTATTATTATCAACATCACATCATTATTCATGGTCACTACCTCCTCCTACATTTTTCAGCATATCTATCTATCTATCTATCTATCTATCTATCTATCTATCTATCTATCTATCTATCTATCTATCTATCTATCTATCTATCTATCTATCTATCTTAAATTAGGTCTATAATCAGAGAGGGTTTGAAGTAACATCTGTATTTTATGCCTCAATCATGTTAATAAATGTACATCATTATTATTATTGTTATTATTTATAGTAGCAGTTTTAACAGATTTATACCTTATATGGCATTATAAAATAACTGCCATTCAACATTTACAAATACTGTATGAATACATTTGTGCAGGTCCTCTTGTTCTGTTCTGTTCTGTTCTGTTCTGTTCTGTTCTGTTCTGTGTAGTGGAGGCAGACACTTGGGGGTTGTACAGTACTTTTTAAACTGTCAGCCATTGTATTGAATCTTTTGATTACTTTTCAGGTGAATCATGCTGGACTTTGAAGCTCCCCCTTTAAAAATGATTACAACACCCAATGCTGTCCAAAAATGCAAGGTTATGCAAACATATTTACATTTTTGAGCATATATTGCTTTAGTTTTTTTTTTTTTTTTTCCCTCCTCAATAGATGTTTAATAATGGATATTATTTGAATCATACATTTACATTTTATTATTTTCATTATTTTGCCATTTGGACATGTGTCTTTTTCGTCTTGTAGGAATTTGCATAGGAAAAAAAAGGTCTAAAAAGCCAGAAATAACAGTCAGCTAATTTCTAGCTCATATCTTTGTTGAGTTTACAGCATGTTGCATAAACAGATAGCCTTTTATTGATTTTTTTCCCCTGTGGTTATCATTAATGAACAGGTCAACAGTGTTAAACTTGATTTATGATCTCACCTGTGCTACTAATGACTTTACCCATCATCTTACCATGCAGTTTAACATTCTGCAGGAAACCATTATGGCAATTGTCCCAGGAAGAGGCAGGTAGCGTGTGTAAGCTGGTGTGTGCATGTTCTCATGGCTGGGTAGGTCCGTTTTTTCGGCAGGCCAGTTCTGTGATCATAGATGGAGCTCATTATTTACAGATACAGATATGTAAAGGGCAAAGATTTTACAAAAATTTTATTGTTAACATTTTATTGCTGATACAAAATGTCATTGTTTTGCGAATAATAGTGATTATAGTTAGTTAATTTAGAGTGCATGCCGGTGTGTAAATGTAGGCAGGTTGTACTGACAATTTGGTCTTGTCTCCTTGTCTCTCGTCTCTTCGTATCCTGGAGAAACACGAGTTTTCACAGAGTCACTGTGATCCACAACTGCTGCTGACATCAGATCTCTATTATGGATGATCTGACTCAGGGTTAGATTCATGGGCTAAACTGGGTGGCCATATCATTTTTAAAACAAAAAAATGTAAAAACTCTGGTTTAGGTTTTTGAATTTACACGAGACAAAATACAAGTGTTAAGTACATTTAATTTCACATCAATCATTAAAAATGAAAATATGTATTTCACAAGGTTTCACTACAATACCTTATGAAGTAAAATGTTATTCCACTGACAAATGGACTAACAGTAAAATAATCTGATATAAAACACCTGATCTGATATTTGTGGCTAATCAGATCAAATGAAACAGGCTTATTTTCTATGTTTTAATGATGCTATAATATTTCTTCTCTTGGTTAAGACACGTATTTATTGATAACAATGTGAACAGTGCAGAAAAAAAGAGTAGTTCAGGGATATAAATCAAATTTTTGACTCTAATCAGAAAATGGTTGGTTCACAGGCAAAAATCAACCACGCAGGAAACAGGAGAAACAAGTAACAGAAACTACCAGAAAACTACAAATAAAGGAAATCACAAATTCAAAAGGAATGGGACATACAGGACACATATGAAGAACAGAACATTTAAGAACAGGTGATGAGTGAAAACACAACGTCAGCTTGATATGGAACTCATGCTGAAACCAAGGGTAGTAAACTCTTTTCAGATGTAAGTTTACAAGAGCATGAATCATGAATACAAAAAGCTTATTTAAGTCAGAGTGCAACAGACTGATTACAGCTTCTCTGAGAATAAAACCACAGTCACACAGACAGTCAGTGAAGCTGTTTGTTTGTTTGTTCTTGGCATACATTATGTTGCATTCCTACCTTCATCCTCTCTCCCCTTTTGCTGCTTCTTATCTTATTGTATTCTTCTTCTTTGGTGCAGCCAGTAGGTGGGTCATGGTGAATCACCACAGTATCATGGAAGATGTCGTGTGAAGATCTCGGTCCGACACAATGTAAAGATAGCATGAAAAAGAAAATCTGTGTTGTACATTTTCTGTTTCACAATAATACGTTTAAAAAACCTTTATAAGAAAATACAAAACTGAAAACCACATGAGGAGCTAAAGCACAAGGCCTCTGGTTAGTGAAGTCAACACACTGACTCATGAGGATGCATTCAGTTCAAATGAAAACAGGGTCAAGCTTCTCTTCAGAAGTCATATCTTCTCCGCGGGAACAGATTGCCAGTGCATGTTCTGCTTTGTTGAACGTGTGAGAGCTGGGAGATTCAGTTGTGTTTTCAAATATTACTTTGAACAATTGACTGAACACATTAGTTGTCAACTGGACTGCTGATGGATCAATTCTAGTAAACTGTGGCCAAAGTTAATTTCAAGTGAGGTCCTTCCACCAAACCCCTGTTTTCACAAAATACATGTGTTTATTTGCTCATCCTGACTCTTTGATGTTTGGAAAAGTGAGTGTCCAACAAAGATTCAGCAATAACATTCTGTGAATTGGCACATAATGGATATACCGTGATTTTTTACTTTGTTTGATTCATCATAAAAGCCCACCATTTTACTGGAGAGACTTCACACGTGGAACTGGATTAAAAACCTTACAGTTTCACCAAAACATAATTTTTAACGTTTGATTTAGAAACTACCAAATCTGCCTGTCCATCTTTTATAATATAGGTCAGCCACTTTGTCCAGATGGAAATATATCATCTACATCTTCCAGTAAAATTCATTCATAGTCCCAGGACAATGAATATTTAAAGACTTTGGTCATCCTTTGAGTTCAACTTACACTGCGGTTGATATTTGCACTTTTTATTGCCAGGAAGAATTGTATTTACTTTGGTCATCCTCTAACTTCTAATATAGTGCAATCATCAGGCTGAAATTATAATTTGTCATGCGTGCATGATCAAGGTCCCCAAGATCAGCTGATCAGCTGCTCTTGGTCGTCCCTAAAACAAGGCTGAAGCTCAGCGGTGACTGAGGCCTTTGTGTTGGCAGCTCCTACATTATTCACATTAGGCCTCATCACTGTGTGTCTCTTCTCTTTGGCATTCCACTCAGTGCGAGTTGTGCTGTGTATGGCCAACGTTGTTGCGACTCACCCGCTGTTTGTGTTTTATGTTCTTAATTGTTTGCTTTATTATTGTACAGCATTTTGGTCAAGTTGTTGTTTTTAAATGCACTTAAATGCACAAAATATTGGATTGGATTGGTTTATTGCAGGCTGGAGTTGGAGTATGTTCATTTACATTGCCCTAAATCAAATACTATTAAGTATACTAAATACTCCAAATGATATAAATAAAAATCCAAAATGGTGTTTTCTGGTCTGCACTGATTGTTAAGTGATGATCATACTCAAATACATAAGAAATAAACAAAAAAAGCGCACATGATAAACTGTATCTTCTTGGCTTTGGAATGTTAACTTTACCTCTGTGAGCGTGTTAGTGCTCGAGTCCATATTTGTCTCTTAAAACGCATGTTCTTTGAGTAAGGTGTCCAGATAAAAACGAAGACGGGGTAGAAGCCTAGAAAAGGTTGTAATAGAAGGTTACACTCGGACAAATGCAATAATAATACACCCCACAGCCTTCTGTCAGCCTCCTTTGTCAAAGTCAAAAAAAACATCAACTACCTGAAGCTGAGTGAAGGAGAGTTGATGTATCATGTTTTGTATCATGTTAACAAGTTTTTCTTTTGTTTGACACACCATACAAAGCTAATCATACTGTCATGTCACCATTTTTTCTGATCTTGTCATGGAGTAAAAATAAAAATGATGCTGCTGTTGCATTGTTTACCTCTCTGTTGTGGTTTGTAACTTTTCCCATAGGAACCACTTCCATTAATGTCCATGTTTTGTATTGTCTGTAAAGAGGCCTTGCTTCATTTATTTGCTGCACAGCACATATACACTATAGGCCTTCAAGCAACTAATAAACTATACTTTGTATTGTTTTTAATGCGGGCACTCTTATTGTTTTCAAGCTTCCAATAACAATAATTCCCCTGAGTGTGCTCTCTTCCACTGCTGCCCTTCTTCCCGATGCCTTTACCACCCACTGTCTCCTCTTCGTCACACAATTATCAGCTAATTGGTCACAAGTTATGAATGAAATAATAGCTGCCGAGTCAAAACATCGACAGACACTTGTCTTTCTCTACCACAAGAATCATTCCCAGACGCTCTGTTTTTAAAATTCAGACAGATTGTTAGTCACACTGTAAGACGGACACACAAGATGAGAGTTTCTTTGTTCTAAATGAAACAGAAGTGACTCTGCAGAGATGCTCATATCCAATTAAACCACTCCGTCTCACTATTCCTTCATCCCCTGAGCCTTTATCCACTGTCACAATCATAACCTGAGGCTGTGCGCTTTGGCTTCCTCCAGATTACGAGCAGCAAACCTCCTCCTCCTCCTCCTCATCCCTGACCCTCCACCAAAACTGTGTCTAAAAAATAAATAACCTTGACCAGTAAAACAAATCAGTGATGTTTTAGACCTGGCATTACGGTGGGATCAAACTCACTCAGCTGTGACAGATAAACTGTAAACCAGTGTGAGCAAAAGCTGTCAGTTAGAGTCCAACACAGATCACATGTCTCTGCTCTTCACTTTAATGTTTGAAAAGTCACAAAGGTCTCTGTTTTGAATCGATGGAAACTAAATTACATTACAAAAGGCTGTTAATTGTTTTTGCTACATATAAGAAAAACAATAGTGCCAGAAAAAGTTTTTTGTTTGTTTGTTTGTTTGTTTTGTTTTATTTAAGAGTGATTCATTACACAGTTGATTGTTAATAATTTTGTAAAACACAATTTCATTTTTGCTATTCTTATGATGTGTGTGTGTGTATTTTGGACCCAGCAGCAGAATCAGAAAAACACAATTACTATTGTAAATTGTAACTGTCATGACAATATCATAGCTGTGGTGGTGAGGGGCAGGAGTGTAGCACTGGTGGACTAAAGGCACTGGAGCAGGATCCACACTATAGCAAGAAAACAGTCAGTAAGAACATTTAATTCAGGAAACTCGCTGTATTTGATGACCAGCCTAGACGTGTCAGCTGAAACACTACAGAAACAAGCAGCTGAACAGCTGAGGTCTTTATGCAGCTGGTATGTGGTGGTGATCAAACACAGGTGCATGTGTCATGCTGCTCCTACACATGCAGAACAATGGAGAGAGTTAAAACAAGGAGTGGAATAATGGACCAAGACAATCCTCACTCACTCTCACTCATTTTCTACAGCTTTATCCTGGGGGTGCTGGTTCCTAACTCCAAGACAATTCTGTAATCAAAAATTCACAAAATGTCATTTCAGTCACCACAGTCCGGGGCAGTAGCTCTTATATTATTTTATTGGATTTCTCTGTTACTTTGAAGAATCACAAGTAAAGTAGTGATAAATCATGGCAAAAAAAAAAATGTCCACAATTTAATGAGGTCAAAGGTGATGATGGTCTGCGGTCTACAATCGATACTCTGACACTCACAGGTGTTAAGTTTAGCAGCATGTTTGCAAGATAGAGCAAGACAAGCAGCTATAATTTCTTGGCATCTTTGCTTCTTGCAAAATCAAATCTAACTCACCAATGTAAATTCTTTTTAGCTGATCATTTAATTAATATTACTTGACTAGTATCAACTGGTAAGTGTGTTCAAATATGGGTTCGCCTGCTGTGACTTATACGTCAGCTTACCAGCAGTTCAATACCATTTTGTGAGTTTTTAAAGTGTGAACTAATTAAGTTTAGTTAAAGCTTCAGTAGGAACTTTAGCTTCACTGGCAGAAGAGAAAGCTTGGTTGGTGTATCCAGCACTGATTTGCCGGACAGCACTTTGTATGTATAATAGGTGTAATGAAACAGCCTACAGGACACATACGTACATCTCCAGCAAACTTGGAGCTGCATGGTGCAGTAAACAGCAGCAGTTGTAATGCAGCCATGCAGTCAGGCAGTTTTTGCTTGGTTTGCTTTGTGTTCTGTTTATGAATCACTCTTTTTTTAATTTTAAGACACATTTGTGGAAGCTAAACCTAAGAGGCCAAGTCCTAATGAACGTTCCGATTCATTTTTGGCAGTAGAGTCCATTTCTGAAACCCGTCCTGCTACTCCTACTTCTTGTTATTTTCAGCCATATTCCAAATAAATACAGCTGTCTTGCATTACTTAGCACTATGTAACTATTGTGCTGCCCTGCTTTCATCAGTCATGACATAAAATGTGTCACTCTGTGTGCAGAGTGGGAATGTCGCAGGTGACATAAAAACAAAATACTGAGAACCAGAGAGTCAAGCAGAGCTCATGAGCATTGTGTGAAATCATTTGACAGTTGTTTGAATGTAATCATTGATGTACTCACAAATATATGAATAAAACCTGCTGGTAATCAAAGCAGTCAGTGCCAAATGTCAAGGTTTGGGGCTCAGCTAATAAGAAATGTGTTTCACAGTAAAACTTTGATCTCCCTGATTGGGATTGGAGGCATAAATCAGAAACATCACTGTAACAAAGCACAGCAATAACACAGCAATGTCTCTGTGGTCACAAGGTGATATTATGTCTCTCTTCCCTCCCCTCAGCTGGTCTTTAAGGTGTCGTGTTTTAATTTTTCCAATTTTCAGCATCATCTCTTGACTTGTATGTTTGCGCCACCTCTGTATTGGTACCATGTTGCCTCGAGGGACTAACACACACACACACACACACACACGTCCAGCCAGTCCCATTTTCTCCTGTGTTTCCCCTGAATCACTTTGTTTAAACCTTTCACTGGTTCTTGGGACATTTATTGATCTCACAACCATAGAGAGCAATAATGACAAGTAGAAAGCTGTGAGTAACAGACACTTTATATGTGAGTGTGTGTGTGTGTGATCTGTTGTGGCTGTTATTTCATTATCCATGTGATGATGGATCACACACAGAACGGCCTACAGAGACCAATCTAACCTTTACTGTGGTGCTGCTACCAGGCTCTCTCAAGTAATTATTTCATCATTAAATTATTTCAGCTGTTTTGGTGAGCTTAGAAATGCTTTTGAGGCGATCTTGCCAAAAATGACATGGTAGCATAAGTATAAATTATAAACTAAAAATGTCATACAGCATAACAATAATTTTGTACAAATGCCTAAAACACAAACACTTTAAGCCTGAATTTGACTGAATCAGAGTGTAATAAAGGCATTATTTGAAAGCTTAAACCTGAGAAAATAATAACACTGACATTTTAGCAATGAACAAGTGACTCACTGTGTTCTTAAACCAATATGATACACATTATAATCAACTTTTATTTTTTTTTTATTTTTTACTCTACCCTGCAGTTTATTATGAGTGTTTATTAGGTAGTTTATTATGTGCATTAGGACCAATTCACACTGGGAGCCTTAAAACTCCTAAACTTTTAATACTTTTAAGTCACACTTAAAACTTCATGACTACTCCTAGGTTATCTCATTGTCTTTGTTCCACAGATGGATGCATTTTGTGGCTCACATCATCTTTTTCATGCACTGTTTGTGGGAACCAGTCTATATCATGCTCTGCAAATTCCAGTTTCCTGTGAGAAACTTTTCATAACCATATCAGTGCGACAGGAAAAAGTATCAGTATGTAGAGTATTATATTATATACTAAATATATGGATTATAATCATGTGTCTCAGTCTTTGTGTTGTTTTTCATGTTCGCGAGCACTCGGGAGCAGCCTCTCACCACTCTATTTTCAACACATTTTTTCATTCAACCAGTGACAAACTGCCTGAGGCTGGTAATATAACTGTCCAAACTAACTGTCAAAACGAGAGGAGAGGAGAGATGCAGAATAAACACTGCAAACAGGACAAAGCCTCCAAGTAATTTGAAATCTCTTCCAGCAGAGAGGCACAGATGACAGTGACATTGATCACAGCACAGACATTGTCCACTATCATATTTAGGGACTTCCTTTAAGTGCCTCAGTGTAATAGATTGGCTACAGTACACCCAGATGAGGCTCCGGCTAAAGTGTTATACATTGAAAAGTTCATAATTTGGATTAATCTGCATCTGTTGTCCCTGGATGAGACAACTTTAAAACCTGCACCACATCAAGAGAGCGCACCACTTCCTCTCCTATCACTGTAAATAATCAATCAATCAATATTTATTTATACAGCACTTTTCAATATCTGCCAGGTACTCAAAGTGCTTCACATAATAAGGAAAAAAAAATAAGGACAGTCAATAAGTTAGCAGAAATAAAACAGACAATCAAACAATACATTAAGCCAAGAAATGTATAATAAAATATAAATCAGTGAAATTAGAAAATATGTAAAAGATCAGAGGGAAAGTGTCACGGTACGACTGAATTAAGTAGAAACCATTCTGAATAAATATGTTTTGAGTTTACTTTTAGAAGCTCCCAGATCAGTGATGGAACACAAATTGAGGGGGTAACCTGTTCCACAGTTTAGGAGCAGCAACAGCAAAAGAACGGTCACCCCACTGTTTATATCTTGATCTGGGGACAGTCAGTAGCTGCTGATCTGATGAGTGTAAAACCATGCAATTTTCATATATCTTTAAAATCTCTGCTAAGTAAGATGGAGCAAGGCTGTTAATGGCCTTAAAAGCAAAGAGTAAAATCTTAAGATCATTCCAAAATGGGCTAATGAAGTTTGTATAAAATAAGGGTGATGTGTTCGAGCATTGGGGTGTTTGTTAAAAAGCAAGCAGCTGCATTTTGAACCAGCTGGAGGCATGAAAGAGAAGACTGGGCAAGACCAATGTAGAGTGGGTTGCAGTAATCAAGCCTTGAGTTAATAAAAGCATTATTCCTCATTATAGCTCCTAAAGGTAGCAAGTACAGTGAAAAGGGAGTTGGGCCAAGAATAGAGCCCTGCGACACCCCACACGAGAGAGGAGCATGAGATGATGAGAGGTTGCCAATCATAACAGGAAAAACTTAAACTAAAGATAGCTAAATGACGGATGGATACTTTATTCATCCCAAAGGGGAAATTAAGGCATCCAGCAGCTTATCCACATATACACACACAAATGCAAGAACACAAATTTCAGTTAAACCTAATTTCCAGTCAGTTTACATGAGTGTAGGAATCTATGTAAGTAATGTGTGACTATATCATTAGTGCAACAGTGAACAGTGTACAGTCCAACGGTGCTACTAGTGCAGATAAAGTATTACAAAAACAGTAAACAATAGACTATAGCAAAATTACCTTAACAAAACACTTAAAGGCATAGTTGCCTTAAAAATGAAAGGTAAAAAACAGAGACAAAAAAGTACTGTCCAGTCAATCAGCATTAAAGCCTAGACAGTTGCGCAAGTTTGAGTTTTGTATAAAAGGCTAATATAGTAAGTATCAGAGGTAATATAATATAATATAATATAATATAATATAATATAATATAATATAATATAATATAATATACAGTAATCTAGTAATCAATTTTCTTCAAAATAAAACAAACCCTGGGTTGCACAGAGCATTTTGCCCCAATGATTACATACAGCTTAAGTCAGTCCTTTTCATATGTGGGTCATGATCCAAAAGTTGCTTAGTGTGTGTTGCAGTGTGTGGACATTTTGTGGCAACAGAACACAAAAGTCGTCTGTTGCCGCTTTTAGGAGTTGCTATGTCTCTGCCAATACCTTTCTGTCAATACTGTTGTATTACAGATAGACACACACTATTGAACACAAATGTAAATGATTACTGTGAAGTTACAGATACAACAAACAACAGTGCAACTGGTGTTATTTCCCTTGAGAAGCTACTTTTTAAGATACATGGATGCAACGCTGGGCCTAAACTCAGCACACAGTTTGTTTTGATTTAAAACAACCAAAGTTTCCATTCCATCTTTAAAGTGTAAAACAAATTGTCCAGATTTACTATAGGAAAAGCAGGCACTGCAGCAAAATTCATTACATTTATTTCCTTTGAGAACCACAAACAATATCATGCAGCAACACCTGTGGACAATAATGTAAGGTGAGACAAAAATGTTAAGGAAAATTTACCTTTAGACTTAAACTTCATAGACTGGTTATTTACTGTTACATTCATTGCAGTTTTCCTTCTGGCTCCTAAGCGGCCTCACATTAAAACATCAGACCAGAATGTTTAATTTCAAAGCATTATATGCTTAACTGCCACTTTATTAGGTATAGAGGAGGAGCCCTTATGAGGCAGGGCTGTGTATTGATTTTTGATATGGTATTGATATTTATATCTGGACTTTAATACCAGTGGAGGAGCAATCCTTTTTTTCCATACCAATTGTATTAAATCAATCTTACAAAAAATGACATTACAAATTACTGTAAATTTTTATCCCAGCTCAGTTGCCTTCTTACAGTCCAACATTTATAATAAATTATTACCAAGTCACTGATTCTGTACTGTATGTAGTTATAAGTGAATTATAAACCATTTAAACAGCCTTGCTCTAGATCATTAATGTTAATTCTACTTACTAAAATAATAAAAATAAACCAGCAAAGACAGAAAAAGCTTTTTTTCTGATCTTATTCAAAAGAGGTTGCTGAGGAAATTTGTATTAAATTTATATGAACATATGCTGCACACCTTGTTGTCATCAGATTTTGGCTGATCTTTGATGAACTGCAAATCCATGACATGAAATGAAAATGGTTGTTGTCATTTATACCAAATAATAAGCCAAATTGGGTTGTGATATGATTTTTCAACCTCTTTATCTCTTTAAACAATTTCTATATTATTCATGAAGCCCTTTGAAACTAGCATCAAAGCGAGGAGCACGATGTTATTTAGATGGATTTATGTTTCGACCATCAACGTCAACCTGTCTGTGCCTAATTTCCCTCGCTATCTTCATCTGTGCCTCTGACCTTTAATTCATCTCTGACTATGCAGAACTGGTCGGATGATAAGAGAAGAGAAGAAAAGAGGGACCATCCACTGAAGAGGTGTTGGCCCTCACAACACAACAAAGCAATTGACTGGAGTGTCATGACTCGCTACAGTGAGAGCGACAGGGAGATGGGGAGAATCATCATGAATGCATTCTTCAGATGGATTCATCTCGGATGTGCATGCATGTTTCTTTTGATGAGCTGGGAGTATGTGTGGTGTCACTGGGAACCACCGGTCAGTGTGTGAAATGCCTTGTTTTCAGACTGACTGTCCGTGCATTCGATTGCTTAGTTTCATGCTGTACTTGACCATAAGTGCTGATAACCTAAGTGTTGTTTCAGGCCAGTCTTCGTCAGAATAACTAATGTCCTTTCAGTTTATATCCTCTGATATTCTGCTGTCTGTGGGGGAAATGTTTTTGTTTCTGTTCTTGCGTTTGAAAAATTAAAAACAAATCTCTAAATACACTTTTAAAAAAAGAGAGGGTACTTTCACTATCAAGAAAATGATCATATCTTGAAGCTGGTTTATAGAACTCCAGTAGAATGCCATTTCTTTGAAGTGAAATTCAGCACTAACCAAATTATTTTGAGCTCAGTCTTTGACTTATTAACAGCTCTTTTATATATTCAAAGGAAAAACTTGGAAAAAAGGACACTGATGAAGTTTATGGTCAGGTTTACTTTAAACATTAATGAGGGCAGTTTTCTCTTCTGGTGTCTCAGTCCTGATAGGGCAGTCATGAGCAGTTAAGAAGATAAATTCATTTACGCTTCATTTCCTGGTTGTTTCCTACTCAAAGTTAATGTCAAAGTAAAACGAAGCCAAGTTTAAAGTCCACGAGCTGCTTTTCGGATGCTTTGGTGTCATGAGTGTTTGCTCCGGATCACCCTAACATTTAAAAAAATAACTCTTATTTTTCTGATGGACTCAGTAGGTGTAAAGCCAAAGCTGTGCACACTGTGGGATGAGCTTCTAGGCTGTAAATTTTGAGCTCAACTGGGTTTTCGCTCAAAGGATTGACATAATGCGTGATCCTGTATCAGGGGCTTACTTCCACTGACCACTGACACAGCAGTGAGTAGTGACTGAGCTAGTCTGCTTGGGGAAACCACTCTGTCACTACCAACAAACCACTGGCTGGTTCTCTCATCCCCACGCTCGCGCTCTCTCTCTCTCCACTGTCTCTGAAGCGTTGCTTCACTCAGACAATGGCACACACCGATGCTTTCTGACGTGGCGAAAAGTAACTCAAAAGCAATAAACGCCCCTTGAAACTAAAAATAATAATAAACGCCTCTTGAAACCACATTAGCCCTAATGTGAATGGTTTTCATTGCACTGCTGCTCTAACATAAGCCATACAAAAAGCATACAAGAGTAGCCTGACGGGTCAAACAGGAAAATGACCTCACCAGTGTGCATCGTGTCCGTGAGTAAAATACTGCAGCCTCCTCTGTCCCTGTTTTGACTGAAGCCCAGGATTCTCACTTACTGCTGCTACAAGCCCCTACAAGAGCAAGCACAGAAGTGAGGCTGCAGTTCAGCCACATGTGTTGTTATAGAGCAGTGTTTCCCAGTCCGGGTCCTAGGGGGGACACTGCCTTGAATGTTTGAGATATTGCCCTGCTCCAACACACCTGAATGAAATAAATGGGTCATTATCAGGCTTTGGCACAGCTTGATAATGAGCTGACCATTTGAGTCAGGTGTGTGGAAGCAGGGCAACATCTAACCCATGCAGGGCAGTGTCCCCCCTAGGACCAGGACTGGGAAACACTGCTACAGAGAACTGTTTTTGCAGCTTACGTTCAGCCCCTTTAACAAGTGGTTTGCCGAATCAGTCAAACAGCCTTTATAAATATAGCACCTACCAACACACGGGAGGAAATAAAATGTGAGCAGTGAATATGAACAAGCAGCATTCACACAGTGGTCATAACAGAATAGCTTTGTGTCCAATTGTTAGAGCTGCTGCATGTCTTTTTGTGTCCATGTGGACAAGACGTGCTGAACAAAAAAGTGTGACCTGGTAAATATAATTGAATTTTATATTGATTTACTGCTCACAGCATGTGATAAACAATAGATAGAGGCCGTGCAGGGAATATATATCTTCATCAAACCTTAACACTCACATATTTTGACTTTACATTCATCTTCATTGCCCAAACAGCAGATAGAGGCTGTCTGATGAAGCTTACCGATGGACCTGTGAAATGAAATCCTTGGGGAGGAGAGTGGATTAGTCGACTTACAGTTATTTGTTCTGTTTGGCCAAAAGTAGACTTGATATCGCCAATAACATGGATTACATTTTGACAAAGTGTGAAACAGGTGAACAGTAACTGCTTTCCGGAGGAGAGGTGGAAATGTGGAAATGCTTTACTTTAGTGTCCTAACTCTGCACATCAGGGAGGAGCAGGTGCCACCAAGGACAGTTAGATATGTATCCATATACAGTATATTGCTGCACCGATATAAAAAAAAATATGTCACAGTATACAGTATATTGTTCATTATTGTCGTTGGAGCAGAAAAAAGATACAAATGTGAATGTATATACAGTGCTGAACAAATTAATTAGACCACCTATTAGAAAAACGAGAAAACATAAATATTTTAGACATTTTTCAAAAACGTGAAAACTAAAATGTTATTGTTCTTAATTTGGCGCAAAAAAAAAAGAAAAAACTGAATTCACTCTTTTATACCCAAAGCCATTTCACTGGGCTACTTTGAGAAATCACAAATTAATCAAGCATAACATTCAGTGCCAAAACATATTTTTCCTGTTCATGAATGCAAGTAAATAACTATAATTTGACATCTTAATAACCAAATAAGTGTGCTTTGCAATTTTTTTCTGTTTTTTTTTTTCTTAAAAACAAAAAATATAATTTCACTTGAAGAGATTCTATATAATGATGTATTAACCATTACAGAAACATTAAAAATATATTTTAGCACTGTACTTGATTAAGAATAATAAATATAAAACAAAATATGTATTAATATCTAACATCTAACATAGTTTAAAATATCACTGGTGCTGATTAGTATGCTTACATTGGCCAACACTATTTAAATACATAGAAATCTGCATTTCTATTCAAGGTAATTCACCATAGTGGCCAATCAGGTGACTCTTAAATGAACAGTTCTAAAAACGTTGCGATTGTGTGTGTGTGCGTGTGTGTGCGTGTGTGCGTGTGTCAAAAGTTAAGCAGCTGCTAATGACAGTGTTAGGAAACAGGCTAATATTAGTCTGGAGTAGAGCTAAAAACACTCAGGAAAGACACAATTCAACTGTAGTCCTACATTTAACCAGTTCCTACCAGAAATGAGGTTCTACCTCATTTCTGGTAGGAACTCATTTCTGGTTCTGGTCTCCATGAGGACCACTGGTCCTGACAAGGTCAGTTTTTATGCCAGAAAAGACCCTAAAGAAATACAAATACACAGAGATTTTTTTCCCCTGAAGTTTAAATGTATAATTTAAATGGGTCATAATGGTCTTTTGGGCAGTTCCATGACCATTACATTGTACAATAGTGTTAATACAACAAATGAATTTCACTTAATGAAAAGATTCAAAAGTTATTCAGTTGATTATACATTATACCGCATAATGTGCGTTGAGCAGTGCAACTCTGCAGATCATAGTGAGAGGAAAGTGTGACTGATTGGAGCCCATGGTGAAATAATAGGAAGATTCAAAACTATGCTGATATGGTTGGCACACCCGGGACAAGACCCGAGTTTTCCAGTCAGAACAAGGGCCATTTTAAATGGAGTTTGCATGTTTGCCCCGCGTGTGTGGGTTTTCTCCGGGTTTTCTCCTCCCACAGTCCAAAAACATGCAGATTTGGGGATCACGTAGGTGTGAGAGTGAATGGTTGTTTGTCTCTATGTGTGGCCCTGTGATGGACTGATGACCTGTTCAGGGTGTACCCCACCTCTCACCCTATGTCAGCTAGGATTAGGCACCAGTGCCCCCCCACATAAAGCAGTAGAAGAAGAGTGAGAGTGAGAGAGAGAGAGTGGGTATGGTTCCTGCAAAGGCAAGGCACTTTTATTTATAAAGCAAATTAGACTCAAGATGCTGCACACAAACACTAAAACAAGCACAGAGACAGAGTTGAATGAAATCAATACGGTTGAAAAATATAATCCATAACAAATTGGTAAAAACAGGATTAATTCAAACTCCACCACCACCGTATGAGATCAGCAGACTGTGAAATCAGCTCACAGGATTTTACAGCCCCCTCCCATATTCTGAGTTGGAGTGGTTCCCCTCAGGACGCAGACTTCACTCTCCAGGCTGCAGGACACAGAGGAGGAAAACAACCCTGTCCCCAGGTCTGTCCAGCTCCTCAACACTGACTGAACACTGACTGATGCAGCTACACAAATTTACAAATCTTAAAAATCCAAATTATTCTTGTGTTTTGATTTTGTTTTAAATTGTTGTGATTTGAAGTTAACTGAATTGAAAAGGAGATTAAAAGAATAAAAGAAAGAGATTAAAAAAAAAAAAACTCAAGTATTTAAAAGAAAAAAATTAATTTAAGTCAGAATTTCTGCAAATATTCCATTTGAGGGCAAAGTTTCAGGTGTTGGACTATGCACAAAAGTGAAAAGTGCTTTTTCTTCCTGTGGCCTTGTCTGCAGCTAAACAAGTGAGGAATTTAATAACAACTCAGACAAATCTCTGCGAGCAAACCAGAACTTAAAGTAGAAAAAGCACCTCATTCTGGAAAGTGAATGCAGCACATACTGTACGCGTGTCCCCATTAAACATAACTGCCCCAACACCTATAGCTCAATCTGAAGGTAATCAAAGCTATTTTCTGCCTCAAATAGCCCTATGGCTTGAACGTTGGCATGAAAACGCTGTAGATCTTTAAAATGACCCGAATTGTTGCCGAATAATACAGTAGCTGCTTTAGCAACACCGAGATAAGAGCTGGTCTTAACCTCTCTAATGAACCTCTTAAAAACCAGCGACATTACCACACGTTATATATGTGCAGCTCATACATTTTAATGTATGAATGCCATTTAGCCTTTGTCCACAAAGCACACTCATGTTGTTTTGTTTTTTTTTCATTTTCCGACACAAACTTGTCCCATGGATTCTTAACAGGTCACTTTCTTTTATACCTGTAATCATGCAGCCTGTCCTAATATTTTTAGTCAGATACGTCAAGGTTCCCAATGAAACTATAGTTGTAATACTATTCATGGGTTGGTAAAATTGTTCTATTTCTCCATCTGTTGTAGGTTACTGTAGGATTCGTAGGTCATGAACGCAGAAGCACATACATCATTCCACAGGGCAGAGATATTTTTTTTCACATCAGGACAAACACAGTTTTCCTCAATAACATTAAATCGGGTTCTACTCCAGGTTTAAGAGAGCCAGACTATTGTTCACGTGTCAGCGTAGGTCAAACTAAACACTTGACACCAGGGGCCCTGTAACAGGGTCGGCCCCACAGCAATGACATCAGGCCATTTGGAAAGTGCAAAGAACAATGCTGTCGACATACCACGTCAAACGGGCCCCCAATAGTTTGATGTCAGAGTCAAGAGTCTGTGGCAGATGTGTTTGTGTGCGTTGACGCTTTTTTTTAAAATATTGTGATATTAAAACCGCGTTCATGTTTTGCTTCACAACAACCCATTTAATGGTGGACTATTTAGAACTGTACATTTGATGTTAAAGGGATTTTTCAAGTAAGGTTGTGTGAGTAAAACCTGACTGCCAGTATAGGCACAAGCAAAAAGCAAACAGGAGTCTACGATATTTTAAAACTGTGGTTTGCAACTTTTTATATTATGCAAATGTATTCAGACCACTGCCAATTGAGTTCAGACTCACACACGGAGTGACACATTTTGAGTCGAGACTGAGTGGGTGAGGTGGAAGACACACACGGCCCAGATAAAGCAAAAGAGCCTCATACAACAGAACTATGGCTAATTAAAAAGTCCACTGCTTTCTCTCCTAAACCTTTCCACATTTATGTCATCTGGACCAACTCTAACTCTTAACTACCTCTCAGAGCCTGTCTCAACAAACGTTCCTCCTTTGTCAGCTTCCACCATCCGTTCCTTGGCTCTGTTTTCCTCTTCTTGCTTTCCAAAGTCATCCTACAGACACTCTCGCCTGGCATCACGCTGCGGTCTCCCATCTCCAGATTGCATCGTCTGCATAGTATATAATCTACCTCCACTCTTATAGGTCACTCTATGCTCCTCCCTCTTATTTTACCACAGCCATGTCTACCCTTTTCACCAAATCGATGACCACCTGTCCTTCCACATGCCTTTCTTTCCGAACCCTATACCCAGCCAACACCTCCTCGTCACCTCTGCTCCCATCACCGTTGGACTCTGCCACAAACCAGTCAGTACCCCATGCAACCATTCCAATGAAGCCACAGAAATCTTTGGCCTCATCCGTGTAAACAACAAAAATTTATCTGTGACCTGTTCCCGCAGACAAAATAATTTGGACACATGAGGCACAGTAAAGATTCACATACCACTTTGGACTCTGTCAGAAATACGCACTGGTCTTGTCAGCTCACAGTTGTTTCAGAAACGTTATCAGTGCGTGCTTTCCAGTACAGCTTCCATCCAGCCAGAGTGGTGTGTGTGCATGTCTGTTTGCAGTGCTTGTTCCACTATAATTTTTGGATGTAGGTGAGTGAGAGCGTCACACAGTCAAAGCTCTCCCCTTTTCTCACCTTCTCATATAGGGCTGCGCCTAATCTAGTTTCGTGTGTGTGCACTTGTGTGCGCCGTGTGAGCACCTTTGTGTCCTCTGTTGCGTCAGTGGCATCAGTTTCTGAAACCCCTCCTCTTTCCTGTGTATCGGTATAAAGCAAGGACTCTCTCCCTCTTCCCCTCACTCACTCACAGTCACACACTTACTCACTCACTCACTCACGGCCTTGACACAGGAGGGGCAAAGCTCAGCATCTTCAGACTCAGCTGCTCCTGGTCCAAACGACGTCTGCAGGTAAGATTTACAAAGATCTAACTGATTTAAGCTCATGTCTTCTATAACAGATCGTATTAGTAGTTTTACTTCATTGTTTTTTAGAGTATTTAAAAGCTGTAAAGCCTAGATTGAATTAAAATATTAATCCAATGTTGTCCTTTCCATCAACTGCAGTGGCTTAATGAAAATAGAAAATTGATGAAAATATTAAAATAAGCCAGTTGACACATGCAGGAGCATAATCAAACTTGTTGAAAAACAGATTATTCTTTATACTTCGACTATGATGACGATAAAACCATGTGTACAAACACTATGTAACATTTGAGCCACAAAACAATGGGTTGCAGCTGTAAATATATCTCGCAGGATTGCATTGATAAATAAAAATGGGAGCCGAATATCAATTTCTGAACATGGAAATGTTAAAAATTCTTTTTTTTCTCTCCCTCTTTTTGTTGAGGAGGAGGAGGAGGAGAGGGCTTTCACACACACGATATAATAACACACACCATTACCAGACTAGTGAATAATGAATGAGAGACAATCACCAGCTTCTAACATGAATTATATTAGCATTAACAGAATGACTATTTACAACCATACAACCACGCAGTTTCTCTTTAAACAGACATTATTGAAATGGGTTGTTGTGTTGATTTACAGTGTTAATTGTACACAGATAGACTCGACACTGAAGTTTATGGGTTTTTTTTTTTTTTTTTTGCCTTAGCGGACTTTACAGTCTGTGTTTAGAACCACAGGTGGTGGAACAACTTCCTAAGAGATTGTGCTTGATTTTCATGTGCTCTATTGTATACAAAAACCTTAATTAAAAGGAAACTCTGGACTCTGACTCGTAGAAAGAATTATTGTCCCTGTACTTTATTTAGCTCTAATAAATATGCGACCAAACAAATGACTACTGCTGTTGTAATAGAAACACTATAACAGACAGAGAAAGAAGGGTTTTTGTGTGTTTTTCCTCTCATTCCTACCACTGATAAATAAATATTCTTGAATGTTAATGAATCTCTCAAACAATTGCAAGTATTTGTTTTTCTTTTTTCTTTTTTCCAGCTCTTATGTGAGTAAGTGAGCGAATAAAGAAAATGGAGTCAGTCACGCCACTTGCTCTTTCACTGCCATGTTAAATCAAACACCACAGATATAGAGAGAATTGGTGTGTTTCCCTTGGGATTCGGCGAATGCTAACGGTCATCACAACTACGCTCCACTCCTGTACTACCTCAATAAATGTGAAATGATTTATATATTTTATTTATTTACAGAAATAAATCATTTCTGTAAGTTTCTTTTAACAAACTGACAGGAGGCAATACAGGAGAACAGAGGGCAGAGGAGAGACAGCGCACAACAAATCATCTGAGAGGAAAAATGAGAAAAAATGTTTGACTTTGTCTGTCTAATCTTGTCTGTCCACCTCCAGACATGAACGTGGGGATCTGTGTGTGTGTTCTCCTGGCTGCTCTGTCAAGTGGTTCTCTGAGTCTGCCCTCACAGTCCACCGTAAGACACACACACACGTTTGCGCTTCTATCAAAGCGAGGACCCTCATAGACATAATGCATTCCCTTGCCCCTTACCCTAACCTTAGCCATCACAACTAGATACCTAACCCTGAAGAAGCCCTTTAAAGGGGTGAAAAAAAGTGAGGACCAGCCAAAATGTCCTCACTCTGTAGGGTTCATACGATTTTTGGTCCTCACTCTGCAGCAAGTACAAGAACACACACACGCAGACACACTGAATGCATTCCCATGCCCCTCACTCTAACCTTAACCATCACAACTAAATGTAAAACCCTAACAATAACCTAAAGTCTTAACCCACAAAAGCTGTTTAAAAAAGGGGCTTAAAGACAAAATGTCCCCACAAAGATAGTTTTAAATTAAAAAAATTGTTCTCACCGCCTATTATAGACATGCACACACACACACACGCACGCACACACACAGATATTTTCAAAATTATGAATTTGCATATATGCCTTATTCTTAATCTTGTTTTGTTATTGAGTCACAGACAGCTGAGGTTGAGGCTCTCATGTCAGACAGCCTACCTCCCCCCTCGCCAAACCACACGCGCCTGGCCCGTTCAGTTGCAGCGCCTCCCTCAGGGCAGATCGCCACCTACAACCAAGACACAGACTCCAAGAACAGTCTGAGCCAACTACTGGCCAGACTCATGTCCAGGAAAGGTGAGCAGTGATGAACAGGGGCTAAGGTCATATTACACTCAGATCAATAACCCTGGTCTTAATTTGCTGCTGGTCACTGTATTTCTCCTCCCGACTTGCATCGTTCTATAATTTGCCCACCTTCATGCTGTTCCCACCATCTGCTGTTCCCCACCTCCCCCCAGCGTCCTCCTCCCCTCATTTTTCCATACCTCCATCCTTGTTCCCTCCCTCTGCCTTTTCCACTCGTGCTTGCTCCTCTTCTACCGTTCCTCCTTCACTCACCTCCTCGTCCCCTAATCTCTCCATCTCTGCTCCGTCACTGGGTATCTCTCCTTTTAAGTCAACACTGCTGACTCAGTCGTCTCACGAACACATAGAAATGGGAAAAGAAACAGAATAAGTCAGCATGGCTTACTTCACCTACCACGTTATTACTATACAGTCAGTAGAGGAGCAGATAAATATTTGATGTGAGCATCATTCTCCTCCTGTTTCTATCTCCTCCAGGTTCTTCCTACCAGACCAGATCATCCCTCACCAGCAGAGCCAGTGGATTGTCCCCGAGCCACAGGATAAAGGACAGAGATTATCTTGGATGGATGGATTTTGGACGACGTAGCGCAGAGGAGTATGAATACTCCTCCTAATGGAGCTGCTACAACCACCCAAACCCACCAATAAAAGCTCACAAAAATAAAGAGCCCTTTTCACTCTGCACTTACTGTTTACCCAGGGCCGATTTAATCTTAATATGAGAGTATCATCAAAAAATAAACAAAGAGTAAAGTCATTTAGCAAGAAGGGCACAGTGCAATCTCTGCCCTGCACTCAACTTCCCACAGTGATCCAACAGCATTACAGTTAAACATTAAACTTAATGCAAAAGGCTGATAATATCCTGTATTTTTGATATGGTCAAGAACTTATATGAAAAGGATAAACCCAGCTATTTGTGAGTTTCATCTCTTAGTAGGTTCTAACCCTAACCTCTGGGAGATAAATATAGATAAATATATTTAAATATAGACATTTATTGCGAGAGAAAAGTTTCTGTATATGCCTAAAACAGATAGGCACTGTAGTTTTCAAACCATGCTACTCAAGAAGAAAAAAAAATAAATACTGTTTTTGTTTGTGGGAATTTTCAGATTTGGATTAATAGTGATTTGGTGTTTACAGCAACCATGTATGTGTCAAAAATAAACTAGGAGATTTCACTGAGCACAACAGTGTGGCTCATTCTTGGACTGGAATGGAGATCGGCACACAGAGCAATACACTAGATCAGCATTTGTCCACACAGACAACAATACCTTTTAAAAATTAATTCACTGTCACAATTACCAGACTGGAACGTCACTAGACTTAATATTGTGGAGATAACATCTAATACAATCATAATAATTATTTTCACCACTGCAGGGAGAAAAATACATCTGTTCAGAGGCTGTTTTTGAGGCTTTTTAATTGGACCAAAATACAATTAAATCTATATTTTTAATTAACACTTTGTGACTGCACCTCACAGCTTCACTTGACTCGTGCATGTGTATTTACAGAATAATATAGAGACGATTAAACAGCAGCTCCTGCCTGCTGAAGGAAACCCTGGGCTAAAAACGTTCATTGTGAAAAAGCATAAGATACATTTTTGGAAAGCTCAAGGAGTTGTTTTCAATCATCGCGTAATGGACTTTGAAAATCGGGATTACATGTATATTGTAGAAATGAGTGGGGGAGGTTCTATTTTAAAAGATCATTGTGTAAGTATGCAAAGGTGAAGTCTGTATGTTTGAAACTTTTCAAAATAAAGCACCATTATTTGACCTCAGCAAAAAAAAAAAAAAAAAAAAAGTTGTAATGAATCTATGGTGTGTGTGAAGGAAACAGTTGGAGGGCTGATCACAAGCAGTTTATGTAGCCACCAGCATTAGAAGCAGATAAACACCGGATGTCATATTGTATATGCAAACTAAATGATCATCCTTATATATGAGCATTTGTTCTCAGGAAGACAGAACTCTCGATTAAGGTCTAATCCCATCTATAACAAGCTGTACAGTTAACATTAGCCACCCGTCCGTCGTCATTAGTGACTAACCTTTGACACAGAGGAAATAGAAGAGTACAGGTTTCATCATCTCACAGTGAACTTTAACAATTCATTCATTCTAATACTCGGATCTAGATGTTAATTGTCCCTGGACTCTCGGTTACATGCACATTGCAAACCATCATCACTACCCAATATTAACTCTCACCAGTAAATATTAGGTTCACATCAAACCAAATACTGGGCCTGTTCTCTTTCATCATTACTACAATCTTGTTTTTAAAATTACAAAAAAAGTTGAGTTTTGAGTGCCTTAAATCAAAATGAAACTCATGAAGGTTTCTATAGTGATATTACAGAATATTAACAGACATTTGGCACAAACTGTCTTCTGCATGGCTGCACAGGTTTGTTCTGACCTAATAACACTGTCTGTTTGGCTGGTTCGGTAGAATAACTGAAAAGTTGCCTCATTAATGTGAATAATTCTGTACCATTATTTGGATGTAAGACAACAGAATTAATGTATGGAGCCAAATAAGTTTCCGGACACATTGTAGGCAGCATGTCCGAATCCTCGTTTTAGAGTTTAATCTTAAAAAGTTTAATTCTCACAGAACTTGCTGTTACACAACCTGGTCACAGCAGTCTTTTTTTCAGAAAGCAGCAAAAAATTCTGTATCACTGTAATATCTTAAGTAATGTTAACATTTTAGACATCGACACCTGGCTCACCTGAGGCGTGGGGCAGCATCACTAGCAATGTTCTGGAGACAAAAGTTACACATTGGAGCTTTAAACATTTAAATCAAATGCTCACGATTTCTGTCACATTATAACCCTGTTTGTAGTGAGTTATTATATTATTTATTATAAATAAATCAGTAAAATCAAGTTCAAAAATGCAAATGATTAAAATTCTGGATTGTTTGGGGGGTCTACCACAAAGAGTGACAAAGACAATTACACAAAACTGAATTTCAGCTTTTTAAAGTAATTGTTAAAGTAATTGTTGTGATCTGCAAAAAAATGAAACTTAGTCAATTATATCGTTGAATCAATTTAACAAACACATCTAACAAAATAGTAGTAGATGTGCATGGTTATCATGTTGCACGAACCAGACGACTTAACCCAACACATAGCTCAAAGAAAGATATCTGTTATAGCTGATATAGTGTTTTCCTGGTGTCTGATGCACACAGGACTTTTGTTTGTTGTCTGTAACTGGGGCTCTTACATAAGAGTTGAAGAGACTTATATTGACGCTGCTGCACTTGAAGCAGACTAACACACTAACAATGGCAGCAAATATACATAGTGCACACAGAGACACAGCAGTGTGACTTGGAACCTGTGACATGAAACGACAATTTACTTTGCCACCTGATAAAATACAGTATAATATTGTGTTGGTTTCATTCAAAGTTCACGCTGACTAAAGGAAAAGCTGACATAATCACAACAAATGGCTCTCTACTGCACCCATGTGGAGACAAAAAACACACTTTGAATGTGTAATAAACCATGAAGGCTTCATACTCTATACCCATCAAAAAATGAAATAAGCTAAAGCTGTAAACACAAATAAACCAAAATAAGATTTAAGACAGTCCAGAGATGCTCAGCGAAGAAAAGTAGGTTTTAGAACTTGCTGTTTGATTTACAAACCAAAGAACTTGACTGTTAAAAAGTGGGGGTTTTGTTTTTCTTAATAGTTTAACTTTGCTCATTCTTCCTTGTCTTGTTTCATTCTGCTTTATTTACCTCCTCTTCCTCTTCTTGCTGTCACATTACCTGTCTAAGTCCTCTATTTATGCATGTAATTCTTTGTTTGTACACACTAAATAGGTCATTGAAAGGGTCAAAATGAAAACATTAAAATCAAAAGTAACCTTTACATTTAATCAATGTTTTATTCCTCCTCCGCTTTGCTGTGAAACATGACAAGTTAAAACACTCACTCTAACACATTCAGACATTAACAGTTTGAGCAAGTCGTACCTCTACGTGTCACACATACTGACAAATGACATCACACCAACATTCAACATGGTAAAAAATAAGAGAAAGAGAAATACTCCATGGAAATTCACCATCACTGGTAAAAAGTCTTTAACACCCATTTCCATTCACCCAAAATTAAACTGTGGCAGAAAGTGCTAGAAGACATGAATCTCTCTTTATAGAAAACAATTATAGGATTGTTTGACCTGTTTGTTTACCCATACATACATTATTATTATTACTATTAGTTAGGCTGAAGTTTGCCTGACAGTTAGTTGAAAGTGCAACAGAAACATGAAACCCACAAATCATACTTTAAGACAAATGTCACCATATTAATCAAACTTAGGACACATTAAGAACCATTTTGTGTCGCAAACATAAATAAACATTCACACAACACAACACTAACTCACATATTTACATTAGGAGGCCTGAAACCCCTCAACTGTTTGTTAAAACTGCATTCATTATTACACTGAAAAGACAATGAGTGCCTTAAATCAAAATGAAACTCATGGAGGTTTCTATAGTGATCATATTACAGAATATTAACAGACATTTGGCACAAACTCTCTTCAGCATGGCTGCACAGGTTTGTTCTGACCTAATAACACTGTCTGTTTGGCTGGTTCAGTAGAATAACTGAAAAGTTGCCTCATTAATGTGAATAATTCTGTACCATTATTTGTAACACAACAGAATTAATGTATGGACCAAAATATGGCAGCATGGACACGTGTTGAGTGTCACAAAGTAAATCTCTCTGTACATTGAAAGAAACTGATGAAAGAATCTGTGTGAAGTTTATCTAAGAGCTGAAAAGTTGTGTGTTGAGTGGCAGTGATTTACAAACAGCTTATTTTTTTGTTTTATAAATGGATGCGAGATGATTTTGTTTAAACTTGTCTCCAGTGAACATGTCAGCTGAAGCTGCCACAGCAGATGCAACAGTAACTATTAGTCCTGCTGTGAGAGACATGAACTGGTTAGAGACTGGTTACTGCTGGCGAGATGATCTGGACTAAGTGGACACTAGTTTCACATCTACATACCATCGAGGACATTTCTGCTGTAATTCTTGTGCATTTGTCATTTTAGCTGTCTTTTTTTTTGTAATTAAATCATATAAATACATTATTCATAATATCTCAAAACACATCTAAAATCTTGAAGTTTATTGTGATGTACTTTAAATGTAGGTTTCTGTAATCATTTGCACAAAAATGTTAATAACTTATTATTTACTTACTCTAAAAGAGCAAGAACTCTTTGAAGCGTGGCCTATTTCATGAATGGAACACAGTTAATTGCTGGCCTTGCCACACTGACTGAGCAGAAAATGTTACAGAGAGTTAATCTGTTAAGAGCAACACAGTCTTTGGTCACTAATATATCTAAGAGTGGTAACTAAGAATTACCACGTCTTTTCAAGTACCAGTTTCAAGTCAAGAAGCTCATAAAGCTGCTAATGCCTAAATATGCACTATATAGGTTCATGTAGCATGTATACTGTACTGCATATATACATATATAGATACAGTTTATGAAGCTGTAACATTTCAGTTGGGTAGTCTGGAATTTTTTATTAAATTATAAATGACTGCACATTTCAGTGGTGGGATCTGCACGTCTGATCTGTGTGTAAATACTGGGTCACAATAATGACCAACCACTTGACTAAAGGAAATATAAAAAGCATACTAGTGTGTAGATCTGTGTGTGTGTGTTTCAGTGGAAGTGTCCCATGGCCTCAGCAGCCTTCATTCTCACCACTGGATCTGGATCTTGGAGCAGCATCACTAAACCTGTGCATGAACACATCACAGACATCACAACTGTTAACAACCAGTGGACAGGAAACATCAGCTGTAAGAAAATGGATGAAGAACCTGGAAACTGTCTGAACTATTAACTTCAGACTGTTAGGAAAAACTGGGGTTTGTGAAGGAAAAATAAAAGATGAAAAAAAAACAGGATTAAGATTAAGGAGAACTCTGAACCACGATTACAAACTTTGAATTGTAGAGGGCAGCATTACACCTCAGTGTGCAGCCAAATGGAAAAACTGTATAATAGAGGAAGAAAAAAATAAAGTGAGTCACCTTTAGTGATGGTTCCCATATTGAGGTGGGAGTAATGCTCCTCTGGAAGGTTGCTGAGCAGAAATCCTGATTAAGACAGACACACACAGATACACACAGATTACTATCAGGTCATGTCAAATACACTGCTGTATTTGTATACAGCAGTGTATACAACTGGTGTAAATGTCTTTTTTACAGCATGGAATAGTAGGACCAACACAGGCCACTCCTCCCACAGTTTAGTCTGTAGAAGCAGTTTTTTCTGAAAATATTCTGCTGTTTCAATATTGCATAAAACTTTCAAATACTTTCAAGTTATATTCTACTAAAGAGAAAGAGAGATAACTATATGTGGTCATTACAGCATTGTTAAAACAAGACCTTTGCAAAGTACCGTATATTGTATCTGAAGATCCTCTTTTGCAAAATGTTTAAAGTCAGCAAGTTTTAATTTTCAAAGCGTTGAGTGTCGAATTGCATCCAGCTTGTCAAGTGCTGACAAGAAACAACAAACTTTCAGCAGTTAATAAAGATCCAGTCAAACATAAGGTACTTTCCCACCTTGTTGGGAGGTTTTTAAAAGATTGAGAAATGCAGTCTGGAATTATGAGTCATACAGTACAAAACTAGTTGAGGCCACCTGTAAAACATGTATAACATTTTTTTCCTCAATGCGGTGCTGTTGCAGTCATACCTATGAACATAGCAGCTCCTGCTCTGACCTCAGGCCAGTTGCTCTTGAAGAACTGGATGACTGATATGTGGTAGAAGTTCAGCATGCTTGGAAAGTCCTGGATCTACAAGACATGAAACTCACACTGAATGAATACATCCTTTCTAAGTAGTTGACAATATCCAGACTTCTGCACAGGTCATGTAACAACACAGCCACAGATGCTTGTGTGCATCTTACCAGGTACTTGGTGAGGTCATTGATGAATTCTCCATAGTGTAAGCTCTTGTCCTCATGGAGGTGGTTCTGAAACATGGTAGTGATCTGGTCTGATCCCACCACAGGAGCACACACACGCATCGCAAACTTGCACGCCTGGAAGATACAATGTAATGGCAAATCTTACCACTATGAAACATGTACATAGAAGGTACAGTGTTTGTGTGTGTGTGTAAATTTCCTAAATTTCCTACCTTAACCACATGTGCATTAGGGTCTACCAGGTGAAGCAGCAGACTGACCAGAACATTGTGGATTTGGTCTTTAAATACTTGCTCTCCAGAACCAAACTTGGACAGGTTTCCCATTAGGTGGATGGAAGCACAGCGGATTTCATCATTCTCCTGATTGAGTAGAAAAGGTGCTGTTAGAGTTGGTTTTTGAGGTGCAGCACTCAGAGACCTTCTGGAAAACACCTCAGAATCTAAAAATCTAAAAAGTTCATTTGGCACCACTATAGTATTATTGTAAATGAGTCACTTCCAGAGACTGGGACACACACATAGGTCGGGAGTTGTTTTTTTTTTATGTTCACCAAATACATTTTTTCCTCTAAATTTTACTCAAGTTAAATATCTGCAATACACCCCTCAGCCACAAGAAGGAGCTCATTCATTTCCCCACCACATTAATCTATGATTGTGAAAACTGCATTGATCAGCGAGTTGTGCTCTATTAATGCATTAACATGCATTAAATTAAGTTCATCAAACATATGACAGAAATGGATGGTTTGCCCATTCAAAAAAGTTTGCCATTAAAAACTTTGTGAATCACTGATTTAAATAACAAAAACTAAACTACTGTAAATAACAAGAAACGTACACTTTCTAAGAATGGTTTAATCTTCATGAAGATGTACACCACCAGTAAGTGGACATTCTTCTTGTCCAAGTAGAGGAGAACCTTGGACAGACCTGACATGGCCTCAAGAGTAATCAGTTTACCTGCAGGACAATCAATCCAGGATGAGTGGGTGAACATATGAAACTAACATATAAATGTCTTCTACAATAATTCAAATGTACCAATATAGTTTTTAAAGCAGATGCGTTTAGTTTGCTGTCATTTTTACCTGGATCATCTTTCTCTTCCATACCAGAACTCATGGCTGCCAGCAGCTCTTTGGCATATTTATTCACCTGGGGGAAGGGCAGAGAAAATCAAGAGGGAGGAAGCTGTGAGTGACACAACGGCTACAGTGGTATGTGTGTATATATAGTAGCACATAAAGTATATACAATCCTGTGAGTTGTACTTTTTCGGGAGACCCCACTGCGATATTTCCCAGCCCTCGCACAGCCAACATGCGGACAGTGCAACTAGGGTCCGATATCCTCTCCATCATGTTGTTCATTAAAACGTCTATCAACATCAACTCTGTCACCACATGATGGTTCAACAGCTGGATTCAGAAAATGACAGAGAAAAGCAAACACATCATGTAAGTCAGATTTCTGGTAATGTGATGGCACTGAGGGATGTTTTAACTGATTTTAGACTTAATATACACCCTAATAAAGATTCTGATTGTTTTTACTGTGGTAAGTGATCAGTTTTTTTGCTCAAGCCATAAAGATATGGAGAATAACTGAACATTTGAAATAAGTATTATGTCACAATACTGATGGTTCATAATAAATTTTCTCAAAACAGGATGCAGATATTGACAGATGAGCCACAAAATTAAAGCCAGTTACAGGTATTTAGTTACAGTTGTTTGACAGAGGCACAAGAGGCTCTGGGTCCTTTACAGAACAATTACAGTTTAAATGTGGTTCCTCACCTCAGAGAAAAAAGCAGTGACAGTGATTCTCTGGCATTCATATATGTTGTTCATCGAGGGACACATGCATTCCACAATGGCAGGCAACCTGGGACCAGCATCTTTAGCCATTGCCCTGTAGAAAATCAAAACCACATTCATTTTCACAAACACTTTACAGCAGTGCTGTCCAAAGTGTGGGAGGTATTGCATCAGATGGTTTTAAAAATTCTTCCAATCACGACACAGATAGCAACATAGTCACTGTCCTGGCAAAAAAATCTAAATTAAAAGAAAGTGAATGTGTTTAATATAATATGATGTTTCAGTTTTATTATATTTTACAAAAACAACATTAGGCTTCTCAGTTACGGCAGAATTAATCAAAATTATTTTGATTTCTATTGAGGTCATTATTATTTATGAATATTGATTAGAAGCTGGGAGAATATATTTTAATTTCAATGTTACTGTGTTACATACTTGTATAAATCTAGAGGAGGGCTGAATGTTAGCTGAATTTTTAGGCCCTGCAAACCTCTGTGGTTTGGAAAGATCTGCTTTACAGTATATTCAGTATGATTTTACAAAATACAGGAATGGAATTATAACTTAAACCTTAAAAGAGAGGGATGATATTTGGGTAAATTTTTTATCTTCTTAAAAAGGGATTTAAACATTGTTGCAACCTTTTTCCTAATGATTTTTGCACTTCAGTAAAAAGAGAATGTAAGTAAAATAAGAAGCCATTTTTCTTAAAAGTATCTGGTTTGTACATGCGACAAGGGTGTCAAAACCCATCCAGCTCCCTTCATGAGAGTGTCTCTCTACCTCGCTAGTAGTGTAATTCCAGTAATGTGTGTGTTTGGTTCCCTCATTGCGTCCCAGGTATTATCCTCATCGAGCCGTTTCATCACCTCATCTAACTGGGCTCGTGCTAACAAGATTCTCAGAGCATCAGCTGCGACCCTGAAACGAAAAAAGACATTTTGACCAATGGATTCGACCCCACACCCAAGATTAGAAAAAAAATGTATGCTGGAACCTTAACTGCAATTGACAGGACATACAGTTAAAAGGCAAACATGCCTACCCTGCTACATGGATGGGGGAAGTGGATTTAGTGTAGCTTTCCCTTGGTGCAGAGACGCCGACACTTGCTCCTACTCTGACAATGAGACAGGAAAATAGCTGAGGAAACTGGCTGACAGCCGGCTCCTGACTTTGGCCATTTAGTAACAGTTCTTTAAGACCACATGTCATCTGGGAACCAAAAGCACACAGACACACATGCACACATTGCATCAAATATATTCCACCATTTGTGTTTAATATGCAGCTGCTTCTTCAGTGCATCTTTTAATTTAGTACCTGTGACAATTTTTGAGAAAAGGCTAATAACTGAAGGCACAACCACAAGTAAGTTAACAAAATGTCAGCTTTTACAGGCACTTGTTACATTCTAGTTCGTCATTTTAGGTTATTACTTATTTCTATCAGAAAGAATGTGCATGTCTGTAATCAGCAAGTAATGTAAGTGTTTATAACTTACGGCCAGTGGCTGATTTGTGGCCATCTTTGTTGTTCCTCCTCTTATTATATTCTCCTTCTTGTCTGTGTAGGGTGCCATGATCAGGAGCTTCTCCATCACCATCTCTATAATTTGATTGGCTACGATGGGATCTGCCCCCAAGGCCATCCACATCTCACTGGTCCAGCTGGACAGACAGACAAAAATATGAATATATTAATTTAATACATTGCATAACTATAAGCTATTTTCTTCTTAAAAACCTCTGGCACTGAATAATTTGTCAACAATATTTAACCACAGTTCAATACATTTACTTGATGATTTTATCTACTTGGATAATTTATTTATATAGATATAAAGAAACATGATATACCTGTCATAAGGAAGTGGTTGGTTAATTAGTGTATTAATGACAGTCTGTAGATGCTGTGAAGCCAGAATTAGCACCGTCTGTCCTACCGCAACTTTCACCTAAACACAAAGACAACACTGAATTAATTTGTTCAGGGAGACACAAGTTATCTATGAAAAAATGTCAGTAAAAGCTAGTTAAATTAAAATAAAATCCAGATTATGTGTGGCGTTTAACATAACATGGGATAAAAGGTGCCACACTGTGTTCACAAGCACTGAGAAGTGACTGAAACAAAGCCATGGAATTATACTGTAAATATACTAAGTAACAAACAAGCTCTGACCTGCTCCTCTGTGATGCTCTGCAGACGGGTGTGGAGCACCTCTAACATCTCTGGTACCTGACATATACACCAAACAACACAGAGAGACAGAAAAACAGACAAGCCTTTTGTGTGTGCACCATATAAGCATATTATAAATATATTGTATTATCTTTTTGACCTATAAAGTGTTGAAGTGTAATTTAAGTGTGCTACCAGTTCTTGCAGTCCTCCTCCTCTACTTTTCAGTAGTGTGTTAAGGATGACAGATGAAGCCCTGCAACAGTTTTTCTGAGTGTCGACGAGCCCTTCAAACAACATGAAGATCAAAGTTGTCAGCTGCTGCTGAGGCAGACGTTTACTCATCACCTGACACACACAGGGAAACAAGGCAGTCAAACACATAGCGTACAGGTTCTTAAAAATGCTGAAGCAAATATAACATTCTTATTTTAGTTAAGAAGATAAAAACACAACATCCTTGTGTGAATAAGGTTCACCTTTAATGAACTTAACATTATGATAAGTTCACATTTACTTGACTAGAGAAAAGTTGAGTAAAAGTACCTTGGTGAGGTCAGAGCAGGTCTTGTAGAGAACAGAGTGGTCAGGGTTTTCCAGCTGGTCTTTTAGAGTCAACAGACTGTCAACAGCTTCATCCTTATAATCTAGTGCAAAACCTACACAAAAATTACAGGAAAAATGTAAAAAAAAAAAAAAGAAAAAAAGAAAACAAGCTTGACAAAAATTGTTGTATGTTTCAGTTGAAATTACAGTATCACAGATATCATACTGAGTTACTTAGCACAGGTTAATAAAGTACCTTCATATCGTAGCTGTATGTAAAGCAGTGCATATATACAGTCAACAGCAGCACGACGTACAGGGGGGTGAGGGTCAGAGCAGCGTGGAGACAGTCGACCCAGCAGAGCTCCAAGATTGTGGAATGAAACCATGTTCTGTACAAAAAAAAGGATCGAAATGTCAAGTGCCAACAAAGAGCATCAACATGAATTATGTAGAAGTCATGACTGAAAAGAACATGTGCACATGTGGGTGTGTGTGTTTACCTTGACAGTCAGGTTATCCAGGTAGTAGGACAGAACATGAGCAGTAGCTGTGACTGCTCTCTCTCTCTGGTGGTCCTGTCCAGAGCTCAACCATGATTCAATGTGCTGCACACAAGAGCAATACACATCATGTGTCAGACAACAGAAAAACTGTGCAACATTGATGTAATAAAGTTCATGAGAAACAAGCCAAGGAGAGAGGAAGCAGTGTGATAAAAAACCAAATAAACAAGCTGACCAAAAACGTTTTTGACACTAACAAACAAAAAGAGAACGAAGACCAGACTAAGAACAATTTTGCTCATCAACGGCCTTTAACTTTTTAAATAGTGCATTTAGTATGCACCTCAGTGTTCCACTAAACATTTTAGGAGGTACTTTGTTACAAGGAGCATTAAGGTTTTTTGATGAACTCTTTTCATTGATGCTTTAATCCAGTGATGTAGATCACTTTCATAATGTATTATATATTTATTTATTTGCTTGTATGGTTCTAATTTTGGTTGTATGATCTGTTTGGTGGAAAATAATTTTCCCCACTTGGGGATTATTAAGTTTCCTTAATCTTATCTCCACTAATATAATTATGGTATTAAGACGAATGGGATAAGAATCAGTTTGACTAAAACACCAGGGCTCACCTTGAAGACGTTCTGTAAGCCATCAGGTGTGGGTTCCTTAGCCAAAACACTCTTTAGCAGATCCTCCAGTGCAGCCAACGTGTCTTTGTATAACGCCTGTGCAGATTTACCAGGACATGTTAGTAGTCAAACACAACGTTCAATATGTGCATTAGGCAAAGGTTTATGAGTTCTACATAATGAGGGACTTAAGTAAGAAATCAGGAAATTCAAAAGTCCTGTTGAAGAGAGATAATAAGACACTGTACAAGATATGAGTTAAAACCAATACCGTGTTTGTTACTTTACTGGTGATCTTTTACCTTTCTCTTCTTGGGGTCTAGTATCTCTTCTTCTTTAGTTTTCTCTGGAGTGTGCGTCTCAGGTGGCAAAGAAAACACACTGTTGACACACACTTTTAGTAGGTCAAAGCTCTCATTCTCACTCAGCACAGGGTCCAGTGGTCTGAAGGACTACAGGTCAAAGATAATGAGATGAAAACAGGCCTGTTTCTGATATTAAGTTATTTAGTTTGTATATACTGTATGTGTATGTGATCTGTTGTGTGAAGTTCTGTGTTTGGGATTTACCAATGAAAACCACTGTGATATATATCATACATATATCAACTATATATACAAAATTAAGAAGCATCATCCACCAAAGCATTTTTGTACTAATTATTCAGTTAAACTGGAAATTGAGAGTTAGGCTCATTTAGTGAAGTGAAGGATACAATAAGTTGGCACAAGTGGACATCACAAGATGGCGTACTGGAGTCCGTAATGCATCAGCAGGGTCTGCCTTTATAAAATCCTGTGCAGGGTGAATATTAATAGCAGAAAGGAATATCAAAAAAATTCCAATGCAAATACATATAGTGTATGTGCATACAGTATATCAAAGGTTTTAAAATAATGGTCAGTTGTCCCCTCATTTATATTAATACTGTACAAACCAGCATAATAGTGATGAGCTCCTGCTTGCGGGAGAAGACGTAGCCTTGTTTCTTCACACACTCATTGATGGCTTTGGCAATGAGGCCAACACTCTGAATCAAACTCAGTTTCATAGTCAAATCCTGGATTAAAGCAACACATAAACACAGACATACATACACACAAACAGAGGCAGAAAAAGGACACAGACAAAAGAAAACGAAGAAATAAAACAGGAAATATGATAAGACATAGAGAGATACAAAGATTGGGGTCAAGAGGAAAAGTAGGCTAAACATGAATAAAATTGGATAATTACATTTTCCAATTTATCAGGAATGCAAACAAGGCAAAGCAGCTGCTTTACCAGATGCAACTCTACAAATAGCTAAGCAAGCAATAATTCCAGCAATATAAAAGTAAATCAATCAAATCAATCACAACAATGTCAGAGATTGATCATCCATGCCTATGGACGGAGATAAGTTAGAAATCAGAGTTGTGTAATTAGAGGAGATAGTTTCAACAACAAACAAGCAGGCTCTTGTCTGAGAAGTGACAGAAGCGATTGAGGCCTAGAGAACTCAGAGGGTGAGTCATCTTTGAGCATTGAAAGAACAGTCCACCAAAAAGGAAGGAAGACTAAAATCCAGCGAGTAAATTATGTGGAGATAGAAATCAGAAAACAAATGTGAGGTGGGTCATTCAGAAAAAAGCTTTAGAAAACTCTATGAATACATTTAAGTCTAACTGGTTTGTTAAAGGGCAGCAGAAAACAAACATAGGGTAGCCAAGTTAGTAGCCAATAACTACTACTGTACTAGTAATAAGATTTATAGAGGTGTATTACACTTAAGCTACATTTCACTGTGGCTGATTATTTTCACCAAATAACACAACTCCCATCAAAAGTCCCAGATTTTTAGTCAATATTATTTCAAGGTAAATGCATCTGAGTGAAATTTGTCTGCTTGAGAATGAATGTACATGTTTTGAAGGTTGAACATTATAAACTAAACATGTGCTTCACCACCCTGACATATGTATAGTTTATTTTAAAAGATAGATCATTCATGATGTAAAATCCGTCATCCATCAGGACAATATAAAGCTGATAAAGTCAACTAAATGATTAAAGCAAAAGGTTTTTAAAAATATCACCACCATTGTGAAGCACAGTAGGATAATAAAATTAAAAAAAGAGTAAAGAAGAAAAGCATGAGGAAAATAGCAGAAGTTAACTAGCAAACATCAGAGTACAGCAACAGAGAGCCCATGTATTCCTGTGATGATACCTTTGTCTCTACTTTAATCCCCAGAACCTGTACGAAATAAAGGTGATAAAGTCATGAGCTCACATCAAAACACAGCCATTACCTGCAAGTAAAGTCCAAACATCTACTTTGTTGGTGACTCAACCACATATAAAATATGACAGTTACACTCTGTTACACCCAGTAGAGGTTCCTTTCGCATTAGACAAAAGATGTTCGCAGTGTGACATGTTTATCACACAATATCTAATGTAATCTAACCTTATAATATAAAAATTATATCACTATTAAATTCAAAATCAAATCAAAGGAACAGTCGGTATGAAACTGTCAGTTACAATATCTCAAACTGCAGGGTGTTAGTACCTGAAGACTGTGACCACTGTACTGTAAATCTGTCCCAATGACTAAACCCTACAAGAACAAAGTCTTCATGTGATGTTACCATAGCATTTTCATTACCTTGGTATTAAAGTGTTTGCTGATGCAGCGAAGAATGTCTTGATCAATGCAGTTTAGTATCTTTTCTGGAGGAGCGTTTAGAGCCACTTGACCATAACACAGGATTAATGTGCTTTTCACCTTCTCTACCTCAACATCATTACGCTCCTGAGGAAAAGGAAAGGAGGGAGAGATGAAAAGAGACAGTGGTAACAGGTAACGCCAAAAAATCTAAAGAAACCAAGTGATATACTGTATGTAATTGGAAAATAGTGAAAAACTTAGTACTTTGAGCAGGTTGAAAATGCTTGGCGTCTTCTTAAACGCATCTGACTTGCCAAACTCATCCAGTTTGGCCAGAGTTCCCTCTAGGTGGCTGTTAGCACACAAACCAATGCCCAATGCAACTCCCTGAAATAAGACAGAAACAGCAGATTTGATTTTAACCATCAACAAAAACCTGAAAAACATGTAATTTTAACACAACAGTGTACCTCTCTTTCAACAGCCTCATTGTGTCGTGCTGTGAGCAGGACTTCCTGCAGCTGTTTTTTCACCACCTCCTTATTGAAACACTGTTGGAGAGACACTCCTATACACCGATACAGGAAATTCTACAACAGATAGATAAAAAATACTATTTAAAAGTGCAATAGAAAAAAAAAAAAAAAAGATTATAAAACTGGTATTTATCTATTTTCCTCATGAATGTTTTGTAACCCAGAGAGGTAATGGGCCACATCATATGGTTTTAGGATCCATAACATGACTTTTGACAGGAAAAAGAGCAGAATAGTAAAAAATTCTGTCAAATTCAATTAATTTTTTAACCTTATTCCATCTTTAATAAAACTAATAACTCCCTAGGCTTTTTGAGGTTGAGAAGAGTACCTTATGGTAGTGTCAGGGGGTGATTATATTCAGGAGATCATAACCCCGACAGGATAGAAACTAGTATTGAACATTATTTTAAATATTGAGGGCTCAACAATTTGACAAAGCATTAATAAATGTATTGTCACCTGGCATGAATGTAATTAAACAAGATACGTTGCTTGTAATCAGCTACTCTTGACTTGTGTGTGACATAAAGGTTTCAAAAGCATTTACCTTCTCCTCTAAGGCGTTGTTGTACGTGGAGAGATAACGCGTTGCCTCAGCTGTCAACTGACACACCCACTTGTCATCTTCAATAGTAGCCAGGGTTTTAGACAAGAACTGGAGATCATTCCAGATAAAGATTTAAAACATTCATATGAAAGCAAACAACATAACACTGACATAATATGATATGAATAAGATCATATTCCCATTTGGAAAAGCTCACCTTGAGCAGCTTCTCCTCCCAGTTCTTCTTATCCAGGCTCTGTGATGTTGACTCTAAAGACAATAATAATAAACAAATTCAGAATACGCTACAATGTAAGAGAAAGTAGATACTGTACATGAGAAATAACAAGATAGAAGGTCACATTAAATCATTTCTCCCTCTTATTAGAGTTTCAACCCTGCTGCCACTGCAGGTGAAAAGGCAGGCCTTCAAATCGCGACAGTAGTAAAAAGTAGTGGGGCATCCCTTTCTCGAGTGACATTAATAAGCATATATTTGCTGGAGTTACAGAGACCATGTTCATATCTCCATACCATCTAGTATACTAAGCAGAGCAGGTATCTCTTTCTCCCAGAGAATCTCTGTGTTGGGATGAATGTTGATAGTGAGGATCTGAAGGAGAGACAGGGACGGTGCTCCATGACCTCTGCTATTGAACGGAAATGCTGCATTCACCTAGGACCACCAATGCAACCCAGGACACAAGACACAGAGGATAAGCAGACTGCCATTAGCAAAGCAGTAACAAAGAAAAAAAAAACAATATCAAACAATATATATGGAAATAAATATTTTTCACTGAAATATTTAAGAGAAAATTAGCCTCAAAAACTGTTAAGGATTATTGACCAGAAAAAGTAATTAGTCAAAAACATGGCTTGGGTTATTCTAAACACTACAAACATTGGCCTCCGTGTTATCCTTTGGTGCCATAAGACGTCTTAACACCTAATACAATTTTCTTTACTTACCAGCAGTCTGATCATTAGTGTTTGAGGAGAAGGGAGATTGACTGGAGGAGAAAAAAAAGACAGATTACCTAAGAGTCAATCATATGGAAGAGACTCGTTTTATGTTTATAGTTAATTCATGTTGCTGCATTTTCAGTGACTCGCATATGATAATTTCTCTGAGCATAGCCAATGTAGACATAATTTAATGAGTCCGACATTTAACCTTGTTAGTAATAATATTCACCGTACCTTCCTGTGTAAAGTCTATATTAAAGCTGGCCTCCTGGTTGTGTTTCTTCTTGTTGCCCAGTACTATCAGACTGTTACACAGAGGATTGGTGGCATTACTGTACTGGGAAGGGGTCAAATAGTAAAGCAGCTTCGGCCATAGCACCTAGAAACAAAACATACATGTGTTAAGTATCTCAGTGATGTTCATCCTTTTTAAATAGACACTCAAACAGCAATTCACCTTTTATGGTAACATGGATTATTTACCCACAAACTAACAAATCAGACAAATGGCTATAGTATGCATACATCAGCTAGACGTCCCACAGTGGTGGTCAGGAGATGAAGGGTGTTGTCACACATCGTCCTCAGGGACTCATTTGTCACTTCCTCTGGATCTGCAGGCTTCTCATTACGCTGAAGATCAGAACACGGAGCAGAACGCAGAACAGAGCACAGATCAGAACACAAATCAGCAGTCCTTCAAAACTGCAAAGTGAAGTTTAAACATATTTCCAGTTTAACAATGTAGTCATTTGTGCTTGAATACAGTCATTGTTTTCATTTACTTTATTGGTTTTTGAAGGATGGAAAATTATTTTCACTTGTGCGTCTTCTCATATAAACCAGAATATATACTATATAATATATATATATATATATATATATATATATATATATATATTTATTAATATATAATATAATTGTGTAAGCCTCCCAGATAGGAAAATATACAAGTGAGTTCAATAGTAATCACACAGATGCAGTTACCTGGTATGTGTCAGGTAAGGCACAATGCTGAACTATGAATCGAACCAGTAACTCCCCTCCCTCTAACTCTAGATAACCATGATGAGCCATTGCACTGATCACCTGGACTACACGCTTCTTCACCTGGAACACAAACAGTGCAGGAGAATGTCAACAGACCTCTTCAAGAAAACCAGATTGTTTGGTTAAAAAACTATTCATTTTATCATAATTCAAAGATATATTAGCCTAAAGACTGAAAGGAAAAGGCTGATGTTCTCTCGTTGTGTGTACCTTGTTGCTGTGGTCTGCCATTGGCTGTCTGATACTGGCCAGAATCAGCAACTTCTTGTTCTCCATTGTAGAAGCTAAAACACACATCAAAAATTTAGGACAAAACCATAACAGAACAAATAATAAACAACGATAACAAAAGACTTGATATATTTCAGGCTCATTGAAAAAAATGAGTTGAATTATTCTTCTAGAATAAGGGATAATTATGTTTGAGAAGTGTGTGTCTTGTTTTTCTCACTGGTGGAGTTGATGAGGTGACGAAGGACAGCCAGGGAGCCCATCCTACTCCGCTCATTACTGTTTTCCAACTTCTGAAGTACAAACATAACCAGCCGGTCTGGGAAGGAGTTTGCTACACAAGAGAGAAGGAGACTTAAGTTGCCCAAATGTCACAGTTAATATGATAATCCAATTAGCTTATTACTTCTTGTGACGCCACAGAACTATAACAAATAGAAAGGCCTTCTGTTGACAACATTGAGCTTCAATTACAATACACTTTAACTTAATCACTCACCACAGACCTTTCCATATTACTGTGCAGAATATTAGCACAGTTAAACAGTAGCAACAAGAGTCGATGATCATTAGACTTGAACATAAGCACCCACTGAGGAAACTCAGTACCTAGTAAGCTGAAGCAGCGCAGGACCTCATTGTGGTTCTTGACAGTAGGAGGGTTACTGTAGTCAATGGGGGCAGACGCCTAGGGGAGACAAAGGAAATGACGCACTGTCAAACACTGTTACAACAAAAGAAGTTCTTGTTAAGAGTGATCACACGTGTTCTTTTATTTACTCAGGTCAAACATGAGAAGTTCACAGTGCAACAACAGACTCCTATTTAATATGAATCAAAAGTAGAAACAAGAAATTAAGAATTAAATTCAGAAACCTGTGTTTTAAGTGCTTTATATGGTGCTGCATACATGTACAGTTCATTGTTTACTTATTTTATACTTTATAACTTTAAAACAGGAATGTCACTTGAAGTACTGTATGTGACCACTGTAAATTGTACTGGTGAAATATTCTCTGTGTCCAACAGTCCAGATAATGCACACACATAGCACTGGGAGAGTGACTGTGGTAAAATGTTGCAACAGTAAAGGCATCAGGCCAAATGTCAGCTGACACACAAGGATAAGAAAACTTTTGAGCACAGTGATCCTCTGACAGTCATTTGACACATCTAAAGAGAAAAAGGCTGAAGTTGAGACCTCGATGAATAATCCAGGCAGTTTTGTGGTTTCAATATGGTGAACTGTTCTGTTTTTAGACAGGAAGAGACAAAATTTTAATTACAATTTTTTTTGTGAGAGAAACCAAGTCATGTGATAGAAAGTACTACAAAGGGAAGCAGCAACTGTCAGTGGTCAGACCAGGTTCAGGTACAGCTGTTATCCTGTAGTACTAAGAATAAGTCTTTTATGCTTGTGGTTTGTGCAATGTTTGTTACCTGGCACACCCAGTGTTTTTTCTGTTCTGTTCTGACTTGACAACGTCCTAAAGCTAACAGCAAAAATCTGTCTTGTTGAAATATTCACTGATACTTCAATGGAGCAACTTCTCCATTTGGTGCACAACCTAAAAAACAACAGTTTTATAAAAATTACAAGAAATGTACATGGAATGCCCTTTCTTATTTGAAAACAAACTGTCAACACATGTATGTCTTTCACCATTGTACACAGAAATGTATACTTTTTTTCAACTTTGCATGTCAAAATGAGGTCTTCCATGCATTAATTTGTTCTTCCTTTTCCAAAGAAAACCTTGATGCACATTTTATTTAATAAATTTCATAGTTCTGTAAAGGAAAAAAATCTGATAAAAGAGTATGGATATCTTGTTTTACATGAGGAAAATTGCTATTACCATGACCTTTGCTCTGTTTTCCCTTTAATTAGCATCTGTATCAAGCACTAGTCACCTGGTCCATGCAAAGTTAAAGGCGAACTATTTATTTAAGCAATGTTTACCTGGTGATGGAGTGCAAGAAGTAGACTGTCGAGTTGGGTCTCCAGCACTCTGCTGCCCATGTTAACAGACGCATCAAGCACTTGGCAAAGACTCTGAGTAAAGAAGAAAATAACAAGTCACCCATCAAAAAAATGTTAGATTAATTGCATGATTTTACAGTTACATTAAAAAAAAAATGTGTTCACCAGAAATGAGGTCAATCCTATTGTATTAATAAGACAAAAACACTATACATGAGTTAAGGAGTAGAACTCATGAACATATAATTAGCAAGTTTCATATTAGAAAAGAAAAAAATGCGAAAATAATTAAGATATGTTTGTTTCACTTCCAATTGTGGTTTGGAATTTTGCACCTTAGAGCTGACATACCAGCAATAAACCTTTTATCGTACAACTTTGAAGCTGAGATAACAGTTGCTGTCCCACGAAAAAAGCCTGAAGGCTTTGGACAGTGATGCTCTACCTATTTTTAAAACATCTGATCAACCTTAAATCAATAATCTAACTCACTAATACTGGCTTCCATACAAACCTTGCTGATGAGGAAGTGCTCATTGTTTTTCTTGTATAAGGAAAGCATGGCAGGAATGAGTTTGGGAATTTGCTCCTCTAGTTTATCGTTGGCCATCAGATGGCACATAGAGCCAACTGCCTCAGCCACTGTTAACCTTAACTAGAACACAAACGCACACAGAAAGACAGAATGTCATATGATGATTACCAAAACAAATAACCACCATTAAGAGATACTTCCTTCAAATAATGAAATATTATCAAATGGTCTTAGTCTGTTTAATCTGTGTTTTAACAAACACAGATCTTTTAATGGTGCTGGTGTAATAAATTATAAATCTAACTCCAAAAAAAGGTGGGCCATTTTGTAAAATGTAAATAAAAACAGATCGCAGTTTGCAAATCTCATAAACCTATAACTTATTCCCAGTAGAACATAAACAACATATCAGATATTGAGACACTATGAGACATATTAGCTCGTATTGAATTTGATGGCAGCAACACATCTCAAAAAAGTTGGAGCAGAGGCAACATAAGGCTGTAAAGGTAAATGGCACAAACCAAAAATTAGAGGAATATTTGGCAACTAATTAGGTTAATTGGCAACAGGTCAGTAAAATGACTTGGTATAAAAAGGAATTTCTGCAAAGATGGGCAGAGGTTCAACAATCTGTGACAAACTGCATCTAAAAATTGTGGAACAATTTAAAAGGGACCACCCAGTTTGTCATCAGTGGTCAGATCAAAAGCCTAAATCTCTGACGGTATGGCGCTGCATTAGTGCCTATGGCTTTGGCAACTAACACATCTGGAAAGGCACCATCAATCCTGAAAAGTACAAGTACAAGAGGTTTGAAAGCGACATATGCTTCGAGCTACACATCTCTTTCAGGGAAGGCCTTGCAGCATATTTCAGCAGGACAATGCTAAACCATAAGCTGCATCCATCACAACAGCATGGCAATTTCAGCAATTGCAAGTCATTACATTCTGTTTTTATTTACATTACAACTCAACTTTTTTTAGAATTGGGGTTGTAATATCCTGACCTTTTGCCTACCTTTGGTGTTTGCGACGGAGATTTAGAAACAATTCACATCAATCAATGAAAAAAAGCCATTTGAATTAATTCCATTAATGGCCATGACATTATAAACCTGTATTTCGTTCTCATTAGGAAGTAGAATGGACTATAAAAAAGAAAAAGAAAATATAAGAATATCCTATTTTGTTTTCCGGAGGATAAAGCGGTAGAAAATGAGTGAGAGTGAGTGAGAGTGTTTTCCGGAGTATGAACTCTTTATAGGGACATATATGACTATACCGATACTGGAATACAAAGTAACTTTGGAAAAAAAACGGTGGATCAATCACTTCATCAGGAAGTGAAATAAAGAAATGACATAACTGCTTGTGATTCAACAGATGGATTTTTTTTAAGTATTCAAAAAGGACAGCCATCATCAACATTCTATGTGTCCAAAAGTTACAATGTCAAGCTTTAGATGGCCTAACCCAGCCTTTATAATAACTTTACTTCCCTCAATAATGATTAAAAACATGTGACTGTTGAGCCTTTTATGAGGCTGTATGGTTTACTATTTATCATATGACATTGTTTAACCCTCAAAGTTGATATGACCTTACCTTAGACTCCCTGCTTTGTAACCAATTATTGAAAAGAATTTCATAAGCAGCATAGATTTCACTGGAGAAAGTGTCTTTCCTGACTGTGGGATCTGGAGCCTTGTCCAGATTGGCCAGATACTCTAAAATACTGTCACTGAAGTGACATAGAGCTGGAGGAAGAGGAATAAAAGAGGAAATTAGAGATTATGAAAATTATGAAAAAACTGCAGATGGACGGAGAGCAAAATTGCATATATTGAAAGGTTAATGTTAATGGAGAGTAAAACCTGGAGTGTATTGTTTCACAATTCACTTTTTTAAAAAGATATATCAAATAGAGTAGTTCTCACCAGAAGAGAAGACCCACTTCATGTTATCCTGTTTGGCCATGCACAACATGGGCAACATGGTGCCCAGAATAGCATTCAGGAAGGGTACCATGCCATAAGCTGGAGAAAACAGAGAACCGCACACATTAGTACAACTAAAATAACCTACCACTCCCTCTGTATGCAAGAGTGAACATAAAATGGGTAAAATACAGTCATGGTAAAAGTTTTTGGTACGTACTGGTGAAACCATAATTGACATATTATACCTTAGAATCAGTAGTTTCTTCACAAACGTGTTGTCCTGTTTGTTATGTGTTAGCCACATTAATAAAAAGTCAAATACTCTACTAATTATTTACAGCAACTAAAACAGACTTTAGTTTATATATAATTATCTTAGCATTAGTGTTGGGATGCCACAGTTGAGGAAAGAAACACTTAACTACCTACATTTACAGAGAAGTTTTTGAGTAAAGCGCTGATTTCCTGAGAGTGTGCGTGTGTGTTTCTCCTTTTATGTTATGAATTTTTCTTACCATTGGAATCAGAGAGGTTAGCCAGTGTTTGGACCACAAAGAAGTGAGGTAGGACCCCTGGCTGGAACTTGTTTAGTATCTCTGCCATGACATCGTTGATGTGCTTGTTACCAACAGCAACCAAGATATCACTGGCTGCCTGCTGCCAGTCAGGTACGACCTCCTAAGTAAAGAGTCCATAGCATCTTTTACCATCTGTCCACTGACATTATTTAAAATTAATAAATAAATAAACGATACAAACTAAATAATTGACAGATTTTACTTTTGATCGTGTCATCTCATCTGAGGCTAGAGAGATAATGCTTTTTATTCTGGGGGGAGTGATCTCCTCTATCCTGCAGCCAGCAATCAGCTCAATAGTCTGAAGAATCACAACTCTGTGGCTCACAACCAACTGAAGGAGGAAGAGAAGGAGAAAATTTAATTAAAATCAAAAGCAAAAGTGAATATTGGCAAACACAAATCTAAATGATCCCCATCATCATTGGATAAAACTTTAACATATGTAACTACATGTGGTAATATTCACATATTATACATGTATGAAATAGTACTGTATGCATTTATATGCTATTACTGTTTGGTAAATCACATGCTAGAGGAACTGAGTTAAAGTGTAATCAGGTTTAAAAGATTAGAAGTGGACTATTGTTTGATGGGGTTAATGGAGTCAAAAGCAAATGTTTCAATCATATAGGTATAGCTTTTAATTGGTTCACAAAATCCTGCTTCAGGCACCTAATAAATAAATAAATAAATAAATAGTTCTCCGTTCAGAAATGAAACGGACTTCCCCTGCAGCTTTCATGCTGAATGTGGACAAAATGTCACATGGCATAGTCACAGCAACTGATTACTGCACGTAACTGAAATGTTTTGTGCGAATCCAAGACATGACAACTGACTGCACAATTACGAGCATGTGGTTAATTCTTATCTGGCTTCTGTGAAAAGGGCAATATGATCTATTTACTTGGTAATGTGCAGCAGAAATACTGATAACAGCAACAGTACCAAGGAATTTTAAAGTGTTAGCATAGTGCATAGTAGGGGTGTATTCTGGGGGTTTACCTTTGGGTGTTTCAGGAGGTAGTCCTGACACATTGCCAAAACTCGGTCCGGCTGTAGCTTTCCCAGGGTTAACATCGACTTTCTGACCTGCTTCTGTACCTCTGGGTCTTTATCATTGGCTGCATCTAGAAGAGCCAGGGTCACTTCTAGAAAGGAAAACAGAACAGAACAGAGCAGCTTAAAGTCACAAACACAAACACACTGTCTAGCAAAATAATATGAGGAAAATATGCACAACTTAGCCATTGAGAAGAGAAGAGAAGAGAAGAGAAGAGAAGAGAAGAGAAGAGAAGAGAAGAGAAGAGAAGAGAGCTCACGTTCCACATCTGTCTCATCCATGACGGACAGAAAAAGATCTGGCTCCTGAGAGCCTGTGGCCTAAGATGAAGCTTTCCTCTTGGGGGTCAGATGTGCAGGGGCTCCTGGAAGCTGACAAACAAAGTATTAAATGTAAATATAGCTCAGATTGCCATTGCATTATTTTCCATATTTGCATTATTTAAATACTCATTTAAGATTAGAGAAATCATATATTAACTGCTGAGAGCAAATGCTATGTAGAAGTATACACAGCACGTGACTCCTAGAAAGATACTAATGCATTTCCTGAGGATAAGCTCAACAGTCTCATGTCCTAAGGGGTCTCCAACCTTTTAAGAGCTACTTTAACAAAATGAAAATGGCCGAGAGCTACTCATATTATTTTAACTTATACAAACAGAATGAGCTTGTTTTGCCTTTACATTTACAAAATGTTGTATTGTACAAAATGGACAACAAATGTCCATTTTGTATTTCTGTATACAATTCTTTGTAGTATACTATCTCACACAGACTATTAAATTAATATATTGATACTTTCAAAATAAAAAACATGCATTTACCAATATTTTGGCTTATTCACTTTTCATCTTGTTATTATCTGCCCACATTACCGTATAACGTGTACTGTACATTGACACTTCATGAAGTCAACAAGAGAGGGGTGTATGCTGGTCTGCAACTAAGATTATTTTGAATATCATTTTATCTATCAACCATTATCTCAATGTATTTGCTGTTTGGTAAAGTCTGAAAACCGTCAATTAGATTAAATGTATGACAACATACTCAAAACTCAACAAAAACATTAATTGATTAATTGTTGCAGCCCTTTCCTCTGTGATTAACACACAGGTGAGTGACACTACAATGATGTTGACATGTGAAAGTTTCACTACAACTGACATTTAATACATGACTGTTTTTAACCAACGGTCATCATGGTTTATTCAAATAAGTTGATCTTTTTTAACAAGATGCAAAAGCTACAACACAATCACCACTTAATACGAACAGGAAGAAGCTAACTCTACCACAATAAACGGTAAGTGAGGGAAAAAATGAATGGCACTGAACCAAAACAAACCCCGTGACACACCTGAACCACGTGCCTTACTGGTAACTCTCGTTATAACATTTACCGTTTAACCTGTTGGGGTTTCTAGTGCTGCTAACCTGGGATTCCACAGACCATATTAGCATGCTAAGCTAACAGCAGCTGCTAGGGAAGTGAGTCGCAAGTGTCGCTGACGTCACTGATTATTAACAGAAAAAAACAAAGATTTGCGGACTTACCAACTGTGTCCGATAAACAATAACCACACAGAAACGCTGCCCTTTATCTCAGCCGAGACAATAGGCTTCTCTGCCACCGACACACAGACACCACTGACCGCAGGTGTAAACACGCCTCATCATGTGTTCCCAGTCAGCAGAAACGTATCAAACATGGGGGCGTGGCCACAGCGAAGCACAGTACCGAGGAACACAGAGCTGCTGTTCATCAGAGAAGATTAGACTTTCCTACACCGTGGAAAATCTGTTCTTAGGTCAGAGGCAGACACTATATAGTTTATAGAGTAAGAAACAAAATCACAAAATGAAACAAAAATAAAAAATACCCCCCCACCCCAAAAAAATAGGAATATTGTTATGAATTATTTATTTATTTATTTTTGAAAAATGGGACAGTACATGTTAATGAACATTTACATACATGTAAATATGTGAGAGTCCCTTTGGAAGGTTGGTTTTGAGACAAGAGTGAGAGAGAGAGAAATGAAAGTAAGAACAATGAGAACTAATACAAGAAATAAGCAAACCACATACAGCAGACCTTAGCACATATCTGAAGACAGGAGTTGGGGGACCATTAGGGGTTATTGTAAAGTGTCAGATGATATTGCACATTACCCATAGTACACGTTTACACATGACTGTGTTGCACAATGCCCATTTCATGCAGTGTATATTATCTTCTTCATAAAATATATAAAGAAAATAGTATACACGTTTCACTACAGAAAGTAGCATGAAAAAATGTTGTGGCACAGAATTATTGTACAGATATTTTTCATGTATATCTTTGTGATGAGAAATATAGAATAAATACTATATCAAATTTTTTTTTTAGAAAATACTAAAAGTAGCAGTTGCCAGTTTACTTCAAAAAGTATTGGAAGTTCTGTTTAGACTTACAGAAGCTTTTCAGTTAGATTTTTGATCAGAATTAGCCATATGAGATGCATTAGTGTATGCCAGCTGGATAATGACCCAAAACATACCACAAAAGCGACACAAGAGCTTTTGACGGTAATGAAGTGGAATATTGATCTCATGCTTTTTTGGTTACTGAATACTAAACTGAAGGGAAAAACACCTGCAAACAGGCAGCAACTGAAGGTGGCTGCAGTAAAGGCCTAGCGAAGCATGTCCGGGGAGGAAACTCATGGACTGGAAGGATTTTCAACCTACAATTTAAAAAAAAAAAAAAATTGAGTTTGTCCAATTATTTCTGAGCCCCTGAAAATTAACAGTCATGCATAAACATGTTAGAATTCTTCAACAGTTAATGCAATTCTTTTGTTCATTGTTTAATTTCAAACTCACTGTACACTGTGGTGTACAGAGGCCAAATGGCAAAATGTGTGTCTGTCTAGTTTGTACCTAACTGTATCTGTAAACCAGGGTTTTTTGAGGCAAAAAAATCTGTTTTATTTGATGGCTCATGTTTGTCCTGTTTTGAGAGGCTCTATTCATTTTGTTTTATTACAGCACTACTTCAGTGAACACTGAGAAAGCAAAGCTAAAAACACTTTATTTTCTGTATAGTACTTGTATTTGCTTGCAGCTTCCTTGGGTTCACTTAGCTCAATTAGAAAAATATTTACAGCTGAACTGAATAACAGACCATGTGACCCATCACAAGGTCAAAATTCTTTTTTTAAATCACCCTAATGGAAACAAACTATAAAAGTATTACATCAGCATCATTTACACAATCAACGTGTATTGTTTCAAATCCCCATTTTCCTCATTGTTTTCTAGACCACACAGCTTGCCCCCCCCCCCCCCCCCCCCCCCCCCCCCATATTAAAAAAAAACAGGAAAAATAACAACTAAAACCACTGTACATGTTTGCTTTTGGGACAAAAAATGAGTTAGGCATCAGTCATTTCCTCAGGAAATTCAATGCTTACAGACAAATATCAACTCGCTGTGCCAGATGTGATCACTCAGTGTCTCAAAATATAATCTATCTAGTGTTCATCAAAACAGATAATTACAACATTGTCGGCTCAAATCAGGGCAGATCTCTTGTCTGAGGTCCTGTCTGAGGAACAAGGTTGTTCTCAGGCTAAGAGCTGATTGGTTTGTCATGGTCACCTGACTACCTGACTACTGCATTAATCACAGCAACTCCACAGGTTTGTGTTTTGTTTTTTTAAAAAAGTGTATTGTTGTTCCAGAAGCCTATCTCACACATCTATATTTAAACTGTTAAAAATAGAGAAACTTGAATCGACTCATGAACAAAAAATAATGTTTGCTGTTAAAGGCCCAAGAAGGCAAGATAAAGAAGGAAAGGACACAATTTCTGATTTTTATTGCAACAAAACAGGATGGTGGTGTGGTTTTATGTTCCTTAAAGCTTGATGTTCAGCAGACCATTATATTTGCCTTGCTGTGAAAATATGGTAACAATAGGTGTGACTAAGTCCTGCAACTTTGTAGTAAGGAGGCAGAAACAAAAACTTCAGAATCAGTTTAAGTGGATACTCATTTGGGAAAATTGATGTACATCTTTGGTGCTAAATAGTTTGCTTTGATTTGCCTAGAGTATTAGTTTATCCATATACTGTATTATATATCGTTCTGATTTAGAAAACATGATCTTTTTTTTAACTTTGTGTGACTGACAGTGACAGAAACGTTATTAGATCAGTACAAAAGAACACAGTCAGAGTTGTTGCTTTTTTTATTCAAACATAAAGCCTTGACAAGTGTACTGTGTATGTACAGTCATTTACAGTGCTCAATGTAACATAACAAGGAAATAAAGGTGTAAAAAAGGCAATAAAAAATCATAAGCTGCAACTGAGTATAAAATATCTAATTTGAGAGATTTTCATTTTTTCACACAGACCTTTTTCATTTCTGTGAATAGTAGAATAGAACAAAATGATTACTGATATAAATTAACTTTGTTTGATGAATAATTGTCTATTATTACAGGTACTTTAAAAAACATTCTCCTCATAATAAAAGTTTATTTTTTAATACTAAGTACAGTGTTAGTTGCAATTATTAAAAAACTGGCAACAAATACGGCTCTAATTTCAAAGCCTCTCATCATGACTGTGTATGCCATAACAAAAATAAATACCAGTGCATAAAAATTCTGTTAAGGTTAGTTATTTTTAGTTCAAGCTCAAAGGCCCTGCAATTGGTTGATAATACTGGTTAATATCAGGATGCATTATTATCTTATACAACAACAGAATATATATAGTTTTGCAAAACATAGCAGCCAATGGAATGAAATTTAAGAACCAATTTAAAAAAAAAAAATCACAAAACATAGCAGCCAAATGGAATGAAAGTTAAAGACGAATTTAATATGCTGTTTATCAAGGAACAAATACATCTTTGAATGTTAAAAATGGTTTTAAAACACTCTCATGGTTAAAGAAAGGGGAAATAAAACAACGTCTTGTGTCTGTGTACGACATTCAACAAGCAGGTTTAAAATATCTAACAATGACATCACAAAAATTTTACCCTGTAAAACACAGACACCAAGATTACCCTGTAAAGGAGATTTTTTGTTAATCTTTGTTAATTCTGAACTAATCTACACCAGACAAAGTCAGTCAGTTTTCACTCTGTTGCAGACGGCTGGCCTTTCCCATGGCATCCATGGTATCCAACATAGGAATTGTTGAGTCTTCTGAGTCAGTGGGTTCGACTGTGTGAATGTTTTATAGCAGTACATTTTCACATGATTTACTCCGGTGTTTCTTGCTTTACTGCACCTCTTCTTTGCCTCACTCTTCAACAGTCGGGTGGATTCTATCAGGTTGTGTTTTCCTGTCAGAAAGAAATATGAGACATTAGGATAAAACTATACGAATATAAAAAAGGAATACACAAAAAGCTTTTGCTATTCAAAGAATTACTCTTTTTTTTTTGTTTGAATGTCTTATGAATTTTCATGAGAGTGAATGAACATACTCATTTTTGGTGAGGGGGGCTTTGTCGCAGGTGACCTCTGTGAGCTGCCCCCCCTCCTTGCTGAATGTCGGAACCCCCATCTGTTGCACACTGTTCTGGAGAGTGGAGATGCCTTTCAGATTCACGTCTCTGCAGCCAGAAAAGAGACACAAACATACAGTAAGTAAATGAGGATAAAACCTTAAAAACAAATTGCCTTAAAAAAAGCTTTTCAAATCACCTTCAGTCCAACTTACCCATTAGTGGTTCCCTCCTCAGGCACTTTGAGGCCCGGAACCTTCTCTCCAAACAGTTTTACAGCTATGGACATTAGAAGGCCGCAGCGATTTCTGTAGCAGCAGGTGGCATCTACCACTATGAATACCACCAGGAAGATCACTATGACGACACCGACCACGCTGCCTTTGGTCATGCTGCGGCTGCTCTCTTTAAAGAGGGATGACAAAGTCAAGATTAAGTGACTGAACATATGACAAACAGGCAAGTGACGAAGTTCTGTTGGTGGTTTTCCCCAAACGTACGAGGCTTTTCTGCGATGGTGAAGTTCAACAAAGCAGGTATAGAGGAACCATTAGCATTGACTGCCAGGACTTCCATTTGATAGTCTGACCCGAAGGACAGGTCTTGAAGGGAGACAGCTTTGGCATCAGGTGACAGCTGCATCTCCTTCCACTCAGCCCCTTCTTTATCCTGGTAAAAGAGAGGGTGGGGAAACAGGATAAAAGACAGGAACCGAAAGGCCCAAAGAAGAGAAAGAGAGACGTTCTTACCTGTCTGTATCGTATGCTGAAGTGCAGCAGAGGTATTCCGCCATCATCAATCTGCTTGAGGGGGACAGAGAAGGAATTGCTCTCTACTTTAATGTCGTCGTGCGACAAGACGGGACTGTCTGGTTCACCTACAGGTCAAGAAAGAGGAAAGAACTCATAACCAGCTGGTCTTCACAGATTTACATTTAACATGTTGTGAATTGCAGTTTTAACCAAATTAATGGATTTTAGTGGAAGTTACTATGAATTCTTTACCTCCTGGGGATGAGTGACATTAGATTGTGATGTCATGGAAAAAGATGATGGTTGCATGAGAGACAAGCAAGGAAAAAATATTCATGTCAGGCGAGTAAAAAAAATAATGTGCACCTACACACAATATAATGTATATCTGGTTAATGAACAGCACATATTGGATGAAAGGTCAGTGGCTGTTACCAGTGTGTCAGCAGTGTGTGTGCCACTTACGTATTCCCAGGGTGCGAATGCTTTTTGTCTCCGAGAACTGCCCCAGTCCTACAGCGTTTAAAGCAGCCAACCGCACTGTGTACAAAGTGTACGGCTTAAGGGCGGTGATAGCTAGGGTATCTAAAAAATCCAAATACAAAAACACATCAGCTTATGTACAAAAACTGAGCAAACTGAGTTTTTTTTTCTTTAGGGAGAATCAGGACAATCAACAGCAAAACGTCTTTGCAGAGCAGATGTTCTACCTGAAGCAGGCACTGTCACCTCCATCCACTTCTGTGCTGTACTTTGCCTCCACTGCAAGACAAAGCTAGTGACGGGAGTTCCTCCAGTGATGGGCAGGGTTTTGAGGGAGAAGAGGACTGACGTCGGTCCAGGTGAGACTGACAGGTAGAGAGGAGGACCGGGCTGAGCTGTAAGTGAGAGAGGAAGGTCAAAAGTTTAAAAGTGTCACATGCAGTACACGGGCAGCAATTTATGTTACAGATTACAGGCTCAGTAACATCTATCTATCTATCTATCTATCTATATGTGTGGTAAAGCTAAAGTGAAACAGGTAAATGACCATTTTTATTAAACAGAGAGTATCAGATATGTGTCCAGAAAACAAGTTTCTGCATTCAAAATAACGTGAACAGCATTACCTCAAAACTAAAGAATGCTAAAACAGTTAATCTAGTTACAGTTTTTTTTTTTTCCTCCTGAAACACCAATTCAAACATAAACTCTTACTGTGTATTGCAACATCTCTCGATGCATTTCCAGAGGTGCTGACAGCCATGCAAGAATACAGCCCGCCATCAGAGGGCACTATCTCATCTATCACTAACACACCATTCACCACACGAATGCGACCAGAAGCAGAGTCCTGACAGAGCGAGAAGGGGAGAAATCATCATGAGAGGGCTCATGTGCCAAGACCAGTATCACTGTACACACAGTATGTTTATCACATTATGAGTTTTGCTCCATGTACAAACAGTAGTGACAGTTATAAGTGTGTTTGCCTTCACACATACTTACCAGTGTTTGCCCGTTGTGCTTGTTGAGCCAGTGTAGCTCAGGCTGGGGATGGCCAGACACATTGCAGGAGACAGACATGCTCTCTCCCACTAACACACTCTGCTGCTCTGCTGACACAAACACCTCTGGAGCCTCTGAAATGAAAAATCCAAATGGTGATATTGAGCACCACATTTACCAGGGGGACAGAGAATACCTGGTAAGCTGAGGACTCAGATCAGTAAAGAACTGAACCAACCAAACACATGAAGCGTGATGGTAGCACTGTCCTCAGCTATCTTGTTGGTGGCGGTGCAGACATATTCTCCATAGTCGGCTCTAGCAACAGACCATATAGTCAACTGGCTGCGGTCTGAGTTGAACAGGTGCCGTGTAGGGTCAATCATTACCGGCCTGCAAGTAGGTAAAGGAGACCAGTGATATCTCAAATATTTTTTTATGAGATTCAAAACAAAGAACCACCCAAATATTCACATACTGTATATAAACAGTCAGAAGAGGATGAAGCAGAGTAGGAGGAGGAGGTAAGAGGCCAAAAGAAGGAGACAGAGATAAAGTTAAAGGAGGAGATGAGCGATGCCACAGAACATTAACAAAACTGATAAGGAAATTGCTTCCTCTTTGTCTCTTTGTATGCACATACACACATACACTATGGAGCACTTTATGTATGTATATTCAAATATAAACTCATTATGAGTTGCAGTTGAATGTTAAAAACAAAGGGAAAAACTTTAATGCAAACACTGACTGAAATCTACAATACATAAAATATAAAATGTTTAAAGTCCGTATTATATATAATCAACATGATGCATAGATTGAGGTCTTACATGGTCCATGTGATATTTGGTTTGGGCTGACCGTCCACCAAACAAACCAAGGAAACATTGGTCTCTGATCCAGCAATCACTTTTTTCACCTCTTCTCTTAGATGCACTTTAGGAGGTGCTACAGGAGGAGTAGAAGTAAAAATGCTGTCACAAAAAAAACCCCACAATCTCCTTCAAATTTATTAAATACCTTTTAGATTTTGTGTACCACAATGCTCTGAGTTAAACTCATGCTTATTATTGTACAGTTACAATAAGACTTGTAGATTTTACCTTCACTTTTTCTGTGAAGACAACTCACTTTCTTTGTGTGTGTAAAAGGCCATTGTGCTGGATTATGACCTAACAATGATGGATTTGTATCCAAACACAGAACAAGTAATAGAAGGCAATAAAAAGCTACCCACCATTGACAACAACAGAGACAGAGAGCTCCTGATGGATATTCCGTCCTCTGATCTGGGCGTGACACACATACGTCCCAGCATCCTCTCTCTTCACACCCTCAATATGGAGTGTGTTATCAATGAGTTGACGAACACGTGCTCCCTCTGGAGTGAGGAAAAAAAATTGAGTCAAATACAATCTGTATTACTATAAAAATGACATAAGATTTTGTTTTGCATTTACAGTATAACCTATTCATCAGATGTAATATTGACAAGATGATTTTCCTCTTTTGATAACCAAACCCACATTTATTGATTTATTCATTCGGGAAGAATGGAAGCCCATGACACAGCATTAAAGAACAGTATTATAAATGCAGAGAGGTGTTTTTGAAAAAGTGCTGTTTCTCAATTCAGCAGACTCAATTCAGCCAGATTATTTATTTACATCGGTCACATCGGGGCAGCCAAGGAATTCAATTATCTGCTTACGAGTGCTCATGCTGTGTCTGTTACTGTTAAACCACATGTGGGCTCCAAACTAAAATGAAAACTAAAAAAAAAAAAACACCAAAAAAAAAAGGCTACATCTAAAACAATTATACAATTATACAGACGTTGGTGCCAGCTTGCTTTCTTGTAAATTACAACTAAATGTTTACTCTATGTAAATTCAGAATTTATCTACCACAGCAACTACATATTGAACACCACCTGTAATATCTTTTTAACCATTCGGATGCTGGACAGACTAAATTAACTAAATGAGGTGAGGATTACAGTGCATGGAAAAAGAGCTGTGTTTGTTCATTATCTTCACATTCAGCAAATGTCAAAATAAGAGGTGTAATGCTAATCAAATAATCAAAAAAAAAAAAAAGAAACTCATTTTGTAATCACAAAATAACCATCATACCACAGGGGTGCCCCATTAGGGCCCCAGGTGATGGTCATGTACCTTTAGTGGGGATTTCTTGCTTGTTCCGAAGCCAGTGAACGTCCAGCGCTGGCCGGCCAGTCACCACGCACGGCACCATCCCATCCGTGCCTTCCAGAAACTCATGGTAGGTTTTGGTGTCTCCAAATGATGGACCCTCTGAAAAGGTAAAGATTATTAGGGTAATTATATTTTCTGTGTGATATCCTCCTCAGTATTGGCCAATACATAATGTGCATACTCAGTTTTATGAGTCCTAAATGTTTAGAATAACACAACTGACTCTATGGGTATTTGTGTTTGTGTGTGTAAAGCCAGCTGGTACTTACCATGAACATACACTTGTGTTTGCAATTCGTCCTGATGTCCACTGCTGAAGTCACACAGACAGGTGTACTTGCCAGCATCCTGAATTGTAGCCTTCTTGATGTGCAACCTGGAGGTGGTCTCATCTATCCTTGACACTATTTTGCCATCATCAATATCTTCTCCATCTTTCTGCCATGTTATATCTCCCTCTGCTCCAGCTATCAAAGGAGAGAAGAAGTGATGGCAGAGTTAATAAAACTGCAAACAAGAAGTTTCATAGTGAAAATAAAAAAATAAAAAAATGGACTCACTTTTACAAAGCAGTAGAATCTCCTGTCCGACCAGCACGTCCTGCTTCTTGGCTATAATTTCCATCTTTGCATCTAGAAGAAGAGAGAAGAGAGGAGTTGAGTTTTTTTCCTGTATCTACTCTCTCTCTGTAAAAAAAGATTATCTTTGACGATTCCTGTGCTAAATGGGAACCCAAATAACAAAACAACTCCTTGCTCCTTTATCAATTATACATTTCATGTCAGTGTCACATTTAATTGCCTGCAAAAAGGCCATCATTTTACCAGTGAAGAACAAAAACCTCCACTCATTATTTGAGAGATGTCAACTATTTATACCACTGTATATCTTTTCTAACTTAAAATAAACGAGTTTTCCTTGTTTATATTGTCTTTGATATTTTAGATTTGAGGTGAAAACAGTCAGATAGTTATTTCCTGACACATTTCATGCTTTCAAAAGTTCTAATTACGACAACAGCTCTTACCTGCATCGTACACCAGCAGCAGCATTAGGGCCCATCTCAAGAAAGCTGATTGGTTCATCATTGTCACCTGTCTTCAGATAACCGACCCCGTAAGACTTCAAATCAGAACTCTGCTCTTTGTTCAATATGGATGCTTTGGTTTTCCAGCAGCACAAAACTGGACAGATTGTTTAAATTCTTATCTAATAAACTTTACACAACAATCTAAAATGCAGTCTTGATTTTCCAGTTGGCAAAGAACGTCCTGCTAAAGCCTCCAATGATGAGTATGACAAGAGTGTGTCTGTGTCAGAGGTTATATAGGGGCATGACAGCTTAGATGAGAGAGAGAGAGAGAGAGAGAGAGAGAGAGAGAGTCTGTCATCCCTCCTTTAGCTCCAACAGAGACTGTCTGTAATATACTGAGAAACAGGAGGTGATGATGTGAGTGACGTTGGTCCCTTACTCTGTTTTATCTTTACAACCTCACAATTGTCCTCATGTTCCCTTTGTCTTCATAAATTACACCCCCTCCCTTCCTGAAGACCCCCGACTCCCTGTCTGTCTGTCTGTCTCTCTCTCTCTCTCTCTCCTTTCTCTTCACCCTGTTCCCTGACTCTCCCTCCAGGCTACCGGATGAAAGCAGGGGAGGCAGCTACCCCCAGGGGAAGAGACAAGAAGATGGAGAGTGATATTTCTATCTTACATCCCTTTTTTCCCTCTCTCAAAAGGGTCACATTCTTCCCAAGCACACACGCACCACACGGCACATACACCACTAAAGTCACTACACTGCCATATCCACATTCACGGAAAACGGTACATCCCCTAGGATGCCAAAATCAACCAAACTCAGGGACAAAGGTTTCAGGAAAAGAAAAGGTTTCAAGAAAAACAGCCACTGCCCTGTGCTTGTAAAATAGTACATTTAATCATCCAGTTCAGACACTTCAATGCTTCAAGTCTAATCAAAATAGACATTTTAATTAAAGTTGGTGATGTTTGCAGAAGGGCATGATATAACAAGCTTTACAAACAACATGAAAAATATCATATCGCCAAAGTGGAGGGCATTTTATGAGCGCATGTCTGAATTTTACAATGAATAATGAATCCATTTTGCCACGTCTTTGTTGTGAATGTTTGCTCATCATGCTTTTTAGTGTTTTTTAGAGCCCATGACCACTCAAAATGTCGGCTGTGAAAAAAGGGCAACAGCGACTACAGTGACATGCATACATGAGATAAGGTCAATATTGTCATCGCTGGTCACTAGCTTGGACCCAGAAGAAGACTTGACTAGAGAGGCATGTGACAATAAACAATTATTTAAATGATAGTATCTAAGATGTGGAGCTGATGGGAAGGGTTAGGCAGTGACAGGAGCATGACATCGGCAAACACATGATAGCATTTCAAGGAGTAGAGGTTCATCCCCTCACAATTTTTAAATGAGAAATGCATATTTATTTATTTCACTGACCGTATACTCATGCAGATATTTAATAGATCCACTCAAAAAGATTATTGTATAAAAAAAAAGTACAGGTGTCTCCCAGGAATTACAACTCAAATGCAATGTTTGGGCATTATTAGATACTTTGAAGTGAGAATTAATACAACGAACCAAACAAAAAATTATTTAGAAAAATATGAAAAAAATAAATGCATAAAATTGTCTTTCACAAGAGGCCTTTACCTGGTCGGGGGAAAAACGGGTGTTTAAGCACCACCTGGAGTCTATCTGTGTACAGTATGTCCATGCACACACTTATATGTTTGCACAGCAATCATAGTGAGGACACTCGTAGAAATTCCCGAGCCCCTTACCCTAACCTTAACCATGACTAACCCTAACCATAACCTAAACCCACTTCTAACCCTAAAACCGTCTTAACTCTCAAAACGCCATTTAAAGGGGTGACAGAATGTGAGGACCAGCCAAAATGTCCTCACTTTCACAAAATGGCCTCACTCCCTTCGGTTTATAAGTCTTTTGGTCCTCACAAAGAGATCCAAACAAAAACATGCACACACTCCCAATGTTACATCCACGCATCGGGAAAAACCTGAATACCAACAAGAGGCTCATCACACATCATATGCACACACACAGAGAGAGAGAGAGAAAGAGAGAGAGACATACACAAGGAAATGATAAGTATGACCTTGGGGTCGTAATACTAATCATAACCACATTTGGCTAACACTAAGACTGACCTTTCTCAACACTACTTTCCTTAACATCTGCATTTTGCTGTTGAACCTAATGGCCAAACAAATAAACTTCCACACCTAACAGCTTTGTTTTTTGTCTGAAATTCGTTCCCAAAGGTAAACGCACAGTTTATATGAGAACCCTTTCATCTTTGTGGTGTCAGTGCCGCTGCCAGTCAAGCTTCATTCATTCCTCTGGGTCTTGTAACTTTTTTGACCTTTGGCCAACGTCCAGTCTGCCCCTCCCACCTCCACATAGATAGCCTATCAGTGCATCCACACCAATGTGCAGCCAGCCAATCAAATGCTACAGAGCCCAGTGGGGGCCACCTATCAGGTTGATTATCAGGAGGTGCTATTATGGCTCATTAGAATGGAGTGTGCTCAAAATGAGGGCTGTTAACAAGGGCCATTAACGAGGGTGGGCTCACACTGCGACTGCAAACATCACATTTGATTGAGTTGTGTTTTTTTCTAACCCTTGTTGTCAATGATGCTGTGGTCCATACTGGGTCACCGCTGGTCCTAACTACAGTATATACTGACATCTTGCAGGCATTATGTTGTTTTTTTTTTATTATTATTATTATTGTTATTATTACTAGGTCAATATTTCATTATTTCTCAATAATAAATATTTTGGATCAGTTTTTTTAAATGTGACCTTTTTAGATACATCATGGGGGCCCCCACTGCAATCAGAAAACTGTCTATTACAGTGACATCAGCAGGTAAATCGGGCATAATAATATAATCAGGATCTGTTCAGAATTTAAACATTTTGACACAAAAAAACAAGAACATACCTACCTACTACATGTGACTGCAACAGTGATGACATTTTCAGAATATATGGCTGCATTGGTTGACATGGTGGTGTGGCAGATACATATCCACTGTATAGAACATGTCCATTGTATAAACTTGTGTGAAATTCACCCAGGTTAATCACAAAAGCAGCATCTCTTTCTTTATTTGGGGAAACTGTGCAGTGCAGTGTTAACTGAATTTAGAAACACCACTACGGAGCGTGATTATGAACAGATAAAGCCAAGTGGTTGCTTACCTTCTCTCTCTCTCTCTCTCTCTCTCTCTCTTTCTATATATACATATATATGTATATATATATATATATATACATATATATGTATATATAACCAAGGCCTTATCCCCAACCTTGTGTAATCCTAACCTTAACTGAACCACTATTTAAATATTGACTCCCTTAACTCAACCAGTTCCTTAAAAATGAGGTTCTGACATATTAGGTTTTGGTCTCCATTAGGACTACTGGTCCTGACAAGGTCAGTGTTTATGCCAGGAATGACATTGCATTGACTTAAATTAATTTCCTGGAGACCTACTCTGACCTTAACCACAATTACTAGTGCCCTAACCTTAGCTAACTTTAAAACATGTCTTCACCTTAAAAATGTAGTAATTTACATTACGGGAACTAGAAATATAGAAGTCCCCATAATGTGACTGTGAAACTGATTTGGGTCCCCACAACATAAGGAATACCAGGTACACACAAATTGAACCTTTATTGTTCCTCTCTTTGTCTTTGTGAGCAATAAATAAACACAATTTTGAGAACATTCTGTCTCAGCCAAAACCTCCACACTATTCCTATAATAGACACCACAAACGATCCCTCTCTTGTGCACAGACGCACACTTTTGTGACTTGTGAACTCTGATGCTATATTGTAGAACGTTATTATGTCACAATGTTGACATATATAAGCCTATATCAGGGACATGGCAGGTACCAAGGAGCCGACAATGTGAACAGGTTGTTTGCTTTTCAGACAATGTCTGTGTTCCTGTGTGCCTGTTTTCAGTTCCATCTATACACAAATAATACACTACAGTCAAATGAGACTTTACATAATATATTTTGTATGGGTGTACAGTACTTAGTACTGAAGGCAGTTGAAGACATTAGGACGAGACAGGCAGGAAGGAGTGAGAGACAGACATGGACTCTCGTGACTGGAGAAGACACACCCTCCATCTCCCATTTGTGTGAACACGACAGACAACGTGTGCACGTGTGTCTGTCTGTGAGTGTACTTGTATTCATTACCTCTTCAGGATATTCTCTTGCATAAACGCTGACCGTGTCAGGACCATTAGTCCCCATGGAGACCAAAATCTGGCCCTAATGAGGCAGAACCCCATGTTTGAGGAACTGGTTACACTTGGGGCCATGATTTGAATTATGGTTAGGTTACAGGTATAGGCTGAAGAATTAACTGGTTATAGTTAGGGATGGTGCTTTGTTTAAGCTCTCACTCATTGTGTCTGTGAAGATTCTCAGTCATCCAGGTCATGGTATCCAAAAGTGTAACAAAAAAGGCAACTGGACTTAGTTGAATTTCTTGAAGACGTTTCACCTCTCATCCAAGAGGCTTCTTCAGTTCTGTTTGACTGTCAAACAGAACTGAAGCCTCTTGGATGAGAGGCGAAACGTCTTCAAGAAACTAAGTCCAGTTGCCTTTTTTGCTACACTTTTGGATCTCACTCATTGTCTCCTGCTTTATCCTCCTCAAAAGGGTCGCTGGACAGGTCGCAAGTCCATCGCAGGGCAAACATGTAGAGAGAAAGCACCTTTTAACTGTCACGCCTGCACTCCACTCCACTCCACTGGAGTTCCGTCACCATCTCGGACCAACCCTCACGTCCGGACTGGTAACCTCCACTACACCTCCCTTCCTCACAGTCTCCACAGACTTTGTGTGTGAACGCACACTCGCCCCACTTTCCCCGACTGTGAGTGCCCCTTCCTCCCTACCGCCACACTCCCTTCCCTCACACCGTTTGCTACCTCTGTAACCTATTAATCTTTGCTGAGATTGGTTAATAAACTTAAACGTTCCTCTGTCTCCACGAGTGCCTGCTTTTGGGTCCAGGCTAGTTTTAGCCTTGACATTAATTTCACACTTAATAAATATAACTTACCCACAAGATACTGAAAGTCTGACACTACAGCAAAAACACTTTGTACTGCGACAATAGCAACCCAAGGCTTTCTTATTCGCTGTGCACAGAGCCATGATTGTGCTCACATTAGTAAAATAATCTCTGTTACTGAAATAGCAGCAGACCGGCCTCCAAACAAAACTAATACTTCCTTTCTCCTCTCTTCTGTCTATTGTTTCGCCGTGAAAGTGACAGCAACGCAGCTGCTTACTATATTTATCTTGCTAATATTTATACACAGAAAAGACAGTAAGGGAGAGGCCTTGAGTTCATCTAGACCTTTGTGTATGCCAACCATTGTTGTCACCTAAATAACTGATAAACAAACAATGCAGTGTGTTGTCGTCCTTTATGCCATATTTGCCTGCACTGTTTGTGTTTTCGCAGTGTCGCGTCTGTTCTAGTGTCGCGTCTGTCCAATGCTGAGCCAAACTCCAGCACCTCCACATTTGTTCAGCTAATAACAGGAGCCAACTAGACAGTTTCCTGCTCTTCCTGGCTTCTTGTGCTCTACAGGATACATAGTGAAATAGCAGAGGACTCACGCACAAGTGAAAGACATGGTTCCAACTTCTGTCCACTCTCATGGGACCTAGTTGCATTTTATCTTTAATTTGTTTTTCAATAGGCTCCTTTTTAGGGAGCCTATTGTAACATCAGGATGTGGACTACAGATGAAAACCAGCCCTTTGAAAACTCTGGCATACTTCCACAAATGTTTAATCACTTGTCCATGTCAAATAATTAAAAGGTGGAACTGTCAATACAATGAAGAATATTCATAAGTGAGAAGCCAACTTTACAAACAAGTGCTAAAGATCATTGGCTGATTCTGAGAATGTTAGAACAAGTACAAACTGACACTCACATGTTATTCAGTCAAACATGCACACCCGCAACCCATCTCACACACATGTAGATACATACACACAAGGAAAAGGAAGCCACGACCCTGGGGTTTTGACAAAAAAAAGAAAAAAAGAAAAAAAAAATATATATATATATTTTGTGACCCAAATTATCCAAAATAAATCAATATCAACCAGTCAAAAAGAAACCATTCCACTGACCACAGATTGATGAGCAGAGCAATATACTGTATAGAGGTGGTAGTGGTACAGTGTATTGTGATACTCTGTGCATGATTGCCTGACTGATGTGTGTGTGAGTGTGTAGTTGGATCCTGGGAGCTGATTGGTCCTGCACAGGAGGTTCCACCTGCAGCCAACTTCCATCTCGGGGTTTGTTTTTAATAAACCTTTAAAATGCTTTGTTTAATGTTTAGTGAGTTGGGAAAACTTAGTCTCTTTCTCTATGTTGTGCCCAGGTGTTCCCTTACAGTAAGTGCATGTAAAAGCAGCTTCAAAGAATTTCTTTTCAGCATAGGCCACATCCCTCATCAAAAGCTGAAATCTAAACAGTCCTGGGTGTCACCATTCAGTCTCTCATCAGATCTTTAATCTGAGGATCAGGGACATTTAAATCCACTCTCACAGATCTCTTGTTGCTGCTACATTGCTTTGATTAAGATACGGCCAGCAGCAACAGCAAAGTGCCATCAAACATTCAGTTTAAAATGAATTTACATAATTTTACAGGCATCATGTGAAACATTTATAAGAAACTGATGGTGTGATTAAGATCAGAGGAACTCTTTTCTGTGAGCACAGCTTAAAATTTATAAAATATAGCTTTATGATGGCATTTAAAAAAATGGTGCTTTAATTAGAGAAAAGGCTCATCACTCATTCAGTTCATCATCATCAAAGGCCAGTCTGTGTGAGTTAGGCTGTGGATGGGCCCGGTCACTGTTACTACACGTCAGTGAAATTCAAAATATAATCAGGAGCAACAATAGTAGGAAGACAGATGGTTGGCTACACTGCAGCTTGTCTCCAAAATAAACTTCTCACCAAATTAATAAGTAATTAGCTGCACTACATGAGTTGCACTGGCATTTCTGCGCTCAAGTGTGAAAGGTTTACCTCGATACATTCATCTCCTGCACTGAGAATCAGATGTTCAAAATTACATAATGTTATTTATGCCATTTTTATCAAGTCAGCCAAGACTCAGTCAAGATTTGTGTTGACATTTTGAAATACAGAGGAAGTTGTTGGCCCCATCCCAGGCTGAGTAATTCAACTATATTTTACCAGAATGGAGAGCTGTTTATTTGAGTTCAGGATTATTTTGCATGTCATGACATGAGTGAATGAATTCATGTCCAAACACTGCAGGAGGCTGCGAGCACTTTGCCAGCAGTTGATGTTTCATTAGTGTTTCCGTTGCAAGGATGTTATCCTCTAAACACATGTGCAGCGCTTCATTCAGCAGACACTGTTAAAACAAACAGCCAAGAACGTCTGCTGAGCTCTGGATTTTCAGTCACCTATTTAAGATTAAAGTTAGCTTTTATTAATTTTTTTTTGTCAAGGAACTTATGACACTGGATTTAAAGTAAGATATTTAAATAACACATAGGTCCATTATATAAGTGACTTGTCAGTTGGAGGTACCACCCCATCTGTCCCACATGAAGTAGAATCACAGAGTTTGATTTATTTGACATCTTGATTTTGTTTAAGAGAAAAGTAAATGTTAGTTATTGAGGAAAATGTATGATCTGCAATTAAAATGTAGATTTTTGTTACTGAGAGCTGACATACTTCCTTTAGATCTTTGGCCATAGACCCTCGTTCTACAGTAAAGTGCCTGCAGAGTTCACTCCTTTAGACACTTGCAGGGCATTGATTTTTCCCAAAGAACCTTTATTTCTTTAGTTGCATGAGTGGAAGAGAGTTGGAGGAGTCTTGCTATGAGAGAAGGGGAGAGACAATAGTCAACCAAATGCAGGTGGACAAAAAGTGAGTTTTTTTTTCATCTGACCAAATGAAACAAGTTTTCACCTTCTTAAATGAGAGGTTTTGCTGTTTTCATTGTCACAGATCAGTCATTCCCATATGCGGGGATTCGCAGATGGGCTGTAGGGGATACTGTATTTGGTGTCACCAAATGAATTTGCTTATTATTATTATTATTATTATTATTATTATTATTATTATTATATTTTTTTTAGACCTTTACTTAAAATTTATTAAACAACACATGCAAAAGGATTCCCAAATATATACAGTATATCTTAGGGTAAAAGGATATAAACACACTGGAGAGACATGGCTAATAAACTGACTTTACATCCTGATTCCAGATAAAGGAGCAACATTCAAATTATGCTACTTTGTTTCTGTTGACAAAGGATGATCAGAGGCAGAATCACAGCAAAAACAACAACAAAATTACCCAAAGTTATGCACTAAAGCTTTAAAGTAAGATTAAAAACAGGTAAAATCCATTTTTGCCTTATAAAAAGTCTGTTAAAGTGAAGTAACAAGCACTTGAGAAGGGGTTAGAGATTCAGGGACATAATGTTGGGTAAACACGTATTCTTGCAGCATTACTGTAAGTGATTTGGTGAAGGGTCTTATCTCACTTTCCATTGTTGACTGGGGCCTTTTCTTTAGCTGAGCTGTTGCCTTGGGGACTTTGATAAAGGGAAAGGGGAAAACCTCATTCAGCACATTTTTTTTTCTCAAACACACACACTGTGCATGTGTAAAACTAAAACACAAGAACAACTTTAACTTTGTTGTAGTGGTTGGCAGAAAAAAAAATATTTTAGTAATTAAGTCAAAATATTTGAAAGAAAAAAATAAATAATATTCTCCTCTCAAAGTTGGTAACTCAGACACAGGTTTGATTCCTGATCCTCAAAAAATCCTAAAAAAAATCCTAAAAATCCTAAACTCAAAAAAAAGAGTCCACACAATGACTGCTCTTTAAATCTCAGGAGAAAGACTGTTATGCTTAAGTGAAAGTCCAAAAGATTGGCAGAAAATTACAGACATTAAAGGAAACTGCTGCATTTCTAATTAATTCATAATCTATATACTGTGCTTCGGTAGACTCAGTAAAGTGAAAATGTGTAATTTGTGGTATAAAATATAATGGTGAATTGTGTTCAAAATCATTAAAATCTCAAAGATAAAAGGCCTCATTTATGTGAGCGTGAGAATGAGAGTAAATGGTTGCTCATCTATATGTTGGCCCTGTGATGGACTGTGACCTGCTCAGTTTGCATGGGTCCAGCGGCCTCCCGCAGCCCTCAGGTGGAGGGTAAAGTAGGAGACAATGAATAAATGAATACATATATTTGTTGAAGAAGGAAAGACCAGCTTTGTCAGACCCGTTATATTTTGATGTATTAAAATTATTTTACACTGATAAAATATCCTCTTATTTAGACATTTCAAAACAAGGAAACTTCCCATCCATGTTGAAGAACCTATGTAGCCATCAGTTACCATCAAAACTCAAAAAGATGTTTAGTTTGTCCATTGTGGGCTATTGTAAAAACATAGTGGTCCAAAATTTGCTGACCCAGCTAAAAGACTCATCTGGAGTAAGGAAAAATAAAAATCAGGCCATATGAAATTTATTTTACCAAAAATTTACATCACTGGACCAAAAAATATAAAAACTAATAATAGGTCATTGTAATTAGTACATTAAAATAGGTAAAAAAAAACAATATAAAGCTATGTAGAATCAGCTTAATGTTGTCATCCATTGTTTGTCCCAGCTTGCTGTCTAACTACACAATGCCGGATGTTGATATAAATACTGAGTAAATACAATTACAGTGAACATGGCCAGATCTGTGTGCCTGCCAGTCTGACGATGTGACCTGGAGTTTGTCAAACCTACGTGACTGTTGTGTCTGAGCCTCATTCAAGGGTTTCTGTTGTTTATTTTGTTTTGTCTTTTTTGGGCCTCCCTAGCCACATCCTTTTGCACTCCAAAGCGCAACTCATACCGTCATCCCCGTTTCACCCCCAGAACACACCCACCCGGCCACACACTCCTAAGCATGTGTAGTGTCATGCATACAGGAAGAGAGACGTGCTGCTGAAACAATGAGAGAGGTCTCAGCTGCAGCCAGGAACCGCGGTGCAGACGAAACAGTGGCACATAGATGGGATGTTGAGGAATCAGTTGTTGTTAAAATACAATCATAAGTGAATGCTTTTTGAATGGATTTCTACAATCCCGATGACCAAAGAAATATTATCAAATAAGTAAATACAAATATATAAAGCAGAGGATGCTCTCTAAGGAAATGTTATTTCTAAGAGAGAGCAGGTGAAGAACATGAATGAGCTCCCAGGCCATGAGTGTATGTGTGGGGGTCTCTACCTCCTCCTCCTTCCTCCCAGGATCTGTGTCTGGCTGTCTGTCTCCCTACGTGCCCGGTCCAGAGTCTGTCAGAGCCAGTGGAGGCCGCCATGGCAGCAGATAACACTAACTAGCTTCCTGCCATTACTGCTAATTGTCCACAGCCTGGATCTGTGCAGACACCCTGGGTGGGGCGTGACTGAAAAGTGGGTGTCTGAGAAATGTTAAGTATGAGAAATGTATGCATGTACATACAACCCTACCTGCTTATGTGGCTGCATTTATCACCGTTTACGTCCCATGACCACATGTTGATGTGTGAAACTGCCGGGACGTTGTGACATAGAGGTGCTGGCATACGTATACTTGCTGCTGCTGGGTCTGTGACATGTATTTTTGCAGACAGCAGCCATGTGTGCTCGCTGTAACACTCTTGCCAGTTTCTTTTCAAATGGTGGGTTACTCTTGTGTCAGATGTTGCACTCATGGCGACTGACCAATCAGTGGCTGGCTGTGACTAACTGTACTAAAAAAGCACCAGCTACCAGGTACTAATGGAAAAGCAAAATCAATAAATAAATCAAGCCAAGTCATGCTAGAACTGTATAATGAAAAGCCTGATAAATGAAAGTGTGTTTGTAACTGAAGGCGTACTTCCTGAGGCCAGTAGGTGGCACAGTTTGCAGGTTATCATTGTGAACTGATTGGCCCTAAAAAGAACATGAATGAAGAACATGAACAACACAAATGTGAAAATGTGATTTTCACTATAGTTCCTGCAAAATTAATTGGATCACCCTAAAACTCGCGGTTTTCGCAAGTCCTGATGTGTACGCCAAGTTTGCTGAGTTTTTGTGCATGTCAAGGCTCTCAAAGGTGTGCTCAAAAAGTATGTAAAAGAAGGAAAAAAGTTAAAAAAAAAAAAAAAAAAAAAAAGAATAAACAGACTGTGTACAATAGGGCCTTTGCACTTGTCTGTGATTGGGCCCTAAAAAGAAAATATTTTTTTATTAAAGCATTATATTACAGCAATATTTTAAGAAAATCAATATGCAGTAGATACATTCACTCTTGTGCTTTGTGATGCCAAATGATGTAGAACATATATAAGAGTGTACAAGGGGGCTGGTACTGGTGTACGGTGACATGTACAAAAGAGGAGGGGACGTTTAGATGTGCTACTGTATGTTATCACTGGTCTATCAGCAAATGTCGACAGCTGGCTATATGACCCTGGGGAAGCCTGACACATACATCAAGCATGGACAATTTGACTATGCAAATGACACAGAAGCATCCTGAATAAAATGGTAACCATTAGTTGCTAAAATACATGTTTAAGGTGAGAAGGTGGCAGCCCCAAGTACATAAAGGAAGCAAACTATTTTCTTTAAAGCCATTACACACTTACAAACATACAAAAATCCTGATGGACACTACATTCAATTTGTATCATGCATTAAAAAAAGAAAGCACATACTGTAGGTGTGGATTAATTATCAACACCATCTATAGTATTTATGTCATTGAATCGTACGTCTTTAATCGAAAGAGAAAATATTTGGGAAGAAATAATATGACAAACAAACAAACAAACAAACAAACAAAAAAACATTAGTTTATGAAGCCCATGTGCTTGCTGTCATCTGGAAGCCAGCAGTCATAACTAATGCAGTGTGGCAGGTTATTAAGACTGGGAACCACTTTTTTTTTTAACTTTTTTAAACTGAAAACTGGAGTAGACTGTCAAAAGACCAATATTAGTTTAGCAAATAAAGAAGCTAAATAAGGATGTTCTCAGGTTGGGATTCGTGTGGTAGAAAATGTTCCCTTGCTGGGCCTAAGCAGCTAATTCTAAACATTACAACAGATGAAAAACATTTGGTCATGCTTCTCTGAGGCGTCATCGGATAAATGTGGGCATCGCTCTGGGCAAAGGAAGTCTATGGACTCAAGAAGACTTGGCTCAGTGAATGTCGGACACTTTGAAAGATGACAGGATCTTCTGAGAAATTATTGGCATATCTAAGTGTGTGTGTGTGTCCCTCCCATGCCTCCATCCCCCTGAGTTCTGACACTACTTCAATTATATGGTGGCCTCTTGTGCCCGGAAGAGCATGTGTGTGTGTGTGTGTGTGTGTGTGTGTGTATGATTGCAGGCAGACGACGTGGTGCCTGCTCCAGGACAGGACACCCACCTCGTTGCCGTCTTGTGCCCACTGGTCCTGCCCTGGGCTGCCCACAGGATGCAAGCCTGCTTTGATGCACTCTTCTGGTCGACAATCTGTAGACAAACACAAACACACACACACACAGGTTTGTGCAGCTATTTTTGTTAGGAAACTGCATCCATTTTCATTTATTTGGAAAGTCAAATCTTAGTCTTGAACATAAGCAATTTCTCACAAATGAGGTCCTGCTTCAGTAGAACCAGGTTTTGGTCTCCATGAGAACCACTGGTCCTGACAAGGTCAGTGTTTATACTAGAGAAGGACCTAAAGAGAGGTAACACACACACACACGCTTGACATAGCATCCTCACCATTAAATAATGAAGTTTAAATTCATGAACGTGATGGTTTTATTCAAATTGATAATTAATGAATTGTATCTTTAGGCATTTTCTTTAAATCCCCAGCTGCTCAAATAGTGTGTGAGGACAGGACGCAAATCATGATTAACAAATTCACAATTAAATTTTGGCATGAATGAGTTGCTCTTGCAGTTTCATGATAATGTCATGATGCAGTTTCACTGAAATTCAGTGATATGATATGTGAAAGTGTCTCATTGCAAGTCTTTTGGGACGTGGATTTTGAATGCAATGTGCATATTACAGTGTATGTTACAAATATGAACGTTAAGTCCATTTGTTGAAGCTGTTCTTTTTACTTTCATTTTTTAATTTTTTTTTAAAAGAAGCTTGAATGCCACATTTTCACTGATTTTAATACAAAACTAAAGAAATGTAACTGAAGAGCCAATGACACTTAAGACATTAGATTATTCATTTATAATTAGAAACACATTTTAAAGAGTTTACTGAACGTGTAAAAGTTAATATTGCAAAATTTAAAATGTAAAGATCAAAATATTTCTGATACATTTGTCTAATTTAAATGTTACACATGCGATTTCACTTGACTTACAAATGACTTTGGCAACTCCAGGGAGCAAAATGTTGATTTGGAGATGCAATTAGACTGTACAAATAATTGTATTATTTATTCATCACACTTCTGTATCCATAATCCCTGCCAGTCCAAACCTGCCAGCCTGTCTTAATCCTGTGTGAGTGATCCTGTGTGTTTGTGTTGGTGGTGGAAAATGACCTATTGCAGTGATGAGGTTTTGCTGTCACCTAATGGTGGAATCATATAAACTTCAAGTCAAAGGCTGTTTTTGCCTCTTCCCCATACAAGAGGTATGTAACATATTTGACATTGGTCTGCAGCTGTCTTTTCTTTTCTTTTCTTTTCTTTTCCTTTTCTTGTCTTTTCACCGTAAGAAACTGCTCTGGTGTATTGTCACTCTAGAACTAGTCAGACCTTGCAGTTTAAGATCAAAATCACTTTTAAATCTGAAATTTTGCACAGTGAAACTGCACAGTGCAGTGTCCTGTGGAAATTCTGGTTGCCACACATTCTTCTTCTTCTTCTTCCCCCACTTCCCTCTTTTAACCCTTCACACACAATTGTCTGCCATACATTAGTGATCACAAACAGAAAATCTATTCAGATAGAGCTATAACCATTGACTGTGGTATTACTGTTAATATACAGTATTTCACATTTTTCCATTCACCTCTGGAATTAGAAAGTTAAGGGTGTGGGGTGGAGAGTTTCCAACGCAAACATGGTTGCGGTACCATGAAGAAAAGGCCTGCTTAGTGCTTATTGTCTGTAAAGGAAATTAAAGTTGCTTTAAAACCAAATTTACCCATCTTAAGAACACAGGAGCATGTCATATGAGACATCCATCATTCTATTGCCAAACATCATCCAAGACCTGACATTTCAACTCCGCTTTTAGTTTTTTTGGCAGCTGGCGTGCACAAAATCACCTCGTGCTTGACTGCTGACAACTAAAACCTTTATTTGTATATAGGGATTGTTGGTAACAGTGATACTCATCCAGTATCAAAATTAGAGATGCAGAAGTTTTGTTTCAGCTTTAATAGTCAAATGTAGTTGATATGGAACTCATCATTCATATCATTTAAGATATGGCATTACACTTTAAACAATATTAGTCAAATTCAGTCATTCAGAGATTAATTTACTGGTATGACCCTGACATCTGTAATAAGGAGTTTTACTGTTTAGGAAGTTCATATTAAACTATCCAAAACAAAAAAGCATGTTTCAAAAAAAGGTTTGTACTACATGGTCTTAACATGCCCTGTATAATAACAGCTCCGCAGTCGACTGCAGCATCTGTATTTGTGTCTCCAAAGGAATGCTACTTTCCCCTGAAGGCCAAAAACAACACTTCAGCAGACATATCATGACAAAAAGAACTCTTAAAGGAGACATCATCCAAATAAATGTGACTTTTTATGAATATAAGTTTGGCTGAAGAACATGTAAAACAAGTGAAAATTAAAACCCTACCAATTAATGATTTAACTACATTTTTCTACCCTAGAGTCATAGTAATTCTAAAACACTACAATACAAATGATCAGAGAAGACTATTAATACATGACATCTACACTTCTATTTTACTGACCTTAAATTTGTGAGGACGTACAGTAATTTCTCTGCACACAAACTCAGACATTTTTGTAGGGAGATACAGTATGTTACTAGAATGCTGTTATTGTCATTGCTCAAAAATATGTAACAAAATTTGCAGTGCTGCATCTGATAACAGTGCCAGGTATGTAAAAACAATGTAATTAGTACCAAAAAACCGCTCTCACCAAAAACAACTATAAATATATTAAGTACTAGCAAGGCAATGTAATAGGCGATCATTTTAAAAAGCATGCGCAAAACAGTGACATTTATCATATTTTTCCTGCATTTCTGCAACAGCAGGACTCTGATAGAGATGAAATGATAAATGAGGATTGTGAGGAAGTAGTTCTTTTCATAGACCGAATCAGAATAATCAGTTACTTAAAAAGGTTGCACTTGTCTTGCACATCTTTCACCCTCTCTGCATGTTCTCTGCTCTTGGGTCAGTCCAGACTCCATGGCAGAGAGACGCTCTCACCCTCCATCTCTTTGTGAATGACTGATGTGAATCGGGCTAGTTGCTCCGAGGAGAAATGTTTTTTCCAGTCTCCAGAAACGCCTGTCATAAAAACACACACCAAGATAGTTTGTACAGTCAGACACCCTTTACATCTCAGATTAAATTATATATAGTATAATAATCTGATTATAAGAGATCAACCTCAAGCAGGTTGGCATTTAAATGTAATTTACAGCAACCTGTAGAGAATTTACTGTTGATGATTTTTATCAGATTCAGGGACCAGCCAGAGTGTTTACAAGCACAAATAGAAAAATTATTTGCACTCATTAAATCCAAAGCTGCCATGACACACATGGTTATGTTATCACATAGACCTCACCTTTCCTCAAGAAAGGAGATTTGGTTGAGTCCATGTACTGCTGCGGGACCAGGCTGAAGTTGGACATGTTGTTGGCCTTCATGCTCTTCAAAGAGCAATGCTCAGCTATCTTCTGAATAGTTTCTTCATTCAGGTTACAGCCAAGGAAATCAGAAAAACGTCTAAGAGCTGCAGGCAGGTCCTAGAGGAAGAGCACATGGATATGTGGTCTTTCCTTCAGCAAGCAGATATTTGTTTTCATCTTATAATAGTGATTCTAAGTTTTACAAAAGAGTTCTTTGGTCACTGTGAAGCTGTATGATAAGCCCAACGTTGTATTTAACAGCATTCATTAGTGGTGCCTGTGCTCATGACTAGATTTATATACAGTATATATATATGTATATAATAATAAAACAAAAAAGCACTTCCTTAGAAAATATGAACTAGTGCTGAAATTTTAATGAATATTGATTCAGCACACAAAAAATATTTGGAATAATGAATTAAATGCTTTGTCTCATTATCCAATACAAATAACACTCTTATAGGATAATAATTATGTTACTAACTAAGCCACTATTCAAAGACAGCTGTCTATTGCATCCTTCTCTGCTTCTATGTTTTCTGAAGACTGAACCATTCAAAAAGTGTTTTCCAATGCAGCTGAAATAAACTATGGTTCAAATTTATCCTGACTGACAACATTACATTGTAATACCTTGGTCCAGACCATGGCCCATGGAGACTCTCATTGTTTCTGATTCCTGTTAACTTTTTTCCCTCCAACACATGGTCTATTTGAATAGACCATGTGTTGCTAAAATATGCTAAAATAGTAAGATATTACCATTAAAATTTACTTGTGAAAGTCCTGGGAGGTTTTTACCTGAACCATTTCTTCATATGTGATGTACATTATTCTGTCTCCAAGCACTGTGTTTCCCCAGCTCTTCACATGGTCTGTCCATTTTCCAAACATCACTGCAGACAACACAGATGTTAGAATATAACAGGCTATACATTAGTGCTGGCCGGTGACACCAAAAATGTACATCACAGTATTTTTCAAAGTTTTCAATGATATTAAAAAAAATATTAAAGACAACTTTTCAACATTCAAAATGTGCACATCTCTTGGAAATACTCTGACCTCTGCCTGCCAGGAATTTCTCCATGAACTCATCAAAAGTTCCTGGATCCTCGAGAAATGCAGCCATCTGGTGAAAGTAGTATGACGAAACCATGACATCCTTTGGGTTCCTTATGACATTGATCACCTAAATTGCATGCACACAAATGTTTATTAGATGGTAACTATAGGTGATGCACACATGGGAATAAAGCCTTCACCCATTTACCTTGGCCTTGGACTTGTGAAAGGATGAGGGCATGAGGTGGTAGGGCAAATGTGTGACAAACGCTCGTGGAGATGCCAACTGATCCACAACTACTGCCAATCTTTTCTCCTCCAGCCAGGGAACCCGGTCCCAGTTGGGAATGGTTTGGATTGGTGTCAGATCCCCACCATTCAGTACCAGTGGTAGGATCTCCTGCATCCATACTGTACCTATGGAGAAATAAAGAAGAGCAAATAACATGGTTAACAGTCCCACTGATTTCCACTTTTACCTTTTCACATAGTGATAGATTACCAAGAACCTATTTTGATAACCACGTGCACTTAGACATGTTGTAGTACCAGTCATGTAAGACCAGTCATGACTCATGTTATTTGTAAATTTGTGCATGCCTGTAGTTAAGTGTTTCTCAGGCACAGTGTGCGTTCTGTCTGGGCAACTTGAAGCACAATTCATTTTATTTGGTGTCCTGTTATTATACTGTCCTCCAGGACACAAATGTGGCAAGAAGTCAATAAATTTCATGAAATAATAGTGACAAATTTTAAACACTTTTAATAAATCTTCTCCTTTTTCTCCATTCAGGGCTCAACACAGAGGATCATCTGCCTGATAGATATTGTTCTTGTTTAACAATAGAAATAAAACTTCTACACAGTAGAAACAAACATTTTGTTTTACCAGTTTGCTCAGTTTTGTTGTTTTGTCAGTTTCAATGTCTTCAATGTCAGACATGAGTCAATAAAACTACCAGTCAAAAATTTGGACACACCTTCTCATTTAATGGTTTTTCTTTATTTTCATGACTATTTACATTGTATTTTCACTAAAGGCATCTATGACTGAACACATATGGAATTATGTAGTAAACAAAAAATTAACTCGAAAATATGTTTTATATTTTAGATTCTTCAAAGTAGCCACCCTTTGCTTTGTTGACAGCGTTGGAAACCCTTCTCTCAATGAGCTTCATGATGTAGTCACCTGAAATGGTTTTCACTTCACAGGTGTGCTTTGTCAGGGTTCATTTGTGGAATTTCCTGCCTTCTTAATGGTTGGGACAATCGGTTGTGTTGTGCAGAAGTCAGGTTGGTACACAGCTCACAGCACTATTTGACAGTTGTTAGAATTCATATTATGGCAAGAACCAATCAGCTAAGTGAAGAGAAACAACAGCCCATCATTACATCACAACATGAAGGTCAGTCAGTCCAGAAAATTGCAAAAACTTTGAATGTGTCCCCAAGTGCAGTCGCAAAAAAAACCATCAAGTGCTACAACGAAACTGGCTCATATGAGGACCACCGCAGGAAAGGAAGACCAAGAGTCACCTCTGCTGCTGAGGATAACTTCATAAGCTCATCATCATTCAGAGTCACCAGCCTCAGATATCGCAAGTAAACAGCACCTCAGATTAGAGCCCAGATAAATGCCACACAGAGTTCTAGTAGCAGACAAATCTCTACATGGCCTCCACAGTCACATGACCTAAACCAAATCGAGATGGTGTGAGATTGAGACAAGCGTCCGATGAAGAGAACAACTTAAAGTCATGCAGCAATCGATCTGTGGTGCACATCTGCTGCAGACAGCTTTTTTATTTGCGGTCTGAAAACGACTTTCACCCCTGGCCTTCGGTGAGAATCTACAATGTAAACAGTCATGAAAATAAAGAAAAACCATTAAATGAGAAGCTGTGTCCAAAACTTTTGACTGGTCGTGCACGCGACTCGCGCCTGATCGATGGAAATCAAAAACTCCAGCCTCTGCAAAACAGACATATAGCAACAAATTTAGGCGAAGTGTGACTCGCGACGTCCAGAGACACCGACCTGACTTCGGATACGTGACAGCCACGACGTCATCGTCTTCGAAAGCGAACTCCTGCGCAAACTTCAGGCTCTCCGCGCAGTGAGTCTCCGTCGGCAGCAGATAGTCATGATAAATCAAGTACATTTCTTTAGCAGACATTGTGCAGACGGTTCGGGTCAGGTCGAGGTCCGTTTGTGCAGCCTTACGGTTCACTCAAGTGAAAGACCGAAGATATTAGTTCTGTGCAGATGAACCCGCCCACTCGGCTTTCTCTCTCTACCAGGGGTGTTTCACATGGTTTTGGAGCCTTTCAGGAACACGGGGCAGAGTGTGGGACAGTCTGACAAGAGATTTTTCCTTCTGTGTCTCTACATGGTTTGGGTTCCAGACATGTCATTTTCCATTATTCGACAGAACATGGACAACGTTTTATGCACTCCGTGTGCTGATCCATTAGTTAACTAAAAAAAACGCTTCCTGCATGACTTTAAATTAAACTCCATATGATACAGTCACTGAACTAAAATACGGCTGAACGGGTTGCGACGCGGCTCACGGTGCTGTCACTAAATACCCCTGTTGAATATTGAGATTGCAGAAATTTTTCTTCCTAAATGTTGATGATTAATGTACGCTTTCAAGATTTTTTTTAAAAAAATTCTTTGCAACTGATCTTCAGTTCGGCATTGTTCAGTTGATTCTTGTGTCGGACGCTGCGCTCATGACTCGTCCAGTGATGACACTAACTGCCAATCAGTGGCACGTTTTAGTATTGGCTCAGCTCGTCAAACAGGCACTACCAGGTACAGAGCAGTGCGAGAAGTGCACAGTGGAAAAGTTAGTTTGTTAGTGAGTTGTGTGAACATCTTCATCTTCTGCCTCTGATGTTCAATGGCAGCTGGTAAACAGCATTATTGCATCCTGGATTAGAGTGAGGGCGCTGCCAAGTGTGATCCCCTTTATCCACACAGAGTCAGGTGTACTCGCCGTGTGTCTGAACGATGACGTCCACACTATAACACCATACTATATCTTGATTGTATGGATCAAACACATATTTGTCACATCTCGTATACTTTGGGCAGTCAATTAAAAGCTGCTTTTTTCACTAAAGGGGGAAAGATCCGAAAGATAATAATTAAAAAATACTTTAAAATCATTTAGAAAAGAAAGAGCCTATAACACTTTACAATGTAGTACTGTTGCAATGTCTTCATAACATAATAATTATTTACAAAGTAAAATTCAGGTTACAACTTGGTAATGAAAATGACTGTGGCGTACAATTAACGTAAAAATGTTTGTGAATCAATATTCTTTTTTTTTTTTTTTTAAACCTCCTACAACATTATTACCAAACTATTACCATATTGTTGCTGTATTGTAACGAAAAGTGTTGCCAAAGAATTTACTTTACCTGATTTGGGGTAAGTCACAGCAAACACATCAGTGTCCTTGACAGAGAAGTTTTGGGCATACTCCAGGCTCTCCAGTGAGTGAGCCTCAGGTGGCAGGAGAAGGCCGTGGTAGCGGATGTACTCGGGGGAGGTCATGGCCCGTATGTAAAGCTCTGACAGGAGACTTGCAGAATGTACAGTGCTCGTACTACACTGGTCTTACAAGTTCGTCTGCAAGTCTCTCCTGTTGACTGTGGTGCCTTTTCCCTGAGCTCTTGATTTGCCACTCGAGATGGCAGCACTAACCCACCTCCTTTGTTGCATTGCGTGGTTTATGAATGACAACTCTCTAGTGCAACTCATCCATTCTTTTCTAATAAGGGGGTTGCAACCTCCAGGGAACTGGTCTGATTAGGTTAAAAGGGTTGGTTTACAGAAATTCACCTTTTTTCCCATGCAGTTAGGTTACTTTGGTTTGGCTTCTACAAAAGATTATTGCAAAAACCACACGGCGTCATGAAGGATGCTGACACAGTGGGATGTTGGATCTGACAGGATGTTAAATACAGTATGCCCTCCAGAATCGCCTCTTTCCTGCCTTGATTTTAGAGGGTGCTGAGAATCCTTATCTGCATGTGTTACTTGACACGACTCTAGTGATTCCACCTAGGCTTAATTTAACAGCTCAACCAAATTCCTGCTCAGACCCGGATCATTACTACCCTGACAGTAGAGTCACATTTAGAGTCACACCATTCTAATTCTCAGTGCAGTCCACAGGATTTAGCTAACTGTATTGTCTGTGAATGAATGTGATTATTTCATTAGACTACACAATCAGCAACAGTGTATAGCCAGAGTAAGAAGTATTAGGTAACGGTAACGGCAAACCCCATTGTGAAGTTTTAATAATGAGCTCTTTGTTGGACTCCATAGACCACTGCTGAGAGAGGAAGAATGAGCAGCAGAAACTAAAATCCAGGCTGTTGAACCAGCAGGAGGAAAGTGGCAGAGAAAATGTGAGGTGGAATACCAGAGGACATTTACTCTGTGAAAAGACGGTCAAAGTCAACATGCAGAGTGGACACAAACTGCATGGTTTAGACAAAACTAGAGACAACTTTCCGAAAGCACAAAAACCTTTACCATTTACTTTTGAGTTATGCCGGTCATAGTCAGACATGATCATGTCTGACTATCTCCATACGTCAATTTGATGTTTTGTTTGTGATCTTCCTGAACTTGTTTCTTGAAGAGGGATTCCTCCTCTGTGGCTCTTCCTGAGGTTTTATATATTTTCTTTTATAATGTATTCATAACACACCTTCACATTTTCTCCTAGTTTCACAGGGGATATGATCTAGTAAATACCTTCCCTCCACCTTTGACTGTTTTCATCCCAAAATCTTGCATCATCTATCCCCAGTACCTCGTTTATCATAGGAGACATACTGCAAATAAAGTTGTTCTCCCTCCCGCAGTCCCCCTGCTCAGGAACCAAAATCAGCAACTCCACTGTGATGTGTAATAGTTTAGTTTTGTAGTGTCAGACCTTTTTGTCATTTATCAAACTTAGCTGATGCAGTTATCCTCACTTTCCACACAACTGCGCCACCCATTAATGTCCGTATGAATGTATTACAGCTTTAAAAAATGGCTTTTTTTGTAGCCATGCAGATGCAAGTATACACATTAGATCACCATTGTTTCTGGTACGTGAAGGCCACAGTATAGTGAGGGTTGAGTGGACAGGGAAGTCCACTGTTTGTTAGAATTAAAGTACCGTATTGTAGATATACAAGATATTAAGTTGACAATAAAGATTTTAGGTACAAAATATTGATCATCAGAGAGTCATGATTTGTCCTCAGATGGTCTGTCCCTTCAGTAAGTTGGTGACATCCACAAACCTCCAAAATAAACTGAGATAACGAGAGCAAGAAAAGACGAGAGAGACATCAAGATCAAAATCACAGATGTTTACACTTTAATATCCTTTTATTGAAATTTCAGATGCTTTCAATTTGAGCTTAACTTAAAAATCTTTCACACAATTTCCTCAATTAATACAATCATTCTGCAGATAAATTTGAACTTTCTTCTTATTTATTTATATATAAATAAATCAATACTCATAACTGATCAAAGAACTATCACATCCATTTTAACTATGTATTCCAATATAAGCATTTAGACTGGCTCATTTGTCTACACATAGAAAAGAAAAGTACACAGAAAAGTGTTATTTATAAAGTCTTACTTATCTCATTTCATTTATGGTCATTAAGATACAAAATTCACCTTCTGACAAGCCAAAACAGTTTAGGTAAGCATCTCCATGTCACCTTTAATCCTGCAGTTTTGCTGTTGGTACCGAGAGGACACAAAGCTAGACACCAAATGGTTCTTCTCCTTTAAGGGACTGAAACAGGCAGATAAAAACAAACTGGAAGAACCAGTTACTTTAATTTACCACATGAATGAAAGATCTGATTTGTGTACATCAGATTAGCCCATGTATCAAATAACAAGCATTTTACAGCAGCCTTAAGAATTGCATTTTAAGAAAAACTGATATGGTGTTCGTGGTCAGCTTCTGGTCTACGGCCGCCCACAGTCCACTCTGGACCTCAAAGACTGTTGAAGGCTTATCCCAGGTTGTTGCATGTTACTTAGTTGCTGTGGACCAAAGTGACAAAGAGAAACAGCGAGCAGAGAGCGATAGCACCAGTCAACACAGCTTTGACCAGTAACACTGTCCAACTGCCCAAGAGGAAAATGTGGACAAACAACCTGCAGATACAAACAAAAACATGTTGTTATCAAACATTTCAAAGAATAAAATGGAAAATTGCATTGCCAAGATCTCGTGTTTTTAGTCAACCATAAATCACAAAACATCAGTAATCAGAGAATTTTCCACTTTCTCATACTTTTAACTTTCAAGTCAATTTATCCTGTACAGCACATTTTTGATGGTGGTATTTCAGTAATAAACTGTGGTCAACTCCAGTTACCAGTATTGACAGCACAGTCACAACAGAAACTTTCTGTTGTAAAACACCACAAAAAACTTTACAGAATATCTTAGATTAGTGAGCACATGTATGGTGATAATACTTTTTCATCAAGCAACTGACATGTACAAACAAATTAAGAAATTTGATAGTCGTGTAAAGTTATGTAAATGAATGTACATGTATATAGATCTATTAGACAAATATCTTGCTTACATTTGTGTATTTTTGTATGCATCATATCAAATCCATTTAAATGCTAGTAAATCAAATTTATTTGGATCAATTTTGATTATTGTCCATCTTTTTTTGCTGTTAAATAGTGCCACCTTGTAGTTTACAAAGTGCAGAAAACCTACTCAACTGAATTTGTCCTTTAAAAACACTAAACAGCATATAAATGCACTTACATGGGATCATGTGGAGAGTTTTATTTAAAGCCTGAATTCACTCTTGGTACACTTTCAGTCTGGTAATTATAGAAACGAAGCCAGGTTGCAATATCTTTGCTTAGCATAGAAAGTTCTAAGCAATGTTTCTGAAGTTTATTTCTTCCTTTTGTCATACCCCATGCAAATTAAATGAAATGTGGCAAAAAAGACTCTAAATTATTTATTTTAACAGTTATCTAAAAAAACCTGAGTGCTATATACAGTGTGTCTGCATGTTAGTGTGCAGTATAAGTACTTACTCCATAAGGAAGGCCTTGTAGACACAGAGAGCCAACAGCACTGTGACCGGCAGTGTGAAGCTCTTAGGAAGGTCATATCGTGTAAACATCCATACTACTGTTGCCATGGCAATATAATGGACCTATGCACAGACATAACAATCACTGATCTTCAGCATTCTTCAGAAATAAAAAAAACATGACTGTAAAACCCATCTTTTTCTGAACATGCAGACTAGTACTGAGATGTTCTCAGTGGGTATTTGCTATCAAGAGTGTAGAGTGAAATATATTTAAATAATAATGACATTTTTGTAAACACAATGGAAGGATGTAGCAACTACCAAAATGAAAACACAATGGATGACAGTTGTGGTCAATGCCCACAAATGAGGGAAGAGCAGACGACACCTACTCACCAAACTGATGTTGGAGTCAAAGCTCATCTGTATGTACTTCCAGTCAAACTCAATCCCTCTGGCTCCCACCCACAGAGGGAGACACCTGTAGACCCATAACAGGGCAAACACAGTCAGATTCAACATTTAAATGTGTAAATATTATGCCAATGTTTCCTCTGTACAATGAGTGTTACTGCCCACCTGGACATGACAAGTTCTGCTGTTGCCCAGCCCATGGCAGCCACCATTATCTTATATTCTCCTTTACCAGCATTACGAGACATCACAAGATGGAGGCCCAGCAGATCTGCCAGGTCCACTGTTGACTTCATGAATTCCTGGAGGACATAAATGACAATATTTCCACCTCCTTTTTTTCAAATTTAGACTTTGATTTCAGATGTTACCAAGATTCAACTCAACACTCACCCCTACAAAGTCATAAACTCCAGCTCCTCCTTCCCAAGTGGGGAAAAATGTTGCTAAGAAAAGCATCTGAAACACAAGAGACAGACAACAAAAACCTGCTTACACACAAGGTAGCAAATAACATTATAGATAACTCTGCCAAGGAGGGTTTTGCTGTGTTGGTCTGTGTGTTTATGAGGAGAATAACTCAAAAAAATTAAGTATCTTTTTGAGTTAATGTTAGTACAGAAGTGTACTGTCTCCACCTTTTTATTTCAAGCACTGTGGGAGATAAAAATTACAAATCTCTTTCAGAAAGCTCACTTACCTTACAGAGCTGGACAAAGAGGTAGGTTGCACCCGCTTGGACACATCTCCAGAAAGCATTGTACTCTGAACTAAATGTTGAACATGAAAACACAAGAGGTAAATGGTAGGACTGTACAGTAGAGAGGTACAGAATGCACTTATATAAGACTGACACCTGCATATTGGGGACTGGGAGACACTGTTTGAAGATATTAGAACCATATCATTCAAAGAAAAATCCACATTGGTCTGTTTAGCAAAAGCACTGCCAAATTCAAGACCACACTACACAGTTCTAAGAGGATTACGTGAACCCCCCAGATCTACACCAAACTAAGCAGATTATTAACTAATACTACAGGTGGTCTCTAAGCATCTGTTGCTGCAACATGAGAATTCACCATAAACCATAACAACAGTCTTTTTCTTCCAGCCCAACCCTTCTCTCACACAGCCATATAATTTTTCCCCCACCAAGGTTGCACATCCCCCGATTCACGGACACTTACAGGCCACTGCACTTATATGTTATGAAGTAAGGGAAATATGCCAGAGCAAAGCAGTTTCCAAAGTGAAAGAGAGTCATAATGCCTGGTCAATGAAGTCAGCTTCTTTAAGAGAGAGAGAAAAAGAGAGAAAACAAATGATGTGTTATATTCATAACATTTGACAGGCTGTTGTTTTACTTCAGCTTACCCACTGCCTTAACAGGTTCACTGATCAACCATTAAACAAAGTTTTACTAGTTATGCATTTTTAAAAATGGGGCTGATCAGTGTTTACCACACATAAAAAGTTGGCGTTGGCAAAATGATGGCATTCATAAATGTTAAAAACAATTAATACCTTTGTCATTTTACAATTAAGTATAGTAGTTATGTCGTGCTATGATGGCATTACATACAGTAAAAGGTCCATCTTCTCGAAGCAAGTACATATTGATCTGAAGCGTGACTTAAAAATACATATCACAACTGAAATTAGTCAAAAAATAAATCAGAAAAATGTCAATTAGATATTTTACCTAAACCATTCAACCCTAGCTATGACTGTCTATTGCACCTGTTGATATTGTAATGAAGAAACATTTTCAATATATTGTGCAGCCCCATTTCAAATACATACATATATTAATTTTCTACTGAGTATATGGATACAGAGAGTAACCAAAAATATTTATTACATTTAATACTAAAACCTGTTTATTTCTGTAAAAAAAAGAAAACACCATTGTATCCTGAACTCAATAATATGGTTACCATTTGTCTGTGTGTAATACTGGTACTAAACCTCTTCAGTACAATGTTGTACCCTTCCATTTCATTTAAATGTAGTCGGTTTCTCTGCTCCGGCTACTACCGCTACACAACATATGTTCATGTTGTGGTTGACTGTGCTTATGTTTATATAAATATTTAAAGCCATAAAATCAAAAGAGAAATCACTGTGTTACAGCTGATTGGTATACACATGTATATACACTACAGTCAAAAGTTTGGACACACTATCTCATTTAATGGCTTTTCTTTATTTTCATGACTATTAAACATATATTTAACATACTATATAACATATTTTATAAACCTACACACACCTTACACATATAAAATTCATACATAGTGAAACACAGTCTGTGCAAATTAAGTATTTCCAGTATTTCAAAAAGAAGGAGTAGTATTGGAGGAGTTAACCTCCACATAATTTTACATATAAGGTTCCTGAGTATAGCCTGAAAAGTGGGAACATTAGAATTCACAAACATAATAAGCAACTCCCAACCTTTGATAGTTAAAGAGATTCTAAGAGCATCATTATATGCCACTTTAATCTTAATCATCTTGCTTTGCTATTTATAGTTTTAGTTTTATTAAATAATAATTGTTAAATCTCCCCTATCTTTAACAGTTAATACACATACTATCCATACTCTTGAATATCAGTTGCTTCGCTTGCTTAGTGCGTCATTAACGGATCTAAATGACATCAGACTTCATCCAAGTCCGTTAACAGATATATTGTGCCGATACTGTTATTATGAAGCAATGAATGATCTGCACATTAGCTGGGCTAACTGCAACGCCGTCGGTGTGGACAGGACACGCCGCTACAGCTAACTCTGCTCGCTCTCAACGTCGTGAGTTTCTGTCCATGAGGAGATGAAACACGAAGCTCTTCTTCTTCACGGTGACAGAAGAGCCACGCAGTAACAGCTAAAACGGCGACTTTCAATGCCTGGACTTACTGTGTGCGAAAAGCTGAAAGACTCATACGATGATCCAGTTGAGTGACAAGCGGAAGTGTGCCTGCTTGGCTCTACGTAGAAATACTTCCGATAGTTGTTACCGACTCAAAAACTGTTCCGTGTGCCTCTCCCTTGCGCATGTTTTTTTCCCCCGTAATGTATGTATTTATATCCGTGCATTTAACATCCACACTCATGTATCTGCATTATACATGTTTGTGAGCACATTTGTATTTATTCCTGCTGCGCATACCCTGATATCCGATAAGTGGTGAATGTGTAAGTATGTCGTGATAAACACAACCCTAATGGGCCGTTTTAAAAGCAGCCATTTCACTGTAGGAAAATAACAGAGAGCCTGTTCTTTTTACTGATAAAACATTTCAAAATGACTGCTCTGAAAAGAGCTCATACATATTAGGTAGCTTATAAATAAACCAGCCATTCTCACTTATTAGTGGCTCACCGTCTGGTGTTCCTACCATATGTCTAAGGCAATTGGTGGAAATTGATGTAAAATTGTCAAGTGTAGAAAACACTTAAGTATTTGAAGTATAACATACGGATTCTCTTTCTTTTGTATCTACAAAATGTCTAATTTCCTCAGCCACAGTTGTTTCAACATATTGATAGTGAATTTTGATAATGGTTTAATGGTCCCAGAAAATGCTGTGTCATTGCTTTTCAATTGTATACTAAGTTTGGGGAGTTTTTTAAAACAAGCTTTGAATATTGTCTTTACTCTATATAATCAATAAATCAATAAAACTGAATAATTTTTGTTTATACACAAAACAAGACATTTGAGATCATTTCCAGGTTTGGTAAACACCGATCAACAATTTTCAACATTATCTGACAGTTTATGAACTAAACATGGGCTCAATTAATCATGAACATAATCAACAGATTCATCGATTATTAAAATAATCATTAATTGCAGCCCTACATAAAATAGGTGACTTATAGCACCTGATAGACAGTTATTCATTAATGAAGATACATTTAAATCAAAAGCAGGGTAAAGTGACCATTTTTAAATGTCTATTAATCCTACCTATAAACATAACATGCAAATTTTTACAAAGAGCAAAATAAAAGTAGGATAAGGCTCACTCAGCTACATATAAAACAAACTTCACTCATATTCTGGAGTCCTTAAAATCTAAAGAACCCTAATCATCACACTGATGTTTATAGCAGACAAAGTTTCTTCTCTCTGTGCAGTCCCTGGTTTTCAAGTGGTTTGTATCATTTTTGGACAGGGTCCCACAGTGGGCCATGTGGGATGGACATTTTGGCAGGTTCCCGTGGTCTTCCAGCTTATTTCCGTTCATCCACCACCACTGCCCTCCAAGGAAACGTAGGCCGATCCAAACCTGAGGCAAGAGATGAGGCAAGTGTTACATGTCACTGTCACACATTCTGAACTTTCTAATATCTTAGGCTTGCTTAACTGAGGAGGCAACACAACAAAAGTTCAGAGCAATAATGGACAATAAATAAGACATTTGAAAGACACAGTTATTTTTGCAAAAATTAACTAAAATAACTTGAACAAAATATAAATGCAAAGGTATTGCATTTTTTGTTAAAATTGTTAGGGTTAGGTTAATTTATGTGCGTGCTTATCATTCTTGATGATGCGTAGTTTTGATTCTGCAGGGCAACTTTTAAAAATAACAAACAACAAAAAAGTAAAAAATATATATATATTTATCTCTTTATGTCTGTTGTTATGGTGCTTATAATCCAGGCATCTTGTTTATTGCTACACATGACAAAGGATGATAGGGAACTCTGCACATTGTTTCTTTAGAGTCTGTACCAAGAAATATTTGTAGTAACTAAGTCAACACTGAGCAAAAAAAAAAAAGATAATTTCTCTTATGTGCTAATGTGTAACCCCACCCCTGCTCCCATCATCCCACCTCGTCAGTTGTGGCTTTGTAGATCCTGTTTTTGAGGTAGCTGTAGTCACCAACATGTTGTACAGTCAGGAGGCCATTCCCCTGCTTGCAGTGAGGGCTTTCACATTTTGTTTTGATGGCCCAGCAGTGTCTCTGGGCCTCCTCCCAGGTCTTGTTCTTATTCACTACCAACGAGTCGTCATCATAACAGACAAAGCTCATCTTTTTTGAGCATACATTGCTGTGCCACTTCTTAGAGACACTATCAATAGAACCACAGTCTTCGGTGAGTGGCTCACCTGGTGCCCAGTTTCTGTATGTAGAGGGCATATTTCCAATCCAGGTCCAGTTGTTCTCTGCCTGTCGATACAGTCCAATCCAACCACTGCTTTGTAAATCATGTTTGTTTGTTCTGGTAATGGTGGAGAGGTTACCCTTAATTTTGCGACAGTACTTAGAGGCATTGTGCCAAGTCAGAGTAATTTGGTGATGAAGAATTGTATCATTTACTGAGCAGTACAAATTATAGTCTTCTGAGCACTGAACACTGTGCCACATTTGATCATCTCCTATAACTGCACAGTGACCACTCTGCCTTTTGTCCCAGTAGTTACTCTGTGAGAGGTCGTCTCCTGAAAGCCCTACTCCAGTCCTGAAAAATACAAACAAAAATAAGAACTTCTATTACAATAGAGTCCTTCATACTTTGTTTGCTCTGAGCCTGAAAACCAAATCATCAATATTCAATATTCAATATAAAAGTGTTTTGCGTTGTTGATATTCATATGATTGATCAGGTAGGTTTTTTTGTTTTTCGTTTTTTAATGGCTAATGCAAATTTTTTTTTTGTTTATTTTCATCCATCTGATAGGATATATCAGTTTCAAATGATATGGTCTCTCTCTACAACCTGCAAGTATTAACTGACCACCTCTAATTTTAAAATCAGCATAAAAGGGATCTCAGACTGGCTACTCACTGTACATTTATCCCCTTCCAGACTGAGTCTTCCTCAGGGTCTCGATGTAGGCCAATCCACACTTGATAGATGTGCAGTTCCCTCAGCCACTCAATTACCGAGGAGCTGCTCACTTTGTTCCAAGTGACGAGATCAATGTGCTTCTTCTGACAGTGAAGTCTCGCCTCTGTCCACGATTTATTTTGTGGGTAGTAAATGGTATAATTTATGAGGAGAACCTCCAAGCAAAGAGCAGCAATGATCAGGAAGGACAGTGTGAATTTGGAGCTGCTCTTTAACCCCATGACTGGTCTTGTCTTTGCTTTAAATCAGTGACACAATTGTCCGTTTGTCAGTTTTTCATGTGGTCAGTGGCTGTGAGGAGCTTTACTCATTTTTTTTCACAACTGCATATATCTGGTCCCTCCCACTTAGACACACCTCAGCAGATCCAGACAACCAATATATATGTGCATACATACCTGATGTTACAGTCCAAATGGATTCCTTATTGTAATATTATAGTTCTATATTAGTTCTATTTTTATAGTCACTTAAACTTACTGAGTCATTTTTTAAACTCTCTGTAACAAGTCTTTTCTGAAGTCAATGCTATAATAATAATATAATATTATAATATAATAAATGTTTGTACTAATCTAAACACTCACCTATTGTAAACCAGCTCAATATATTTATGTTGGGAGGAAAATAAACATGTGAACATGTATATTTTCTTGCCACAATAACCAGCAATCTTCCATAACAGATGATGTGATTTAATCTTATTTAATTATTTGTTATAGTGCAATCACAGAAATTCACTTTGTGCATATGAAGAGACAACTCGACTCCAGAACAACAGAATCTATTTCTAATAATGAAGACCACAATGTAGACAAGTTGTTAAAGGATGTCAATACAGTGGAATTCAGTGGCAGAGAAAATTCTGAATATTATTAATAACTCCAAGTGTTACAATAAGAGGGTCGGAAAATTAACACACACAAAATTAACACATGCCCAAAGCTTCTGAAAAAAGCCAAGACTTAAGAGCCCATGTGTTTTTTGTGCATGAACAATTCCACTAAGCCATTCCATCCATTAAAAACTACCGATACATCTGTGAAGAATGATACTATACATTGCACAAACAGTTGGTGAACAACTAGACAATGGATGGATGGACAGACAAAATAGAGATTAGAAAAACAAAGCAGACCCAAATCCAGTTTGTGGTCGAGTGAATGTCTCTGTTCCACTGCATTTGCAAGACTGATGCAAATTTCAAGATTCAAAACTTTTTAGCATCCATGCTTGGATGCGAAAATCAGGCTTCAGGCAAATGTGGGATTTGAATCTTCTTTGTCCAGAGATGCAGATGACCAAGGCCTTAAGCTGGCCTCTGTGCGACCCAAGTATTTCTCTTTTGTTCCAGTGGCATGTCATTCATTCAAATTATGTGCATCACTGAGCTTTTAGATGTTTCCAAGGGTTAGGGTTAGAACTCACCTCCTCGTGTCCCTGGTCCAAACATTTGACAGTTCAAATTGATCCACACTTGTCTTTAATATTGTATTATTAAAAACTAGACTAACAGCTCAATGGACTGTATGTCTTAGCCAAATTTTCCCTTTGTTTCAGTATATTGCAGTGGGATCTACTTAATAGTAGGTGGCATTGCAGAAAACAAATCTTTTAATATCCGTTCAGAGAAAAGTCTGCTTAACAGTAGACTGTATCTAAAGTTGTCATATAAATTTAGGGTAAAATATTCACTAATTTCTTTTAAATTATGGAGAAGTGCAAATTCATATAACATTTACCTCTGTTTTGGCACTGTAAATTTACTTACATCCTCTTCATGTACAGGAAGTATAATAGGCTTGTGTCACAAAAACTAGATGTGGAGAAGCATCATAAATGTGTCTTCTTCAAATCAGTATTTATGGCTTGACTTCATGTGCCTTTTTCACCAGGAAACCATTGGTTATACAGTTTTAAAGCACATTTATTGTGTTTAATTGATTTTAGGTCTCCAACCTCTATATGGATGTGCAGTGTTAATGTTAACATGTATTTAGAAGCAGATTAATACTGCATAGCTATCTTCACCTTTTAGAAGTGGAGGTTTAAGTCAGTGATTTATAGTTCTGGAATTGATTAATCAATCATTGTATGCAGCTATATTTTTAGTTAGACACAAAAAATGGACTCAAAACAGCAACAATGAAACAGATGTTGTAAAGTTTTATTTCTTTGTCTCATTTCTCTTCAAGTGGAATTACAGTAGATCTACCTCTCACCTTCCTCTGTCCACGTGATTAGTCCTTTCAAAAACAGCAACAGGGAGATGGATACAGTAGTTACCATAGCAAACGACACATCTAATGTAGCAAAGAGAGGTGGAGAGGGGGCACACGGACACAAATACTGACACTGATCAATTTTCTCATCATTAAAGGGAAAGAAAACTGAACACTCAAACACGCTGTTGCTGCTGCCTACATATAATGTTGTAGACCTAAAGGCTGTGATGCTGTGACTTGGCTATGGGGGCCCTGTGTGTAAAAGGGGACATGGGAAGATGGTTTGAGTGGTCCCTTTGCTGAATTTCTTATAAGGAAGCATCTACTCCTTGGAGTGCATGTACAGCAGCAGGTCAGCGACACGGTAGCTGTAGCCAAACTCATTGTCATACCTGAAGAGAAAGACAGAGAGTGGGAGGGAAAACAAGGTAGATAGAGTGAGGAAAAAAAGAGAGTGAGTAAAAGATACATTTTTGAAAAGATAAAACACACAAAACAAGCTAAGAATGTAGAAAACTAACCAGGAAATAAGCTTGACAAAGTTGTCATTGAGGGAGATGCCAGCACCAGCATCAAAGATGGAGGAGTGGGTGTCACCAATGAAGTCGCAGGAAACCACCTTGCAAAACACAACAGTCAGGTACAAGTCAAATATTATGCAGCCAGGCAATTGAGTACAGTTAAAATAACCTAAGACACAAGGATTTAGATGCTGACGACTTTTAATCATGATGATTTTAAGTCTTTATATCACTTGCAGCCATGTGCTGCATTTGCTTTACAGTGTATAAGTGTATGTGAATTAATTGCATGTTACCTGGTCCTCAGTGTAACCCAGCACTCCCTTCATGGGCCCTTGTGAAGCCTTCTTGACAGCTTCCTTGATGTCAGCATAAGATGCAGGCTTGCTCAGACGGCATGTCAGGTCAACCACTGACACGTCACACACTGGCACCCTGAAGGCCATTCCTGTCAGCTTACTACAGGACAGAACACAAACAACAAAAACACTTTGGTCTTACTCTCCTTCCTTACTACATCTATAGTGCTCATGTCAAATGTGCCCCTCTTTACCCGTTGAGCTCAGGAATGACTTTGCCCACTGCCTTAGCAGCACCAGTGGAGGCTGGAATGATGCTCTGGTAAGCACCACGACCATCACGCCAGGCCTTACCGCTGGGACCATCCACTGTCTTCTGGGTGGCTGTAACTGCGTGGACTGTAGTCTACAGAAGACAGAAGAGTAATATTTCACACATTAAAAACCTATATAATCTGCTTAACGCTTCCTTAGAATAAAGCTCATCTGTTATTTTACACAAACCAATAACATTACTGACCATGAGAGCCTCCTCAATGCCAAAGGTATCATGGATGACTTTGGCCAAGGGGGCGAGGCAGTTGGTGGTGCAGGAGGCATTGCTATAAATGACAGACACACTCAGTCAATACCTAATAGTGTCTGTTTTTTTGGACATTTAAGAAACTATATGTCCTTCAATTACAGATATAAAATGTGGCATTTTCTGCATTAAAATATCTAAAAACGATTACATGAAAATTACGCACTATGTTAAGTAATGTACTTATATTACCTTGTATATTTCCAACACTCTGTAAAGCTATAGAAATCTGATTCTCTATCTTAACGGAACATTTCAGTTTGATTCCCTTCGACAATATTGGCTTAATTTGTCTCTGCTATAGCTTCTGTGGAGAAAGGTTCAGTGGCAAAGATTCAGTGTGTTGTCTAGTTTTGTTTCATTTTTGTGTGTATTTAATCACCAATGGACCATGAATGCTCATTGCTGTTTGCTACAGGTTCTGCCACCAGAGTTCTCCCTATCAAGCATTAATGCACAGGAAGAGCAAACAGGGCCATGATCCCAAACTGTATCCTAAAGTCATTAAAAGGGACTTTTGTTATCGTTTTGATTGAGACAGAAATGACATTAAGTGCATTTAAACCTTGTTTTTGATTTTTAGGTAAAGTCTTAGACAAAATGTCTCCTACCTGACAATGTTCATGCTGGAGGGGTCATATTTGCTCTCATTGACTCCCATGACAAACATTGGTGCATCAGGTGAGGGAGCAGACACAACCACGCGCTTGGCTCCACCGCTCAAGTGACTCTGCGATTGGCCAAAACAGACAGAGAGAGAGAGAGAGAGAGAGACAGAGAGAGAGAACAGGTTCGAAAATGGACCTTCTGGCAGATGGTGTCACTTTATGTTGACAATATGTACATGTGTTTGTGTGCATATGGACATACAGAGGCCTTCTCCACACTGAGGAAGACTCCAGTTGATTCTACAACATACGTAGCCCCACTGCTGCCCCAGGGGATCTCTTCTGGCTTCATACTAGAGTCAAACACAGATCAGAGTCAAAATATGATGAAATAATTAGAGTTTATAGCCATGGTTCTCAAACTGTGGTACGTGTACCACCAGTAGTATGCAAGCTTCCTCTAGTGGTACTTGGAGGAAAATCAGAAATATTGTTTTACTGTATATGAGTATGTGAACAGGGTGGAGCTGATCTTCTCCATCTTAATATAATTTCACTAGAACAGTGTCTGTGTCTCAAGTATATGTGAGGAAGAGGAGGATGATGAGAGAGCTGATCATCTTATTGAAACCACTGTATTTTAACACTGGTGATAATGGTGGTACTTCGAGAGCTCAATATTTCTTCTGGTGGTACTTGGTATGAAAAGTTTGAGAACCAGTAGTTTATAGTAATGTTAAAGCAACACAATGTAGGATTTCAACCTTTAAATATTGTCTCTAAAAATATGATGGCATGAAAATGGACGCTATACAATACTCATTCTTTCATCATTTTTTTTTCAGTTACAGTTGTCAGTAACAATACCATTTACCAACTGCAGAAAGAAACCGAGAGCAAATCCTCCTTTAGAACGTGTGTTACTTTAATGCTGAAATAAAATTACTCCCCAAAGCTACAAAATTGTAAACAAAATCACTAATTACCTAATGTGCTTTCTGTAATAATGTTTAGAGCCTCTTTGAGTGATTTCCAGAAGTAACGAGCTAACATTTTTAGCAGCTAGGGAAACCTCACAAGAGAATTCATGAAAGACTAACTCTTGTATAACCCTCTATTTTGTTGATAAAACCTTTTGGCAGAAATCAGGCTGGCATCATGGATATAATGGATTAAAACAGCCAATAGAGAGGTTGGGGGGTGGGGGTGGGGTAGCTACAGGGATGAGGCCTGAGGCAAAAGACAACCTCGTTCCACTGTCAGCAATGCACTCAGGAAATGGCTAATGGTATAATATCCATCACCTTGAAGATGGAAAATTAAGGGTGTAATCATTCAAAATGAACTCTTACATGGCTGCCTCCCAGCTAATATTAATATATTACTAATACCTGATTTGATTTGTGCCCAATATGCAGCAGCATCCACTTTGATTTGTGCCCAATATGCAGTTATCATCACTTACCACCCGAAAACAGAGATGGCATTCCCATCAATGATGAGCTTTCCATCTTTTTGGGAAACATCACCTTTGTAACGGCCATGGGTGGAGTCATACTTGAACATGTATTCCTAGATGAGAGGTAAATCATGGGTTATTGGTACAATGCAAGATATAAGGGTTTCTGGCTGTTTGACACACTTAGTATAACAGGATATTATTTGATACACAATGTTAACACAATGGCTTAAAAGATTCTGCCCGTAATTCAGAGATCTGGTAAAGCAACAACTAAACAACATATTAAAAAGAAATTGAATATTAATATATATATAGTGCTTTTTTGTTTTCAAAATGTTAATCTTAAGATACTAATTTGCGAGTATATGCAAGCAGGTTTTCTCACCATGTACTTCACGTCAATGAAGGGATCATTGATGGCCACAACCTTGATGCCCTTCTGAAGGCAAGCCCTCAGGACCAGACGGCCAATGCGGCCAAATCTGCAGTGATGGGGGAACAAAAAAAAAAAAGGGAAAACTGATGGCATGAATGTCTAATATAGGCTAGACTTGTTTAACAATCCACAATACATGTACTATTAGAAATCACAAGTTCTTCAACTCTCTTATTACTAAAGCTTTTCTGCTATAATACCACTGTACCGCTAATATCAATGCAAAACAAATGGTTTTCATCACTGGTTCACACTAAAAAGTCTGACAGATTATTTTAATTAATTGCCAGGTCCCAGGTTCGCGACCTGGTCGGAACAAGGGCCCTTCTACCTGTGTATGCATGGGTTTTCACCGGGTTCTCCGGCTTCCTCTCCCCGTCCAAAATCATGCAGATTTAGGGATTAGGCCAAATGGACACTCTAAACTGCCCGTAGGTATGAATGTGAGAGTGAATGGTTGTCTGTCCCTATGTGGCCCTGCGATGGACTGGCAACTTGTCCAGGGCGTACCCCGCCTCTCGCCCTATGTCAGCTGGAGTTAGGCACCAGCGACCCTCAGTGGAGGATAAAGCGGTAGAAAGTGAGTGAGCAAGGAAGTAACAGTACAAGAATTTATAATGACAGGCCCAAATCATTAACATGTCATCTACAAGTTTTACTGTGCTATTAGGGTTTGAGAGAAATCCACATTAACCCATTTACATCACAGTTACACAAAGTACTCTTTTGCGGCTTTTCGATTATACAGTTCTAGCACTACTTGGCTCGGCTCTACTTGTGTTTTCTTTTGGGCTTTTCCATTAGGGATAGTACCTGGCACCTGGTGCTTTTGGTTCCTGCTCTGGTGAAGTTCCAAGTGAGTTGAGCCGAAACTAAAATATGACATCGGCAGACTGCTGGCCACTGAGAAATGGAACACTGTGGCCAGAAGCAACTCTGTATTTATTTCAGTCTGAACCATCCTGTCTATGAAATTAGTATGTTTCTAACTCACCCATTGATTCCAACACAGAGCTTTGTCATGGCTACTGTTGCTGCTTTGAGAATGTGGAGTTACCTGTGAGAAAAACACAAAACAGTGTCATTTGACAAATGTACTGGAAAGTATAAATACATTAAATATTTAGATAATGTCCTGGCAGTTTGGCAATGCATTTGACAAATAAATGCATCTGCTGTCAACAACAGAAATAGCTGCAGCATCTGTGTGAGTGCATGTGTGTGTGTGCTTGTTTGTTTGTTGTACCAATCATTTATGTTTTGTTATTATGAAGTATACCATTACATTTCACTTTAATGAATTTGTCCAATCATCCACTCCTCACCCTGTTATAAAAAAAAAACACCACACAAAGTGGGAATAAGCTCATAGCTAACATTTCGATTTTTAAATCCAGGCTTTTGCATGTTATTTAGTGCCATACACACTTATACGACTGCAATCAGATGCCTTACAGGTGCCATGGACAAAACATCAGGTGGTCTTTTAACAAGTGACTATTACATTGTACGTCTTCTCCTGTTGTTCACAGTGTCAGCTGTAAAAGCTCTGTTATATGCAGAAAGATTGATATCAGTAGCCTCACTGGTTGTGACACCATGGTGGTATGTGGGCAGAAGATGCATTAAGTTAGTGTAACATTGCTGTATGAATCAGTCATTGACACTGACATTGTGGCTGAGAGTAAGAATCGCTAACTCCTCAGCGTGAAGGAAAAGCTGCAAAAAGCATGTCATATTAATCTGCTGCAGGAATAGGGAAGTGCTTTATCATGCGAGGGCAAGTTTAGAAAATAGAGAGAAACCAAGTAAGGAGAGAAAAGTGACAGACATGCAATGCAACAAATAGAGACTTGTCTGGTGACTTAACAAAGAGGAAACCTGGCCTTGACTCAACTATGTGACCTCCTTTCTCCTCTGCTTTTCTCTCCTTTTCATAACATACACTCGCAGTGTTTCTACTCCTCCCACTTTTCCTGCCCGTATTTTTTGTCATTTATTTTCCCCTCGTTTCCTTCCTCTATTAATGTCTTTAGCTCCATCACCTCCTCTCTTCTGCTGCTCACAGCCATTAACCGAAATTCCTGTGACTTTTTCCGTTTAATGTTGCTTTATCTGACTAAGGATTAAAAGTGAGTCCTCTAAATAATAATAATAATATAGTAATATAGTCATAATTTGGTTTTTGGTGAATTTATTTATGAATATACTCATTTTGGTTCATTGTAACAGAGTGAATGTGGTTGTGAGTCAAATAAAACCAGATTAAATTAATATATCTTGTGTTCAACACACCAAACAAGTAAACTGCCCACAGACATTTTACTTAAATGTCCTATCTAAAAGCATAAGAGAATGCATAGAGACTTGCCTGTAAAATATTTTAATACTTACTTACATATAGATCCATACAGATATGTTAACTCAACAGTACTGACCAGTTAGCTTGACCAGAAGCATGGTTTGTGTCTATGTGAAGCAGTATAGTAAATAAGGGCAGTGTGGATTGTCCTTGAAAGTGGTTAGTCATCTTTTTGTCTCGAATCTTGTGTTTCTTCTTTTTTCTAGTTTTTCCAATCGTTCCTGAGCCCAATTATATGGACTGGTACTTTGAGTTTGCTTTTTGTAAATAAATCCTGATTTTTGCGTTCAAACCTCCGTTCTTGTTTTTGGTCCACACTGTTCTGAAGAGTGATCTTTCCGTAGATCAATACAGTTAACTGTTGTGTGTGTGTGTGTGTGTGTGTGCGCGCGTGTTAATTAATTTAGGGGACAATAAGATTAGGACAAATCATCTCAGAACTATCCAACACATGCTTAATGCTTATACACAAACAATGGCAAATATTAAACCTGCATTATCAGTTGTCCTGTCCTGACTGTGCTGTTTACTGCCAACATCAATGTATTGAGCAGTCTGCCAGTCTCATAAATGAACAGGTTTTTAACTGTGTTGTGTAGTGTGTATTTCTGGGGGTTGAATCAGTTCTAGTATTGAGGGTGTTCTCTGTGATGACAGCTCACAGAGGAGGCAGTGGGCAGAGCAGAGAAGTTACACGTTGGCATCTGCTGACACCCATTAAAAGGTAGGATGAAGAGGCAGACAGATGGTCAGACATATGATCAACAGTGGGCTCCTTTAACATTCTTTCTGACTGTTTACTCCCCACCACAGATTTACTTTGTTGTACTTTGCCATGGAGGGACTGACTTGAAAGTCACGTACTTAGACTGCCATTGTGATTATTGCTGCGCGTGTGTGTGGGGGGATCAACTAAAAACATGGCAATTACAATGGATTTAAGTTAGCCCAGAAGAGGTAACTGTGGTTTTGTCTCCATTTGACAAGAGTTGTGTATACCACTTGCACCAATGTGAGTTATTACGTGATTCAGATTGCCGACATATTGATTGAGACAGGTCCAAGAAGAGACACGTGTTTCATTTGAATAAAGTGCATCCATCCATTATCAGGAAAGAGACGAACCTGCCACTCATAGTTTTAATAATGCAGTGCAACTTGCAACAAACTTTTCCTCTCTCCAAAACGTATTCCCTCTCTCTCTCTCTCTTTATTCAGCATTAAATATTCACATTCAGCATTTAACATTCTCTTTTTCCTGCTCTGACTGTGAGTGCATGTCTGTGTGTACCACCCCACCCCCCAAAAAAGTGGGTTGGAGGACAACATCACCATGTCAGTACTGGTGCTGGGAGAGAGATTCCATATTACCAGCCAACCAGAAAAGGACAACAGGCTGCTTCAAGCAAAAATGAGACAAAATCTGATTGCGAGACCAAACAAAAAAAAGATAATTCTACTTTTTTCTGTAATGACTTGAGAACCTGGTAGTGTGTGGAATCAGTCACTTGTGCCACCTTTTATGTTGACCTGAATTTTGATGAGCACAGACATAGTAATGCGCATCTTTCATCATTACAATTCACATAGAGACAGGACACAGATTCAACCACTAACACAAATTATTATAGTAACATGAGTAATAACTGGCCTGATTCCTTTGCCTCTTATACAGACTAGCTGTGTAGTAAAACTATAAAAGAACACACACCACAGCAGGTTAGCCACAGACAATAGCTAGCACACATTTATTTTTCCTCCCTTTGTGTATGCATAAGAAGTTCATTAGTGAATAATTCTGGTCTCACTTTTTCTGTTCATCATGCAACTCCTCCAACCTTCCTCCTTCCTCTGTTGTTCCTTCACCCTCGGTTGCTAAATTCAAACCGCCCTGCTGTCACACCCAACTTCTCTCCTGTTTTTCCATTGCAGCAAGTTCATTGGCAAGAGGCCAGACAGACAACCCAACTGGGTGCTTTCTCTTCTTAAACCACCTCAAGGTGATTCAGAACAGACACTAATGTCTGTGCTGTCAGTAATCTAAAGAACTTTGGTTCTGTTCATCACATTTCTTTCTCCCATCAGCAGGATACCTCTTCCTTTTTATTCTTCTCACTGAGGCAATGCCACTTTGCTGTCAACAATTGATGATGACATATTGTGTCCAACACCATCACATCACCAATGGACCTACATAAGACCACAGGCTTCATCTTACTAAGCGGGCATGGCCTTCTACTAACAGGGAAAGTTAGAAAAAAGCTGATTAAAATGTGATAGATTTATGTATTCCCCCAGCCACATGGACCATGGACCATACATACCTGAGGTTAGGATTATCTTACATAAACCTAACCTCACTCAAAACTTAATTGTGTTTTCACTTTAAAATAGTAATGCTTTTATGTTAATATGGTGTCAGGTCTCCACAACACACACACACACACACAATCATGAATTAGTAAAAAGGTGTGCTGTATCAAACTGCAGAGACGTGACCACTCTGCAAAGGTAATACTGAACCACACACCCTACAGCCAGATTCTTGTCACAGTACAGCTAGTAGATGACAGATATACTGCCTTTCCCTTCTCTCAAGTTATAAAGCTACAGTACTGTGCGCTACACCTCCCTCATGTCACAAACACTGCAAGGCTAAACTGCATTTGAATAAAAGTATAAGAATTTAGGCCTGTCCCTTTATATCCTTCCCGACTGAAGGTGCACTGCTGAGTCACTCTGGAGTCCCTTCTCTCTTACACACATCCTGTGCAAAATGGCTGGTGGATAAGTCAGCAGCAGAGAAAGATCGAGAGGGGCACTCCTACTGGAGAAAGTCAAACTCCCTTTTAGACTAAATGTAGTCACAATTCATAACAACTTCATAAGGTACAAATTACTTGTGTGTAGATTATTCTCTTGGCAGAACAAGACTTTTAGTAGTGGCTGATCACTGCTGGGATCCTGTGAGACCCACCTAATCTCATCAGCTCATACTTTACTCCTCACACAGCTAATCAGTAGGATGTTGGTCACTCACAGTCACTGACATTGACATTTAACTGATACTCGATCTTCAGCACAAGAGTGAAAGTCATTATTAGAGACATAAGCCAACAACTTCTTTGCAATAACATTTTCAATTAATAATAAAATCATAATTTATGGCAAAAGGAACTGTACCGACAATACCTGAAAACTAATTTTAATTCGTCACAGTAACTTCTCAGGGACTAGACTGGCTGTTTGACAAAGAAAACCTTTTCTACCATTAGTAATATGTGTATTAGTAACACGTGCAATCATAAATCACTATGTTCAGTAAACATGTAAAATTAGAATCTGCTGATTGATGGCATGCGACTAGTATAAATGAGGTTTCTTACAGCTTAAACTACAGTAATCAGTGGGCCTGTTCAAGCTATTCTCAATCTATTCTAAAATATCAAGCTATTCAAAATGCGTCACAGTAAGAACCAACACTTATCCCTAATTTTCCATTCGTGGCTTGCTTAAAAAAATCTTTACATCTTTAAAAAATAAATGTCTGTTCTCTATTTTATGAGTTATAATGCCCACAGACAGGAAAAAAACAGACAAATAAAGTGAAAATCTGAAATAATAGAGATGAGAAGCATCACAGGAGCAGTTCTGGGCCTGCTGTGACCTTCCTCGGCTAGAGTGATGACCTTCAGAGACAGGCCTGACACGCAGGCATCACACCACACCTACATTAAATTGCATTATTGCATTTTATTTCTCTTACAATAGGACAGGCTTTATTTTGCAATATAGTTTTGTTAAAACCCCTTAATTCTTTTCCTTACTGCACAAATGTAATTAAATCCTGCAGCCTTACACATCTCGTCCAGGTTGGTAGAATAATGTAGTACAGATTAAATTTGTTTTAAAAGAACAGAAAAGAAAACGCAGGCCTCTTTACAAACCACCAACAGATTTAATTTCCAGGCTGGAGTCAAAGTGTTGCAGAATCGCGCGACTCTTCGCGGCCCGTCTCTGCCCTTGAAATGCGTCACAGACAGGAAGAACATCTACACGTCTCCTTTCTCATTTGTCGACGTTTAAAAAGCAACACCGTCCACATCCTGTCTGTTCGTTTTCCCTGGCTCGTCTGTTAGTGTTACATCACTCTGCATCAGCCATTCGCCTCTACAATCTAACCGCTGCAGACTTCATGATGAGGACGAGAGGAGGCACGTAGCTTCACCTCTGTCCACTGCCTACACCACCGCCTCATCACACTGCGGCGAACATATCTCCCTTTTAATTCAAAACACCGCAATTAAATTGTTTTCTTTAAATTATTCTCTTCTTATATTAATCCTGGTGCGACAAATGCGCATGTGTTTGTATGATGTTACGTAACATGGGGACTAATCCACTTCCGCAAAGATGCAGCAAAGGGATCTGCCGATGTCACGTCACGCGCTCACTGGGACGTTTTAGCTTCTTAATGAATTAATTATAACACTTGAATGAGTCACGAGTCAAATGTTTCTTCATAATGCCATGTCAGTTTGAATGTTTTTTCTAGCTTTAGCGCATTTTGATTTAAAATACACGATTAAAGGCGGAGGCGGAGCGCATTATTACATTACACAACGGCCAATCCTTCTCTTCGCACAGCAAGGACATGGCCGCATCCCCTCCCATCCTCTCGTCTGTTCTCTACACAGAAAACATGTATCCTGCTGCTGCGGAGGGGACTATTTTATCAAACCTAACATCTTCTGTTTGCATTTATGGTATTACGTGTGGCTTAATTAGGCTTAAAGTGGGGATAAATATGATAATTCTTAACAGGAACGATGAATAAATGTAATTTGAATGTGTGCACTCTGATGTGTGCATAGACACCAAATTGGAATAAAAAGCCCATCAGAGTAACATACTCACCCCTAGTTAAGATAACTTAGGGTAGAGATATGTGACCTCGTCTTCAGGAAGAACAAGGAACACTGAAATATAAAGTAAAAGCTAAGGCTGCTTACCTCAACACTGATGCTTTTGGAGTCGGTGTGCGCAGTCCTCGATGCCGTCTTCCGCTTTTATACAAGCCACGTGCCCCCGAGAGCACGGTCGTCCTAGTGACGTGACGTCATGGTATCCTTTGCAGCTCGGAGCCATTCTGAACGAGGAAGCAGTCACGGTGTCTCCACAGAGCAGAGAAATGGTGGATGAAACTGTGGACTCTTCAGCATCTTGTTGTTACTGTTCGTTCCTATGGTGGAGCTCTTATTAAAGACAATTTTTACCAAAAAAAGGGAAAGGAGGCGGAGGGACTGGGAGACTGGAGCTGTTTCAGACTGAAGAATCAGATATTTTTCTCCTCCAATGCCCTTGTCCAGTCATTCCGAAGTCCCTTCTCTCTTACACACATCCTGTGCAAGATGGCAGGTAGATAAGTCAGCAGCAGAGAAAGATTGAGGAGGACACTCACTGGGGAAAGTCACCCTTCCTTTGAGACTCAATGTAGTCTAAATTCATAACAACCCCCAAGAGATACAAACTACTCTGTGTAGATTATTCTCCTGGAAGAAAATCTCACTAATCTGTGTTGATTTTGCACCCAGACAGGCACCAGAGAAACATGGTCTTATTATTAACATGCCCTAGTCCATGTTAGGGTGGAATGATATATCCTGTATGTTGTTCATGTCCTGTAAGATCCGGCTAATCCGATCAGCTGATACTTTACAGCTAATCTGTAGCATGTTGCTCACTCACAGTCACTGACATTTCTGTCATATAACTGACACCCGTTCTGCAGCACTAACAAGAAAGTCAAACAAGTTTGACTAACATGAGAGTCAAAAATCGTTGTTAGAGATATAACAAGCCAACAACTTCTTTGCATTACATGGAACTAAAACAGCTGTGTCTCAACAATGATGACATTTATTTCCTCGTCCAATGCCTTTGTTTAGACTGACAGAAAAAAACAAACTATCAAAACCCATTCTTTCAGATTTTCTTTCAAATCAGATTCAAACCACATTTTAGGGTGGTTCAAAATGTGATATCAGTCAAATTTCTACAGATCCATCTCAAGCTGCTCACATCAGATTTCAAAGTGTCTTTTGTATCTTTTGTGTCACACAGTGACCACATCTGAACCAGTGCTTGAGTCGCTGCACAGTCGCTGCCGTGTCCGGGCTCCTCCGTTGCTGAGTTTTGCACCATGACTAGACAGATGAGTTTTTGGAGAGTGATATTATCTCCCTCCATTTTCCTGTGTTCTGTTTTAAAGTTGCACCACAAATGTGGGCACACCTATGTTGTTACCTATGTTGTTACTACTGCAACCATGCAGATTAGGTTGGTTATGTCTGAACGGACAAATCTGTCTTTACGGTAAAAGTGCAGACAGTCTGTCTGAAAAGATCTTATTTGAGCAAGAATTTTGCCTGCAATCTACAGCTATGTTCATATCACCAGCCACATTGATAGAAAAGAAATCTGATTTAAAGACTGAAAAGTAGATTTGTGTGTCCATACAGCCCTGAAAAAAAAGTCTGGAAAATTTAATGAGTCACATTGACACAAACACTCTGATAAGAGTAACATCAGTCCAGTAATGTGCATGCTGCCTAAATGTAATCTTTCATTTGTTTCATCCAAATCAGTAAAAGATCATTTTCCATCAGACCTGTGCTGTTCACACTCTCTGGTATGAACGGAAAGACAGTCACTTATGACTGAGCCACTTGAGCCTGTAGTTTGATGCCTGGGAGGCAGTGGCAGGATGCCAATGTGGAAGTGGTCTGGAATGATGAAGCACTGTAGTTCCCTTTATGTACAAAGTTTCACCATAGATGCATGTTAAAGACAAAAATGTATATGCTTATATATAAACATATCAGATGGTAACACATTTTAAGTAGACAAATGTTTCAGTAACAAATCACAAGAGCTAACAGAGTTCAAACAGTGATGGTCATTCTGACTGTGGCGTGTTGGACTATATGCTCCGTGCATGCAAATGTTCTATAGCCAGTCAGCCGTTGTGCAGTGATTCTTTGTTCTGCAGACTGGATCCCTTACAAATGCAGAGGGAGTGTGCACTTGTATACGTGTATGGACTGCTGCAGTACTGTTATGTAAGAGGCCATAAATCTAACAAGTCTTGTATCCATGGAGACAGTCTGCTCTGCTGCAAAACTGGTACATGTAGCATGTACTGTACCACAGTATAAAACCAAATAAATAGGAACAATTTTTGGAAGACCCATATTGATTTTTTATTCTGTCATTTTCTGTTGTATACCCTCTCCTCTCCTCTCCTCTCCTCTCCTCTCCTCTCCTCTCTGTGAGACACGTGCTCACTGAGAAACAAAGTGTACGTGACAGATGATGTGTATAGTAGTGTAACAAGGGAAGTTTCTGTGCTGTAGTGGGTTAAGCACATGTGCACATGACAACATGTTGCCCTGAATGCTTTCTGTTAAAATAATTTACCTGTGGTTGAGAAATTGTCTGTGTTAAGCAGAACCACAGCATTTCCCTAAACCTAAACAGTTACTTTTGTTGCTTAAATTTAATCAAATTGCAACTGAATAGTTAAGCCAGAAAGCAGAAAGCCTTGAAGACAAACCTCTAACAAACATTGGCCAGCATTTGCACACTTTGCATCTATTGCCTGATTAAATTAATTTTCACAGTTTCTAAAATTATTTTTATGTATTTATTTAATCAAAGCAAAGTATAATTCTGAGTGATTCCAAACATGGTAATATTGAAGCAACACCAGGGCCTTCTGAAGACCAGAAGTTAAATTGTGGCGCCCTGTAGTGGATGAACCCCTGTACTACACAACAGGGTCTCTCTCTCTCTCTCTCTCTCTCTCTCTCTCTCTCTCTCTCTCTCTCTCTCTCTCTCTCTCTCTCTCACTCACTCACTCTTTGTAGCCAAGATAATTAAAAATGAAAATGTTGTTGTTTGATTTTGGAACACATGTGAAATGAAGTGCCTCATACCTCATAAGTCTTTGCCTCCTCTAAAGTTGTACAACAGTTAGGGGAGTTAAAATGTTAACGTATTTCTTTATTAAGGTTGGTTTAATGGAGCAGCTACTGTATGTGTTTTTTGTTTTGGGAATGGAACTCTTCTCTAGGTTTGTGGTCCTTATTGTAGAAGAAATAAATATCATAAATATAGGAAACAGTTCAGATTGGCTGAGACAGCGAGTTGTTACAAAAGCAGCCTCATGTCGAACCTATCATTATGTGTGATGTGACCCTGCAGTGGAGGCCGTCCTGTAACACTATTCAGCTCTGTATGAGAAGAAGGAGGTGAAAGGAAAACAGCAAAAGTGGAGGACAGTGTGACAAAGCAATAACATAAGGAGTATCCAGTGAATGGCATTGCCAAGTTGATATACTGTATTTTATACTGTAAACCTCAAATAATATGTCAGGGCCCACTATCTACTTTTATATCCAATAATTCCAATTTAACCCGGTTCCTAAATAAGAAGCATCTCCACTGACACTGTGAGGGTAATTTTGTTTCTCTGCATATGTAACTACTTCTTTGTGCACCAGAGGGCGAGCTTGACTTTACAGTGGTCAAATTGGAGGCGTTCACATTTAAGCTGAATCAAATTTTACATTAATCACTCTTAGTGGTGTCCGAGTCTTAGAATGAATGAATAGGTAAATAAACACACAAAAAAATGAAATACAGACACATGACGGTTAATAAATTACAAAAAATAATGCTGTATCAAATTTGATGTAACAGTAACAAATACAGAATACAGACCATATTTCCTGTGCACGTTGAGGGTTTAATGCCAAACAAGAACAATTAACTAAAGCATATTTATAAAAGAAAATATTATTCATTATACTTTGGAGTGCACACCCATACACTAATGAAACATTCAAACCCATCATGTATATTACAAACTGCAGTGTTTCATTCTTGTAACACTGGGCTTTATTTCCTGCGATGTCACAGAGCAGAAACTCAGAGGTCTGATTAATTATGCTCCGATTTGCTGTGAGCTCTGCATCATGTTTAAGAAAATAGTCTTTCCCTCATACAATACAGACTTAAACACAAAACATCACACTTTGGACACTCAAAATCATAGTACTCTGACTGTTTTTATGGAACCATTCCTTCAAGAATACAGAAACAGAAATGTTGATGTATTTAGAAGTGATCACACAAACCTGTATGACCTTTGTAAAACATAGGTCATAATGTGGTGCAGCCTTGTCAACTTTTCTTGGATATTTCTCGTTATTCCAGTCAACCTACACACCATCAATCATATCTTGAAAACGGAAAGCACCTGTGTAGCAGTACAAAGTATTTATTGATATTTAAACTCCCTTGTATAAACTGTTAGCTGAAATGAGCCGCTAGCCAACTGACAAATATTTCATATACACCTCCTACCACAACTTAACAGGAAATTTAGGTCCGAGCAAAAGAGTGTGTGCGTGTGTGCGCGCGTGTGTGTGCGGATGTGAACACATGAGAATCCAGGCTTCTCTTCATACACAACACTGAAAAAACAAACCATTTGTCATTATAACTCAGACTTTTTTCAAATAATTTCCACATGTTCCAGTTATGTCAGGGTTTTAATAGGCAGAGCATTATGCCTAATTTTCACGTTTACATTACTCCACACATATATGATTCTATCTTATATGGTTTTTCTTCACATTCTCAACCCACTGCAAGTGATTTAGGACAACCCTAATGCTGTATGCTTGAAAGGTTCAACACACTGAGCCCATGGTACCATTAAAACAACCTCCTGACCCCCCTCAGGCAGAGAGCTGGCCCTCTCTGATAATATTTTCATAGGCTGTGAATTATAAGTGTTTAAAGGGGCACTAATCGCACAGCAACACTCGTGCCAAGAGCTGCTTAGCATCAGTAAACCACAAAGTCTGGATCCAGGGCCTAGAGGGCCAACTTTTAGCCAGAGTTACAACATTCATTCTAACAATTATTTTTTATGGCATATCTGACTTAGAAAGTATACAGTGGAAAATAAAAGGCAAAGATTGAGATGAAATACAGCAAAGCCATCTTTAGTCTGATTTAAACTCATGATACCACTCACACATAGCGTGTGCCTGGGGCTGCTGTGTTTCCAGAATTTTCCAAACTTTCTAGTTGAGAAAAACTAGTGAAATGTACACTGGCCAAAAATGTGTGATTTTCTTCTCTGAGCTACTAAGACAAGAGCAGCATCACACTTCCCTTCATGACACTGTTTTACCTGCCAGCACAGGCCAACAGGATGAAACAATGATTGCAGCTGCTAAAAATGTGGGGCAGGAAAAAGAGGATGTGAAAGGTTTGGCTCAGGATGAATTACAAAACAAATATCAGGTTGCCCTCATTGGTTTAATATACATTTTTAATGCCACATCAGACCTAGATTACAGCAAATTTAGCTTGAGCAAATGTCCAGATTCCGGTGGAAACTAAACCTCATTGCAAATTGAATTAGTTAATAAATAGCTATGAAACAAAAATCACTCACTGGGGATTTTAATACATTATGCTGAGGCATATTAACTTTTCTCTTTTTTCACTGCATGCAGTATTTTGTGTTACCTTGGATAATAATGCACAATCATTTTGGTAATTATTTAATTTGTTTTGTACTTGGTTAAGCTACATTTACATTGAAATAGCAACAGCATGCATGAATCTGACTTGTTAACCGGACACATTTGCAGTTCTTTTGTCAAACGTTGCCCGCCCTCATCCTTACCTTCCTTCCTTCCTGTCTCTCTACTCTACACTGTGGATCTCTTCCGCTTCCTCTCCAGCCTCTCCCACTCCGCCATGTTTTCTTTGGCCCGCCACTGAGGGACTGGAAGTGTCACCTCATCACAGCAGAGGTTTGTTTCCCTTGGAGGTGGCAGTAAGATGTCTGTTAATCTGATCTGAAATCCTCAACCTGGACTTGGCAACTACTTGCAAACACGGCTGGCTCGGTGGAGCACTTCTTACTGCGTGGTCTATCTGTGATACAGGCTGTCTGTAATAACTCCTCAATCAGACTCAACTGAGTGCAGGACTCTTCCAGTTTTTACCTTTCCCTACTTTGGCTTGTTTTTTTGGTGGAAGCAAATCAAGGTATTTTCCAGCACAATTGTTTAAACTCCAGTCAGCTGTCACAGAGATTGATTAGTTATGAGTAAAAACTAAATTTGAATTGTCAAATGTTAAATTTCTATTCTGCACAAGGAAATATAACTGCTAAAGCAAAGGCAGCAGCAGATTAGATATGTAGATATGAGTCCACTTTCACTATCCACTTTCACTATCAAAACCACTATATGAATATCGGGTCAGAAATTCTACAGTTCATTCAAAGATGTACAAAATAATGCTGGTAAAATGGTTGAGCCGGCAAAGACATTGTTTTACTTAATCGATTGTATTTTCAATTTTTTTTCAGCAATATTTTCCCCTATGAGATTCAAGAGATGGGGATTTTTATTGAAATGACCATAAGTGATGTTAGGTGGACTCTGTCAAAGTTGTGGCTTCATGGCTCAGCTTTATTTTTATCTGTTTATTTTATTCTTGTTATTATTATTATTATTTAAAAAAAAACAAAAAAACTCTCATCTATATTTTTTATTTTTCACTTGTTTCATTTACTAGAAAGTCGCACTGAAATTTAAATCTTTTTAACAAGTGTATCCCAAACAAGTCAGGATTAGTTAGTAGCATTATGAAGAACAAGGGCATGGCAGCGATAACCAAGCATTTATTTATCATTTACTTAAAGCAGCTGCAGCTTACAGTAACTGCTTTCTTTATTCTATGTTTAAAATCACTTAAAGGGTAGAGGTTTTTGAGTTTGGACTGAAGATTGTGCCAGAACCCGTGACCATAGCAGGAAAGGTCTGAATTGCCAGTCTCTATTCGAACAGAGGTCTGAAGCCGATTGTGAGTCCTGAGATTATGAGATTATGACTGCCTTGTAAGAATGAAAACTCAAGGAAACCTCTCTGAAGTAACTTCAATTAAGATGTATCAAATTTGTAACATCTGCAAAGGGAGAGATGTCAAACCATTATGTATAAATGGCCCTAAGTTATACAGTGGGTCATGTTTGGACAAAGTGAATGGTGAGGCATAGAGCTTAGTGGAGTTCTATTTTACCTCTATTGCATTGAAGTGAAATGTGTAATAAACTTGCTCAATCTGATCACATAAATCTCAATACCAGCAGTGCTTTAGGGAATTTTACATTCTTTTTTTCACTGTTCACCTTCATCTTCATGTTACTCATCTTTGAATATCTCACTTTGCTCTATCATTGTAATTTTCCAAGACAAACCATTTGACATCAGGTGAGGTCAGAAGTAGGACTGAACAATTAATTGTTTTAAATCAAAATTGTGACATGAGACAATACAAATTAGGATCTAGTTAATGCAGCAAATCTGACTTAGTTTTTATTCTTTAGAGTTACTGGTTTCATTAATGGTAATTTATACCTTTATGGTCTTATTCTTGCACTATAAAATATCTGACAGTAAATTTTTGGCGACAGCAAATTACTGGGTTTATGTTCAAGATACTGTACTTTCACAGTAGGTTACTGTATCAGTTTATAGTAAATTACTGTAAATTGACAGCTGCTTACAAACATATATTATAAAGCCACAGTTATGACATATATTACTGGACTGTAACAATATTTCCCTATATAAATACTTTATATATCTTTCAAAAATCACAATTTCACACAGTAATTTCACAGTGAAACACAAAATCAGGTATTTTATTGAGGAATAATAAAAGTTAAAGCCAGTAGATTGATAATGATTATTTATATTTAATGTGAAATGTACTGTTACAGCTGATATCAGGTGGTAAAGCTCCAACTACAAATCCACACACACATACTAGACATAGGAGATAAAATGTGTGTGATATGTGGTGTATATTTTAGTTTATGTACAAACATCGAATTTTCCAGTTGCCGAGTTGACGTACAAAGAAAGTTTGTGTATTGTGTTTCTTTTTGCGCGTGTCTTCGGGTATGTCCAATCACTTGCTGTGGTTTGAATCCAGCACAAGAGCAGAAGTTCATTCATATAGTGGTTTGGGTGAAAATCAAGGTGAAGTTTGGAAGACTGGACCAAGTCAATGGGCGGCCCTGGTTGAGAGAGTGAAATGTGATACGTTTGTGTGTGTGTGTGAGAGAGTAAGATGTGGTATGGCAGGGTTAAGATGACATTCTTGAGAGTACAACGTGTCTCTTCTCTGCTCACCTTCTGTAAGAAACATCAGGTGGGTCTCTGGAGGGATGAGGAAACTTTCTTGGATGAGCAGAGCATGAGGCACAGAGAGGGAGGCAGAGAGGAAAAGAGAAAGATGACCAAACTCTTACCAGAATAGATAATGACTCTGTTTTTGTGTAGCGGCTAATTTTAGATAGAAATGGACAAGTAGATTACTAATACAAACACAGTGAGTGGAATCAGTTCAGCTGATATTCCTTTTGTCATTTTAGTACTTTAGCCAAAACCAACACTACTGACAAGATGAAGTGACAGAGGCCAGGAACAATGACTTTATTAATGTCAAAATAATTTTGCAGTTACAATATTTTCTAAAACACTCTTTTTTAAAACAGATCTTGATCTGAAAGTGCTATTTTACTCTATGTAGCATAAAAATCCACATAACTACTTCATTCACATACCCTAATATATAAATAAGTATAATAACTAATATATATAATATTTACTAATACATATTTTGCTGCTGTGTCATAATATTATGTGCACAACAGAGTTGTTAAAACAAAAATTTTACACGATAATTCGAGGTTGCTTTCTCACCAAAACTGGATTGCATTGGTTTTTTAATGTTAACACTAAACTGCCACTTCTAGGATCATTGGTACAGAAAATGTAACACTGACTGTCACTGTAAAACATTATTTCAGTCTTCCTGCTTCTCTGTAACTATCCTTTAGCTCTTAAAATTATTTCTTCACATACTTAGTGAGGGGTTTGATATTAACAGTGATACATAAAGACAAGTTTGCAAACTACTGTATACGTGTCTAACAGCTGCAAATTCAAAGTCTTTTGACTTCTTCTTCTCCTCTTTCTTGGCCTCTACACTGTCTTTCCTTCCTTTTGCTCTGTATTTTCTGTATATTTGTCTCCTCTTGTCAATCAGTATAAATATATGTTATATTTCAAATACCTTTATTTTACTTATCCTCCCTTTTCTTCTGCTCTCACCTTCTTTCATCAATATTCAGGCCTGCATGTGACCTCCTTTGTTTCACTCTTCATCTCTCCCCCCTCCCGTCTTCTACTTAGTAAATGTGGGAATGTTAAGTGTATTAAACACATTGTGCAGCATCTGGCCACCCATGAAACATATCCAATACCCGCTGTTTTCTGTTTTTTTTCTGTCTCTTTCTCATTATTTCTGAGTGTTTCTTTCATCATTCTCCCCCATCCTCCTTTTCTCTTTCACTTAATTCTGCCTGTTTATTTTTACTGCCTTTCTTTGCCCACTTGTCTCACACTTCATCTCTCAGTCTCTCTCAGTGTTGGTTTCTGTATGTCTGTGTGTGTGTCTCTGCATATGCTGATGTAATGTGTTTGCCTTGGGGTGCACTGCACTCTTTGACATGCACTGTATATAGACAAAACCATGTGATTTTTTTTTATGATTTTTTTTTTACCCAAACTCCCCCTTTCATTGGCTGTGTGCATGTCCACATACAGTAATTCACACTTCAAGCAGGAGCTTTTTAGATGAAACCTCTCCTCCTCTCAGTTAATTTGTACTTCAAATGAAACTTTAACACTGTGTATCCTTTAAATATATTCAGCCAGTGTCATACAAAGACATATAAAAAGGGCAGAGGTAAAAATTAAAAGGGCACCTACTGTGCACCGGCAGGCATGACCAAAGTGTGAAGTGGGCAGCCCAACCCTGGACAATGAATTTCATATGGATCTTTATGGACACATTATTGTCTCAGGACACCCTGTCCCTACACTGTCATGTAGGGACAGTAGGTAAAATTATATCTTTATATCTTTCTTTAGAGGCCACATTTGAGTGGCAGCCAGTCGGGCACTTCCTCTTGTTTTTACCACTCTAGAGGGTATCTTAGAGTGTGTCTTGTGACACAACAGGGGACTTTAATGCACAGAGTTTTTGTCCATAAGGGCAATTCCCCCGTCTGCCCCCTACTCTGTGCACACCACACAGTTGTCAAATGAGTTCAAACAGTGCTGATTAAGCCTATCAGCTTCACATGGCTCTTGTGTTTCTTTGTATATTGTTAAGATCTCATGTTTCCCCACACTGCAGTAACATTCCCCACACTGCACACATGAAGTGATTTATTTTATGTCAAGACAGACAGAGGCAACAGCAACAGTGCACTAGTGCTGGTGATGGTTTGATGGTGGCAAACATTGAGTATGACTGAAAATACAAAGTGGTGCCCACAAAAAGTCTCAGAAATGAATTCTACTGCAGTTTGACAGGTTAAATGCTTCTGGCACCCACCTGCCTCTGCGCTGCTGCTGTGCACAAACACTCCCTCAGTCAGGTCTGATAGTATTGTTTGACTGAGCCTGTTTTTCAGATGGAGAATGCAGCATACAGATAATGTCACATCATCTCTGTTCATGAAGACTAAACAGAGGCAGAATAACAACAACAACAAATCACCAAAAAGTTATGCACTGCTGCTTTAAGATTCACCGAGATCATTTCATAATTCATATACTTCAAAGCTGTAGGTTTTTTTGTATTAAATCACTGAGAGTTTCAACCTCCCCGTCCTCCTCCTGTACAGTGTTGAACCTGACCTGCATTGACACAGCCAGGGAATCTTCTTTCCTGCTGCTCAGGCTGATCTACAGTGTGTTCAAAAAAGAAACTGATTTTTTATGGGCAAATACTGTACAATGCTATGCCATATTTATCATGGATCCTGGGGCCCCTCCTTTTATATGTGGACACACACAATTCCTTCTCCAGCTCTCTCTCTCTGTCACAAACACCATATCGATCTGTTCTGGTGTAAGTGAGGTTGACATGGTTGTCAGACAGGAATCAGACCACCTCATGCAGCTTCCTGCCTTTGAACCACCAAAAGCAATAATACATGTTGAAAAATTTCATTGTTCCCAAAATGTATTGTACTTTTTAAAATTTGCACAGAACAAAAACAATCAAAAATACATTTAAATTGCAATGAATTTGCTAATCGTGCTGTTGCAAATCATTTGATATGAAAATTATTGACTTTTCAGCCCTGTTCTCTGACTCTCACTGTATGAATCTGTCAAAGCAGCCATGTATGTTGTGAGAAATCCATTTATTTTTTTCCCAGTACATCAAAGTGTTCTCTAATGTACATTCATGTCTCATATTCATGTTTTACCCAAGCTGTGGTTATAACTTTGTGTAAACTACAAGCAAAGTAATGTAACACTTTAAATTAATTCATTGGAAAAGAAAAACACAAAAATAGAGTTTCTTTTTTAAGCTTTTAGAATAAGAGGGTGGACAGTGAAGTAACCAGTACATGGTCTCAGCCTGCGCTGCCACAGATCACCTTGTTAGTCCTGATTTCAGATGTTGTCCCAAACCTGGAAGTTCCATCTGTGTGATTCACTCCAAGGCCAACTGGATCAGGTTGCCCATCCTGTGTGTGTGTGCAGGCTGCATACACACTATGTGTGTGTTTGTGTGTGTGTGTCTTCGACAGCACCTGGGTTTGTATTTGTGCACGTGCACATAGATATCTACTGTATGTGTGCATGCATGACAGTGTATGAGTGTGCTTGCATTTGTGTGCTGAATAAAGGCCAGGCTTGGGTTGAGGGGAAGGATTGATGGTCCTGGTGGGACTCGGCAGCTGGAAGAGAGTGCACCAGACAGACAGACGGATGGATTTAGAGAAACAGGGGAATAAATCAGAGACAAGAGGAGAAAAGGAAGGTGACTGGAAGTGAGCATGGAGGACGAAGAGAAGAGGAGAGAAAAGAGGAAAGGCGAGGTGGAGAGGGGGAATCATAAAAAAGACATTTGTCCAGCCAAACAAATTCTTCAGAAATGATGTGATGTAATATTTCAATAATAGCCCAGTAGGCTGCAATATGTGCCATCATTCAGAAATGCCAGGAGACCATAGGAAATATCATATAATACTAATGTATCTGACCACAACCATTCTTGACTATGTGCAGATGCAGACAGATACGCACATACACACACACACACACACTCACACACACACAGAAAAGCTATATGCCTCTCTCTGTCCTGACCACATCCCCTCCTCTCTCCTCTCCTCCCAACCTCAGGTCGTGTGGTAATGAGTATGTGATGGAGCCTCGTGGCTACCAGACTGGCAGAGGTATTTTTAGCTCTTCTGGTGGTTTCCATCACTAAATATGCTCCAACATCATACTTCAAATTTGAGACCAACCTCAAAGAAGAGAAAATGATAGTTTGTTGCAGTTAGTTTAAGCTACTTGGATGCCTTTAGGAAGTGTGGAGATTTTTGGATTGACATGTAGGAAGGTAACCAGTGATAAATGAAGATTAAATTGGGTTACAATTGTCGAGAAAAAGTTAAGGCACAAGGAAAAGTAGAGAGTAGCAATAGAAAGTTACATTACCTCAGTGCTACAGTTACGTACCTCAGGGGAAAATAATGAATGGAAAAAATCGTCACATCCAATCAGTCGAAGCAGAGACTTTGCCTTAAAGTGGCAACTTTTAAAAACTTAAAACAGATGCAGTAACAGTGATTCTGGCATAACCGCTTTACCTGATCACATTTAATCAGAACATGACACTATGCTGAATGTTGAGTCACCTTTAAAGGGAGCGACCAGACATGACAAGAACTTATAAGAAGAAAAAAAGTAGCTTGGAAGTGTCTATTGAAGGTTTGGCAGAATTTCTCCAGACGTTTCAGGGAGTAGTGACCAACAATAGACAGTGATTTGACAGGTTTTCTTTATGAAAAAGAATAACAACAGTAATCCTGGGAAATCCTGGTAAAATTATTACCTTACCTGATAGAATCATTATGGTGTAAGGCATCAGAGAGTTCAAAAGTTTGGTCAGGACTAGGCGGCTTTGAAATAAGCACTGGTTTAAATTAGAAGCTGACATCCGTCCTGAATTATGCCATACAGATATTGTGTTGCGTGTGGTTTAGCCATATAGGCCACACGCAAGAGCTTTGACAAAGTGCGCTCTACACACACAATAATAATAAAAACATACTGACTTCAGAAAAGACGTCACCGAGTATCAGCAGTGTTCCTGATCTAATTGTAATAGTTTTGAACCCATTCTTATTTGCTGTCTGTGTTGTAAAAAGTGCTGCTTCGACCACATTTCATGCTGACAAAAAATGTTGTCATACATTGCCTAACATTACAAATACAATTTGCCTGGAAAGATTTAACTGGCAGTAAGACAAGTGACACCCTCTATCCTTAGTCCATCACATTAAATGAGGACCATCACATTAAATGAGGGAAAAACTCCACAAAATGGAGAAAACATGGACAAAATTGAGGAAAACTGAGGAAGAGTCACAGAGGAGGGATCCCTCCCCCAGGACAGAGAGGCATGCAGTGGGTGTCCCATGTACAGAAATAAGTTTATATACAATACAGAAATGTAAAATGTAGAAAATAGCGCTAATTGCAACAGAAGCTAATAGGAGAGAGGCAGATGGTTACAATAACTCTAACATCAACTGTTATTAAAATTAATATCAATATTACTATTGATGAAGATGGCATGAACACAAGGCTGTGGGTGGCTCACAGTTAGAGGTCCAGGCACATCAACTCCATCCCATAATAAAATATGCTTCCTAAGGGATGGTTATATGGAGGAAATTTAGACGAGTTTAATGAAGATTTCAGACTTTTAAATATAAACATATTCAATTGTCAACTAAATTTGCACAATACTGATTAAGTCTATAAGCTCCAGCCAACTCTCTCTTTAGTCCTTAGATTTTGAGTCAGTGGGGACAATTCCAATTCATCGTCCAATTCATCCATTGTTTTGATTAAACCCCTTGTTCAGTTTTGTCACATTTTCCTGAATTCACGTCTAAAAACAGATTTACAGTGACAAAATTTGTCCACAAAACACAGACTGTCTCATTGTTAAAAATTTCTTGGTGGTTTCTGCTTAAATAAGGCTCTTAAGGACCTTGCTGACACACACAGTGATGCAACTTTCCCTATCATGTGATTTCTAAAAGATTATTGTAAGGATTGTCTTAAATCCCTCACTCACTCTCTTACTGTCGGCGGTCAGACAGTTATTGTAAATGCGCTTAAAATCTGTGGAAAACTAAATTCTTTAACATACACTAACAATGCTGATCCAAATATTATATGCTTTTCTAGCAAAAAACACAGCCTACTAAATTGATGGATAGCTCACAGTCGAGCAAAGATCTTATTTTTTTTAACTTTTATTTATAAGCTTCAGTTTTTACAGAGTCCTCCGTCCCTTCCATCTATATTTCTGTTGGCATGCTCGTCTCATTCTTCATGAACATCTTCCTTCTCTCACAAGGAGGTTCATTGTCCATAGAGGAGAAGGTTAGTTTATGAGCCATACAGAGGCAAGTTGCAGAAGTAGATTCCATTATTTAGGAACCACAATCCCATCAATCCACGTCTGCCATGGTGTGTTTGCACTATTTGACTGCTGGGGTCAGTTCAATTCAGACTGTACAAAGTGTAAACAGATGCTGTTATTTTGGTTCAGTACACAATTTCATTGTCTTCACATATTTGTAAACATTAACAACATGTAATAAGCCCTTGTGGTAGCCATTTCTACTGAGCCAAGGCCAAGTGCTGAAGAGAAAGCGCTTTAAAAAATGAAATAAAAATGCATAGACTGTGACTTAGGAAGTTACAATGGAACAATTGATCATCTCTGTCTTAAGTGAAAGTGTCTTCCGTTCATTATGTCCATCTGTGTAGTTCTGACTTTTTTACTATCTGTCCATCTGGGTTTACATTGGTTTCTCCTGCTGTGTTTTCTGTCTCAACATTTGAGTTTGTGCAGGACTCTTATGAGCTCCTAGACTCAGTAGGCCTTCTGGGAAAAGAAGCCTCTAATCCTTTCTGCTTGAGCCACAACTTTGTTTTGTATGTGTGTCTTTGTGTTTTTAAGCAGTAATATTCATGGTTTAACTGCGTAAAATGAGTGGAGTCTATACCAGCAGCTTGAAGCTGAATCATCTGTCCTGTAGACTAAACTGTATGCTGCAGAAGCATATTAGAATTTCCAAATAATCATAACCATTTCTAAAGGTTGGACTGCGTGAATGCTCAATTAGGTGTTATAATTGCATAATGTGTTAAAAAGTGGGACCACCATGATCATTTATTTGATCATCAACACTTGTAACTGCGTTACTGCTAAATAGAATGATAAAAAAAACAACAGCCAAAGATAGGGATATTTCACCACCTGGCAACCCAAAAGTTTTGCCTTTAGCCTGGTCCTAAAGCATCACGATTGATTTGAAACCATCAGCCAAACCATTAATTACAAAACAGATATATAGTTCTTTTATGAGAAAGACATTGATATGATCCAGAGGATTCTAACTCTTATTCAGTAGGATCCAAAAGTCTGGACCTTTCTGGTTCATTGTGAGAGTTGTCTTCTCTTCCCTCCTCTGTAGGGAAGACCAGTGTGCTCTGACCTACGCCCTGACCACAAAACCTTGCAGTGACTGCCTTGGTAAACTGCTTCTGGAAGTGGCTACAAATCTGTGGCACCCAAATTCCACAGGGTGTATCCTTCTCATACAGCTTGCTACTTTAGGACAGGATAGCTTTTTCATCATCATCATCTACAGTGCACCATCTTTCCCCGAGTAAGATGAGTTTTGCCAGGTACTCTGAGTGCAGAGTATCAGATTCATGTTTCTGGCAGCTGCTGCTGCCCTGCAGAATTCTTGGAAGTCTTGGACTTTGAAACACAAAAACAAAAATTCACAAAGATATTTAGTATTTTTCTCTCTGGTGGTCTTGGGGGCATTTTTGGATGAACCTTGCTATCTTTTGTTTATCCCAGACAAGCACTTTTGATGTAGGTTATGTATTGGATTTGACATTTCAAATGGGTTCTGGTAAAGTAGCCTGCAGAGTGGATGGAAGAAGTCCATACAAACCCCTACATGAGTGCATGAGTCTTAGGGGCAGTTGACATGCAGTGTCTTTTGTGTGCAAAAATATTTTTTTTTCTTCGGGGACACACCCATAAACATGGGTGATGCAGTCACAAAGCACATCTGTTACAACTTGACTGTTTATATGGGCTCATGCGCATCGCATTGACATGAAAGCATCAGTAGGTGAAGGAGAGGATTCATACGGACTAAGGGAAATGCAGTGCTGATAATACATGATTCCTCCTAATTTTCTTTGTTAGTTAGTTCATTGAGGCTGGCCATCTCTCCTGCTCCCAGGTTTTGGTTGTTTGGTAACAATGGATGACAGAAAGCTTTGTGTTTATGAAAAATAGACAAATATAACATTAAACTGTGGTTGAAAGATAATTTATTTTCACTGCCTATTTGAAAATGTTGACATGCTGTGAACAGTGCCCAGCTTGTGGAAAAAAATAGGCAAGAGCTCTATCCTGAAGAGGAGCAGTGTGGCTCAATGGCCTTAATATTTGCACCATTTTGCCAAAGGCAAAAACTTTTTTTTTTTAATTTTTAGTAAATAGAAGCATTTACTCACACATATGCATTGTAGTGTTATATAAAAATATGAATAATGCAGGTCCTTCAAAGTGGAAAATACAAATCCTGGCATTTCTCATTGCTGTTGCACCACTCACAGCTGTAGCACATTCCAAACAATTTTGCTTCAAATCACCAGCTATGAAATCAGATACTGCACTAACCTGACCTAACAAATGCCTCCAATTTGTGTCCATGACACATTAATCTCACGCACAAACACACAAGAATCTGGCCCGGCTAAAGAGCGAAAAGGATGGAAAGCAGGTTGACAACAGTGAAATGTAACCTCTGCTATCCACTCATGAAATGAAAGATGTAGTCAGTCAGTTGCAATGTGCAGACTCTCCTGTATGTTCAATTTCCAACCACACACTTGTGACTGATGCCCCTTTTTCCATTTCAGGCACTGCCAGTGTACAATCCTGCACTTATTACAAAATCTATGCCAAGATGCCAAAGCAATTCAGTTCTATACTAAAAATGGGACACAAGCTTTTGTACAAATAAACTCTTGAAGAGACTGGGACACAGGCCTCATGCATTTGAATTATACAACATGGGACAAATCAGACTCATTTGTACGCTGATTTTGCAGTAAGGGGTTGTAAAAATAGTTATGACAGACTTTCATACCATAGTTCAAGTATTTTATTTATAGTGTTATTTTGAATGATTATTCTTAGGTTTTGACACCGCCATTGATTTATTTTGGTCTTCTGTGGCCTGGCATGCCACATGGTTTGTTACACAGAACCATGTGGACCTACTTGAAACAGGCAAATTTAAAAAAAGGAAAGAAAAAAATCCTGTTATGTGATTGAATGATCCATCTGCCTATCACCATGACATGGTTCCTTGACTTTTTTTTTTTTTTTTGCTCTTTCTTTTATGAAGATTTCAATTTCAACTAATTTCTTTTATTTGTATAGCACCATTTCACTACATACATTATCTCAAGGGACTTTACATCATAAAGTCAAAACCGCACAATTATTATATAGAGACCCAACAGTTCACACAGTCAGCAAGCCCTTGGTGACAGTGGAGAGAAAAAAATATACCTTTTAACAGTAAGAAATCTCTGGTAGAAGTAGACTTAAAGTGTATGGCCGTCAGTTGTGATCATAGACCATGTATAAAAAATGAATCTACTCTTCTGGTTTTTAGGAATTAAGAATTCATTGAACAGCATTAGGGGTAACTTTGATTGTTTCAAAAAAAAAAAAAAGCTCAGTTTGAATGGAAGTCTGTGAGAAAAGGAACATACTTCTCTCTTGATTTATAACTTCACTAAACATTTTCCTGAAGAGTTAATGTTTTAATTTCTAGTTTCAGGTCTCCTTCAACGGAACATGATGTTGATGATGTAGTATGGCACATATGAGTGGACACCAGTGTGATTAAAAGCTGGTATTGTTCAATAGGAGCCTGGTTTATTTGACAATGGGAGATTCTTGTCAATCTCCCATTGTCATGACTGATTGCCACGTTGTTGTGATAGAACTAGAGCTAACATCTGTGAGAGTCTAAGACACCTGTTGTTGCCAGTACCTCCTCCTTTTTATGTTGATTGGTTGAATGAAGCCTTTTTTGAAGCGTTTTCCTAATTAGAGGTAAATCATCCAAAACGAGAAGTGTGTGTGCCCTCCAACTCTGTTGCACTAGAAAAAAGAAATGCATTATTATTTGAATGTAGATAAAACAATAGCAACTAAAAAGAGCATATAAAATAAACATGGGGCAAAAATTAAAGACTTTTAAATGTTGTGTCAAATGGTTGTGTGCCTATTTGCATTTTTGTTGTTGTTGTTGTTGTGTCATTGACCCATGGCTCTGCTGGTCTATATGCCAATGTCTCCTGTGCAAAACACCTGACCCCAAGTTTCACCTGAACGTGGTGTCAGCAGCATGTGAGTTGTTACGACAGATGATGATACATGTGTGAGAGAAAATGTGCTGCACATGGATATGTAAATGTAGTGGATGAATGAATGTGGTGTAAACTGTAATGTGAAGTAGTTTGTGTTTTCATCAAGACTAAAAATGGAATATAGAAAATACAGACCATTTACCATTTGTCTGGTGTGTTTGTTTGCCTACATGTGGTTGCGTCTGAAGTTACAGAAGGTGAAGTTATGGACATTTAATGTTTGTATGATTTATGTTTATTTAGCTTTAACACTTATTTGTTTTTTTTTTGTTTAATAGATGTATGTTTTCTTATTTTAAAAAATAGAGGTAAATCATCTGTGTGACCCCTGCATAAACTATATACTGTAAAAGCTCAATTGTGAAAGCATCCTCTTTCTGGTGGCAGCACAGTTTCTCTTTAAATTGAAAATGAATGTGAGGGGGGAAAAAACTGTTGTAGAGAACTGATCCTTCTACAGGGCACTGACCCCAAAACACAGAGTCAAACCCCAGCCTGAGGCCAAACCTCAGCTAAACTGAAAAAGTGGACGAGGCCTTGACAGTTTCATTTAGCTCATTTTTCCCACTCTGTGAGATGGAGCTGGCGCAATTTTACAAAGATTGGAATAAAAAATGCAGTGTCCAGATGTGCAGAGATTAACATTGGCTCACAGATATAATTGCTACCAAAGGGGCCTACCAATTTTCTTATCAAGTTCTTCTGGCTGAAGCATTTATACAAATGCATAATCTGCATTACAATGTCTGTAAGACCACAGTTCAAGCTTCCTACACTCAGGGAACCACTTCAACTGTCACAGTTTGTCTGTCACAGAAACTTACCACCAACATAGTAGCTCTCCACAGCTCTACAAAGCCTGTTAGTGTCAGTTACTGCACTGTTTAATTATAGAGCACACTCAAGTTTTAAAGAGAAGAAAGAATAAAATAACAGAAAGCCAGTCACATGAACGTAGCTGCCAAACAGCCATGTAGTTTTCTGAATGTGGTGGCGAACAAAACAGAACTAAAAGTGAAAGCAGTACCTAAACAATTGGCACTTTTTCACTATACAGTTCCAACACAGCTCGACTCGGCACGGCTTGACTCTACTCAGTTTCATATCAGGCACATTGTTTTCCATTACTCCATAGTACCTCCTCGATGTGGGCCGGGTCATCATTGCACTGCTGCATGAAACTGCCTTGATGATGTTTTATACGCGACACAAACTGCAACCTAGTGACGAGCAAAGCAGTTATTTTCGCTGTACTGGACATTAGAATTAGTTAATTAAAAGGATTATTTCAGTACATCTTCTGCATGACTGTGTGTCGGAAGGGGTTGCTATGCAACTATGAAACTCTGAAAACCCAAGTTAATTGGACACTCTTTAGATTGTGTGTTGGCCCTGTGATGGACTGGTGACCTGTTTAGGATGTGACTCCATCTTCTGCCCTATGTCAGCTGGGATTGGCTCCAGCCTCCCACGACCCTCATTCATTGGTAGATGAATGAATGAATGTCTCTCAGGAGAATTTCCCCCTGTGATGCTACAGTAAAAGTGAACTGGCTTGACAGTGATGATTTTGTCTTGTCCCTTTTTTTTATTGGCTCCAGACTAGTACCGGACGGGAGGACTTTACATATGTGTGCAGACAAGTCTGTGTTTGTAGCCAAATGTTGACAGTAGTGATGGGTGGGGTTAATATAGAACATATTGTTGTTATGGGCAATGGACGCTCTCCAGCTGCCTACTGAGCAAGAAATGTGCAGAGCCATTGGCTGTAAAACTCTGTCTGTCTTTATGTTTCTGACACACACAAGACAAATCTTTTGCATAAACAAGTCGATGCACACAATGACACCCATCAGGCGCACAGTCACCCCCACACACAGCCAACTTACTCACATGCACGCACATTTACTGCAGATATAAATCAAGTGCCCTTTTTTTTGGGGGGGGGGGGGGGGGGGTTGGAGAGCAGAACTTCTTTTTTTTTCCTCCAGAATTCCACAAACTGATCGGCAGTAATTTATGGTGTGTTTTCCACCGAGGGGAGTGATACTGGGTTCTGGGCTGTAAACGTTGCTCTACCATGTTTATTTTCATTTCATTTTGTTCTGCCTCTACTAACACTTTACCTTGGTGATTTAGGGAGAGCTGAGAGTGGTTTTGGAATACAACCAGCTGGCAGTGTGCATATGTGTGTGTGTGTATGTGCGTATATGTGTAGTTCTATGTTTGCTCCTAATTGAAGTGTGTTTGTGTGAAGGTGAGGTCACCTGATGCACACCACACCTGTCACCTTAGCATCTGTTCTCAAATCTACAGTTATGAAGGTTTGAATAGTTTATTACTATTGTAAAGCATAATGTATGTAAATCATCGCATTTTGTTGTTGGAACAGGATTTGTTTAAGTTGGACACATGTGACTACGGGATCATATCTGATGTGCAGATTTTACCTGAATCCTGTTTATGTTTTGAGTTCAAGTATAAAAGGAAAAGTGTATATTCACTTTAAATACCTTTACAATATTTTGCTTTTAAGTAGTAGACTTTTTGTTATTTTGTTTTTCTGCAGATATATTCAGCTGCTCTCGGTCCTAAACCATATATTTTTCTGCTCCAGACACAAATCCTTACCTGGCCACAAATAATCTTTTTTTCTAGAAGGAGTTGATAATGTATTTAGAGTAAACACCCAGATAATATAGTTTTGCACAAATAGTATTCAAATAGAGGAATGTGTGTTTTATTCAGTGGTGAATTTAATACACATTTAGTACACAAAATGTTTCAATATCTTGTACCTCTTGAAGCAGCTCATCTTGAAGCCTGACCAAAAATCTTTGAGTATAGGAACAGAGTTTGCGTTTATAATTCAGGGCAAAGGACAACAGCCTGGGTAAGTGATTTAAAAAAATGAGTGGTGGCTCTCTATAGGTTTATCTTATCTTAAAGCTGGAACAGGATATGGCACGTTCTAACTGTAAATATAAAATTATATAAATCTAGAATGTTTCAAAACCTTGCTTTGGCATACTAAACTTCATACATAATATCACAGAGATAATAAAATAATACTACTGTGCCCATGTTCATTACATTACCTGCACATTTCATCCATTTGAATAGTACAGCTCACCAATGTATTATTGATGGTCGTAGGACATGATTGTAGGAATTACAGATTGTATATTTGACAATAAGAAAAATGTAGAGGATCAACAGACATCCTGTATTTGACAAGATGTAAAGTGTGTAGATTAATGGCTGGCAGAGCAGGGGTCATATCCTGTGATGAGAAGTTGCCTTAAAGATTTAAAGTCAACATGGATTCTGACTGAGTTCCCTCAGATCCAAAATCCATAATTCAAGGGATGTTACTTGGATCGGTTAAAGAAGGAGCTCATTAATCGTGCACATCCTGCGCATCGCAGCTGCCACTCAGTCAGTCAGTCAGTAAGAGTCACTCCTCAGTCAGCCAGTCAATCCCTCATCCTTTCGGCCATGTTAGCCAGCTTGTCAGCACCCAACCAGCCAATGGGGTGGTGAGTTAACCAAACAATCAGTAAAAGAAACACCCAGACACCCAGTCAGCCAAATCAGATCCCATCATGCAGGTTAAGACTGGTTTTCCTTGAGGAAATCTGATTAAGCGTGGAATAGAAAGCGGGAGAAACAGCGGGGTGAATGATCCATGTCAGCAGTGTAGCTACACACACACAGTTGTGTGTGCGTGAATAATGGAAGATATGTATCTCTGTGTGTGCGTGTGTGGGTGCAGGCAGATCCTGGAGTTATTTTCTGTAATACCCCCAGTTTCATTTCAGGTTTGGTTTGGGTCCAGGTGGTTGGCTTTAATGTAGTCCAGATGTGAGACGTAGAGCAGAGAGTGGCCAGATTTTTCCAGGGTTTCGGTCGAACCAGGGCTTTGCTAATAAAAGCAGAGGAGATTTTCACAGTTCCGCAGACAAAACCTTGCATTCTAATTCTCAAGGGGGAACGGAGAGCGAGCGAGACCGCAATGTTATACTTTGTTTTTATTAAAGTGGGTGATTGACAGCTTGGAGGGAATTTTCCAGCTTTAAACCAGGGGTCTTATTGGAGAGGACAGAGCAGAGAGCACAGGGACCTGGCGAAGCAAAGCAACACTCTGGCAAGCTGCTACTGACTGAAGGCTTGGCTTCTCTTCTCATTCTCTCCCTCTCATCATCTCCTTCTTTCTATTCCTTTTTTTTTGAGAGGATTGCTTCAATCTGTACCTACTCCTCCTTTTCGCCCCTCCCAAACCTCCACTCTTCGCTCAAAGTCAGCTTCATATTAATGCAGGCTGGAAACACCAATTAGCCGTCACTTGAGTTTGAATGAAACCTGTTATTTTTAGTCTTTCTTTTGATTTCTTGTCTTGTGTCTATAACTTTGTCCAAGTGATCCTAGGCTTTTCAGTTTAGGCAGGGCAGCATGTGTTCACAGTTAGATTGGTTCTTCATACACGCCTGCTTTGAGGCTAATAAATCCAAAGTGTCTCCTGATTCACAAATCCTATAAATGAAAGAAACAATGTGTATGCATATGTGTGTGTGTGTGTATTTCAACCTCCACCTAGCTCAGTCTACATTTATCACCAGCACAGATAGAAGTCGAGAGGTTGGCGTAAGTCACCAAGTGTTTTCTCTTCTATCCTCACAGTAGAATATACTATACTTTGCTGAAGAAGCAATCTGAAGGAAATATGAGACTACAAGGTGTTTCCAGGTCGCCCTTGCGTGGCTAGGCAGCATTGGTTCCAGGAGGACTTGTGATAGGCTGTGAGAGGTAATGAAGAGTTACCAGATGACTGGGTAAGGTCAGTTAACATGGTGAGGGATACAGCTAAGAAGGTGTCTGGTGTTTCCTCTGGACAGAGGCAAGAAAACAAGTAAACTTGGAAGTACCGGAAAGTATTCAAAGGAAGAGGATGGCAAAGAAAATGTGGGACAGCCAGGGAGATAAAGAAAGTAGGCAGGAGTACTGGGAGTCTGGGCATATGGCAAAGAGAGTAGTGGCTAAGGAAAAGGGGAAAGGTTATATGTATGAGATACTGGACACTAAGGAAGGAGCAAAGGACTTGTATCAATTGGCTAGACTGAGAGACAGGGCTGGAGGGATGTGCAGCAAGGTTAAAGTGAAGGACTGGAATGGGAAGTGTGTTGAGAAGATGGAACGAGTTGTCTAGGAGAGAAAGCAGTGGACTTGTTTTACACAATCTTGGAGAGCGAAAAAATGCCTAAGGAATGAAGAAGTAATGCAGTGGTACCGATTTTCAATAACAAGGGTGATGTGCAGGACTTTAGTAAAGTTGATCAGCCACATCTAGAGTGGATCTAGAGAAAGCTTATGGTTGTGTGCCAAGAGAGGAATGGCAGAGAAGTATGTGAGGATGGTGCAGGACATGCATGAGAGCAGTGGTGACAGTGGTGAGGTGTGCAGTTGGAACAAGTTGGCTTCAAGGTGAAGGTAGAATTACATCAGGCAGGGGTAATGTGTCAGGGCTGATGTGTGACAGAGGGACAGAAGCAAAAGTGAAGGGGGGGTCTACAAGATGGTAGTGAGACCTGCTATGATGTATGGCTTGGAGACAGAGACACTGTCTAAAAAACAGGAGGTGGAGCTGGAGGTGTCAGAGTTGAAGATGTCCAGGATGGACACGATTAGAAATGAGTATATTTGAGGGACAGCTCAGGTTTATTGGTTGGTTTGATGATCTGCTGTGGTTCCCCCTAAAGGGAGAAGCCAGAAGAAAAATCAATGTATGATACCAAGATATGATACCAAGGTAGCATTAATCAGTACAATCAGAATAACCACATATGCACTGAATATTTTTTACATTTTGTGGTCCATTTTCTGTTTTATACGTAGGACCTACCGAACATATCGGCTGCCATGGTTACACAGGTCTATGTCAGCTGGGATTGTTACCAGCAGGCCCGCGACCCTCACATGGGGGATAAAGCAGTGGACAATGAGTGAATACCAGTTAGATAATTTAAAACAGAGGAAATAATCAGCATATTGAGAATTAAAGTAACTTGTAGAGGTGGTGGCTCACAAAATGAGACAGCATATTTGATTACATTTTAATATTTTTGTATATTTTCCCCATTATAAAGAAAATATTTTTTGATGGATTTGGTAAATGGATAAACTTTTATAGGTCAGTTTAAGGCCCACTTGCAAAAACTCTGAGGCCCACATTTGGGGAAGCACTGCTCTAAACTATTTCATCATTATTTGTTTTTTATTGAAGGCTTAAAAGGATAGGACACCATTTGTCCTTGTGGTTTTGGCCTCTTGGACATTTTCTTTTTTCTCATCAGGGTATATTTTCCAGACAGGCATTAATACTGAGTCCAGACAGTCATCGTTAGCTACCAGAGAGAATTCTATGTTAAAAAAGGCAGAAAATAGACAAATAACAATGCAGGAGCATAATGGGGAATCAGTCATCAACTCAGAAGTGAAGAATCATTATTATCTGGCTCGGATCATACATCAGGCTTCAGTGTTCGAAAATATGTCTCCTCAAGAGGAGCTGCAGAGACACAAGTGTTCTTTAAAACTGTTCAGGAGACATTACGCAAGACTTGCGCAAGATGATGGGAAATTCTGGTGTTTTGCTGGTCCCACAAAATTTTCTTCTCCCTTATTACCTCCACCAGAGAAGGCATGCTTTTTTGCTGCATTTGTCTTTTTTCTGTATGACTTTGAGCAGCATAACTCAAAAAGTGGGGATGTAATTAATTGCCCAAGGAAGACATTTTAGGGTTTGGGTTAGTTTGTTAACTGTGCGAGATATGAGAGTGTCTTGATGCACTTCTGCTGTCGCAGTCCACAGTTGTGCTCTAATTTGTATGTAATCTGTGTTTTTGTTTTTATGTGGGATCAGGTGACAATAGATGTGTAAGAGGTTAGAAGTGTTTACAGATGAGTAAACAAACATTTATTTCTGCAGCCTCACTGGTGTGCACTGTAAATGTATCATAATTAAACAGTATACAAACTGCCAACAAAAACTGCATTTTTACAGTATTTATATAACATGTTTTCACAATGTACTACAGTTAAAGTGAAATGCAACAATCATTTTAACAAAATCCTCACCGTTGTCAGTAGAGAGGCATACTACTTTAACTCAGTTTAGCAGTTTTGGTACATATACTGAGATACTGAGCCATGTTACGTAGTTAAACAGTAGTACATTCGTTGAGTGGTTAAAACACACTAGCTTGTTGTACAGCTTGTGTGTCACTTGATAGAGCACATGCTTCTTGGTTGATATACTAGCCAGGAAATCAAGTTTGCCTTGAATTACCTTATAATTTGTAGATGTAGACAAGATTGATGCAGATATAGCAGGACTGCTTGTTGGTGTGTAGTGAATGAAAGTGCATCCTCCACTGGAAGAAATGGTATTCAAATTTTCAGTTGCAGCAGTTCCAAATTATTATTGTTATTGTTGTTGTCTAACGTTCTAATGAACTGTAACATCAGTATATAAGAGTAAGTTTAGAATTAAAAGAAACTGCCTTTTGTATCGAGTGCACAGGAGGAGGAGTACATTGTACTCCAATGTAAAACAGTATAATACTGTATTCAGCCGGTGGGCTGTTGATTTAAACTGACCATCCAACAAATACTAGGTACAAAGAATGTATTGCTCTTGAAAATTGGCAATCAAAAGAAATTGATTACAGTGTCTACTGTCAGGGGAAATCACTCACCAGAACACACACATTCCATCAAACAATCACAGAGGCTTCCATGGTGGTATCCTCTTCAGAAGGAAATGTCTTTTTAACAACCAATTAAAAGGAGAGCCAGGCTGCTAGTTTTCAAGAGGAATGTTTACACAGTTAGAGCTGAAGGAGACACAGAAGGAGGGACAATATTCATCGTGGGGGAGAGAGGAGAGAGAGAGAGAGAGAGGGAGAGAGAGAGGGGAGAGAGATAGAGAGAAGGGATGTAGGAAGAAAGCAGGGGAGCTGAATGAGGCAGAGTCCAGGATTTGGCACTTTCACAGGTGTGCACAACGGGGGTTTGAGGAGGAAGGAGTTACACACATAGTGTGTGTGTGCGTGCGTGTGTGTGTGTGTGGAGCAGCCAAACTGGCCACCTGTCTTTCCCTAGTTGTAGTTTTAGTGTTTCCTTTCATCCGGCCCTCGGCAGCACAGCTCCCACTTGGAGCAGTTAGCCTCCTGCCGTGTGTGGCTGTGTGTCCGTAACTGCCTGTGTGCGTATGTATGTGTGCAACTGTGTGCGTTTGCATAGCTCAAGTCCCAACTGGATTAGAAAGACTAATGTTCCTAAAGGTGCATTTCACTCTTTCCTCCACGTTTTATATCTTTGTTCTTTATGTTTTATTGAGACAGTTCAAGTGAAGGCAGGAAGTTGGCCAACAGGCTGACGGAGCGGGAGAGGACACCAGAGGAAAGTTCTGCTCCAATGTCAACAGGAGGTCATGCTTCAGGAAAAGCACTGCTACCTATCCATCCTTAATTAATAGACCCTATTCAGCTGGGTACCGTCTGAGCGCAAAAACATGGATGAGTTGGAAAAAAAACAGGAAGTACTCCTTTCTCCCCCTCTGCTTCTCATGTTATGACAGTTGAGAAATGTAAAAAAAAAGAAAAAATTTATGTTTTTGAGATAAGGTCCAAGGTAAGCCACATATTTTAAAAACATGCTCAGTCGTAAAGACTGTGGTGGCTGATTTGAGATTTGCAAGCTTTACATTTAGTTTCCAACACTGCAGTTTTTTGTGTATAAGGGGTAGGACTAAGGTACATTTTGCCTATTCCTACTATAAAACCAAGCATTTATGTATGGATAGAGATTTACTCCCAAAGTGACCAATTTGAAATTGCACCGATAATTTTATTTTCATGTACTTTGTGTTAGCAACAAATAAGGTAAGCTGTGTGAAATGTAAGGGGTTGCTGAGACTTTTTCACAGCGCAACATTTTTGCATCTTTTAGCTTCTTTTTTCATCTGAACCACTACAATTTTTTTGCTCTTTCACACCATCTTTAAAAGAATATACCCTACCTACTGAGGATCAAACAGACAAAGTCAGTAACCATATGGCTTAGATATAGTGAGGGGGAACTCAAAGTTTGTGGTTACCTCTGTGATAAAAACAGCTGCTATGCTGCTGCTCAGTATTTCCTACCAAGCCAAAACAACTTAATTTACGCAAATACTGCTCGGTTAACTGCTGCGAATAAACAGAATTGAGAGACACTGTGAGGCAATTTAGGGAAACATGTCCTGCACCCAATGACATTGACTCTGCCATAGTTGCTATGAAACATTATTATCAAAGAGTCATGTCCTTTAAAAGAAAATCACTGTTTCTTGTTACTGCTGAGCTCATCAGAGAACACAGTGGCCCTCATTCTTTAAACTGTTGTAGATCTGTACATAGGCAGAGAAATAATCATGCGACCAGGTTCTCGTATGGTCCTTGAAATGTACCCGCAAATATCAGTGGAAAAATGGTGAGACTGATGAATGTGGCAACTGAAAACCACTGTCATTTGAATATCATGTTGTCTTATACTGAAGGTTGAGATACGTACGAGATAAAACACATTAACATTGACTGCCGAGAACCTAGCCATGCTTAACAGGACTCACTTACTTTCTCTCCGAAATGCGTATTGAGTTAAGAAAAAGTAGTAGCTAAGGCCATGAGTACCTTTTGTGGCTTGTTCACAGTAGTGGAGTTTATTCCTTTATTTTAATGGTATTTCCGGCACTTGTGATGTTCAGCCTCCTCCAGTCCAGGCAGCCCCACAGAGCTGAGCAAACACAAGCTGTAGGAGAGAACACATTTTCTCACCCGTCATGCTCACCTACCACGTCCTTGGCTTTTGACAGCAGAGGTCCTGGAAAAGCAAACCAAAATATGTCATAGCTCCCTGAGCAAAGGCTCTTCTGGGTGCATTGGCAGATCAAATGGCACCGTGTTATTCTCCACGATGTTGGGCAGAAATCTGCAGGCTGAAATAATGTCACAAACTGTCTCCAGTGTTACAGTAGAGTTCCTGCTGATCAAAGACAGGTATCTGGCGTTCAGACACTCCAACACTCCACTGTGGCCCATGCATCTGTGCTTAATGAAGACCTTACATCATACTGTATGTAATACGTGATGTAGTCTTCCAGTCGCAAAACAAACTCCCATTTTGAAAACCATTTTAAAACCTCAAGATTTGCTATTTGACCAGTGTCCACTCCCATCTCTGGTGATTTATCATGTATTTTTCCTCTAAATGGGAACTTTATATACCAAAATGACATCATAGTCTATTGAAAAGGACCTAAAAGAGAATGACACTATTAACTCCTCAGGAGAATGTTTACTGACATAATAAATCAAGTGAAAAGTAGGCTAATTTTCCCTGTGATTTGCATTTTTAGGTTTATTTCGCCTTCTGTTGGCTAACTTCTACTTCCGTTCTTAAACTTTAGGCTTCACTTCTCAAATTGGAAGACTGTGTCCATTTTTATGTACAGTCTATGGTTCATACTTTTCCTTCATAAGTGACTGTGTTCAGAAATATCTGCATTCAGACTGTTTTCAGTCATTAATTTACTCTACCACTTCCACAACCGTCCACTGTCCGCTGGGGCCAATCGCAGCTGATATAGGGCGAAAGGTGGGGGTCAAACCCTGAACATGTTGCCAGTCCATCACATGGCCAACACATAAAGACAACCAACCATTCACTCTCATGTTCACACCTATGAATTTAGAGGATCCTCTTCATATTTTTGGACAATGGGAGGAAGCTGGAGAACATGCAAACTCCACCCAGAAAGACCCTCGGTCGAACCAGGACTCAAATCAGTGACCTTCTTACTGTTAGGCAACAGTGCTAGTCGCTTCTCCGCCATGTGAAAACAATTTCAATCATATTGCAAGTAAATTTTATTAATCTCCATTGTCTCTCCACCATCCTTACCACTGTGCAAATGCCAGCACACAAGCTGCTTTTTATTACTCCAACCATCAGTAATGACATGCCAAATTTCCATGGGGGCATCTTCATCAGAGACTATTACGTACATTCACAATAAGAACCAGTCCAACCTCCGGTTCACCTCCATCCAAAACCGCCCACTTAGCAGTCTGCCCTCTCAGCTGATCCGTTTTCATCGATGTAAAATACAGAGATCATTAGACAGCTAAGCTATATCACAGATCCTCCTCTTTAGTGCACGCGTGTGTGTATGTGTATCAAAGTGTGTGTCTGCACATGCAAATGTAAGTTCATCGGCGTATGAGTGTGTAAATGGTCATCTGTGTCTGTGTTAAACTGTGTGCGTAGGCGTAAGGGGAACCTGATCTGGACTGTGTAGGAGGAACCCCACCACTACCACCACCCTGAGCCGCTCAGACAGACGGCCTGTTAGAGAGATCAGACTCTCAGACTAACTGGACCAGAAGTCATTAGGACATACTAGACACACAGCGCTTTTTCAAAGCTATTTCTTCCTTTTTTAAAAGAAAAATCAGCAGTAAGATTATCTCAGTAACACAGGCTCATAAAACAACTAAGAGCTTTTAAACAAGACACACAGAGGTTTTCAAACCTTTGTTTCAGGAACCAGTGAGCAGCAGGGACCACTTACATTAAATGTGTGCTCTGAGATTTAGTCTTTTGTTGTCTGGCACATAAGTCTTCAAGAATAATTTGCCAGAGCTGTAATCTGTCTTTACTATAAGTCCAGGAAGGTTTTTACAACTATCTTTTGTTTATTAATTGGCTGTGTTTTCATTGTAGGTTAGAGAGACCTTCCTGAAGCATGCTATTAAACAATATTTTTCAGTCCCAAAGTTGAATTTACACCTTTTTCTCTTTCATCACCTCTGCGAATTACATCATTAATGTATACATATTAAAGCATGTATCCTTTTGATGACATCACTCTTAGGACACATTAACTCTAAGCCTGGTGCCAAGCATTCACTGTTGCTTATGGTTTTGGGTGTTCGTGAGATTACACACACAATAAATCTGCCTCCTGTTTTCAGTGCCTCCTCCACTCAAAACAGTGTTTTGGCAGTGTGAACAAGTGAAACATACATTTTTTTTGTTGGTTGACTTTCTTCACCTGACACTTGTCACACTATAGGAAAAAAGCTCCATAACTTGACACCTCAGTTGTGGGAACTGATTCTTATTATTTGGAAACACCAAACCAGTGCAGCACTGGGGTCTGTCTCCATTAAAAGAACGGCTCATTTACATCTCACTTAATGATGGAAAATAGCTTTAGAAATGCTGCAGTGGTTTTATAATGCTGGCCTAGGACACTGGCTGTAGAATATAGTAACAGATCCTAGTTCCCCAAAGACATTTTAGTAATAAAACCTATGATAACTACAAGGAGAATCCAGTGCTAGCATCTCTCTCACATCAGCCACAACATTTCCAGGTAACCACAACTTTGGTTTTCCTTAGGATTGCTTTTCGAAGAGTTGTAGCAGAACTCAGGGGGTGTAAAACCACTAATTCAACTGTATTTTAACCAGTAATTAGGTGTATGGCAGAAAGAGCAAGTACGAAAAACAAATACATGTGTTATAAAAATAAATTTGACAGTACCTTTAAAAAAATGGAAGGGCAGCATTCCACATTGTTAATGCTCTGATCATTTTCCATGAAGGCAGTGAACAGATTTGGGAGAAAGCTGAAGAAGAGGGACGGACGGAGCATGGAAAGAGTGGAGAAAGAGACAAAAAAAAATGTGTGAGAAAAAGCGATTGATAGGTTGCACAGTTAATCGCAAACTAATTGAAACTGAAATATGTCAAAGTGCACCATCCAAATCAAAGGACTATCCAATTGTTTGATAAAAAACTAAAAAGTGGATTAAATAACATTATGTTAAAATGCAACAACCCAAAAATCTTGCTCTTCAGATGGAAAATGAACTGTTTTGTTTGTTGACAAGCCCCACAAATGTGAAATCATTATGAATCTTATATTTTTCATGAAAATTACATTTAAGAAAATGATAAGTTGTACCGCTTATGAATCATATCCCAATATATATCATAAGTAATCTCAACATGATTTTCCTGACCATATCATGCAGCACTGATAGATAGATAGATAGATAGATAGATAGATAGATAGATAGATAGATAGATAGATAGATAGATAGATAGATAGATAGATAGATAGATAGTACAGTAGGGCGAGGGTAAGTGTTGCAAAGTGAAACACGCTGGAAAGCCATCACAAATCAGACTCTGGCCTGTGGCACTCCAGGGAAAAGAAAGGAAGAGCAGAGGAGGAGAGGAAGAGAGACAGAGCATGTGGAAAGGTAAAGAAGAGGACAGTGCAGGGACAAGAGCAGATGTCCAAGGAGCCATACCTGCAGATTCAATTCTGCCCCCCCCATACCTTTTTTTTTTCCTGCCCCTCAAACCCCACTCGTCCACCTCCTCTTCTAGCCCACACTGTCTCTGATCTACCTGCCCCAGAAGAGAATAAAAGAAAGGAAGAAAGAGGGGGGAGTGTGTTAGAAAGAAAGGAGTAAAAGAAAATGTTTTTTCAGATGATGTGAGCAGCAGGTGTAGTTGCTGTGGAACTTGTATTTATGTGCCCTGTGCTGCTTCTTTAGTAAAAAGAATTTATTTGAAAATTCAACATTTACAGAAGCAAGATAAAAACCAACCATTTGGTTTTAGAATATCTGCATGACACAGGACAGTCTCGCTGTGGAAACTTTTCATAATGTCAGTCGGTCGGATTATGAGGTTCCAGTGCAGAATCTGCTGAAAATACCACCAACATATAAATGAAGTCTACTTCCAGATATACAAAAAAATTTATTGGTCATCTTGAGTTCTTTTCCAGCATTAACCTTTAGAAATGATTATTAGAAATAACCAATATCACAATGTTCCAGCATGTTATTTTCATTTGCCATAAACTCAAAGCTTTTTTACCTTAAACCAGCCCTCATTATTTGCAGTGAATGCCATATGCTTGTTAAATAACATTGTTTCATTAGATAATGTTATGTCACATAAATATACATTTATATTTCAGTATACACATTAATAACACACAGCTTTTGAATACAAATTTGTCTTTTTCATTGTTTTTGTGTGTTGTTCGTCGATCATGTGCCATAAGGTCCTCAGACTCTGAACAGCCATTGAGTCACTACAGTAAAAAGTCTCTTATAGGTGTTGTTGAAAGGTTCTTCATGTTCATAATAAAGCAAAAGCCCTTTACAAGTATAAGTAAACTTTTCAGATGTGTTTCAATCATATTTGAAAACACCAAAGTTAAACAGTTTGTATAAAGCAATATATAAAAAAATTCAACAAAAGGAAATGCTTCATCGAGTTCCTTTAAAAGTCCCGGAAGTGCTAAGAAAGTCCTTCAATGGTCCATGAATGCATCACAAGTCTGTAAATCTTCAAGTTGCAGTAATGGTGATGAGCATTTTATCCACGTGGTGCGTGTCCTGTTAGCTTCTGATGGCCGTCTTCCTGTCTCTGTCTTTGTTCTGCATCAGAGAAAAACAACAGCATTTAACGTCTCAACAATGAAATCAGTTTATTTGCTTTCTTGACTGAGGGATGATAGAGTGAGTTTAGGTGTTTGTTAATGTACATTTTAACTAATAATAGTAATGATGATGTCTGTGGGTTTTTAAAATTGAATGAATCACTGTGTAAATTCATACAGTGTTCACTTCAATTTTGACAAGATATTTTTTTCCATGTTGTGTTAAATCTTTGTTTGTTCACTTTACCATAGACTGAAATACTCTGCTATGAATTCACAAATTCTTACAAGTAAAAACCTAAAATAAGTTAATTCAAACTGAGCCAAAGTAATGTTACAAATGCTCTAATGCAGCATATACAGAGCCTTATTCATTTTGAATATGCTAAGCGGTGAATGAGAATGCCGTGTTTGATGTCACACTTTAAATATGGAGTTATGTAATTGCTCTTCAGTAAAATGTTGAGTTTATTCATGGAACTTGATACTGTTCCACTGTAATTTCTGATGCAGTAAATCAATGTGGTGTTTTTTTTGTTTTTTTTTTAATGTAGTAAATTAAGTTTGACTGTGTGCTGCAAAATCGCACGCTGGACTATGCTGACTGTGGTCACAGATATTTCTTTAATTTTGCCATCATCTGAGCAGTGACATCATGTGACAGCCCCCCATGATGATATGTTTCTCATTTATCTGTGGTATCTGAGCAGAGAAGCCTTGATTTCCTGGCTTATGAGGAGACTTTCTCTATCTGGCCAGGAAAATAACGTCACATTTTCCCTTTGCACCTAAAGCCCCTGCTCTGCTCACTTCTCAGGACACCGGCTGCTTAAGCCACAGTAAAAAGTCTATTATACCATGGGCTGATGGGCAACACACATCCCAGCGTCAATCAATACTTTTCAAACTTGCTTATTAATATTACAGACAATTAAAATATGAAATGAAAGTCAAAACTCCCACTTGTCAGTGGTTCAACTTTTTCTCTGCCCCCTCTCATATCTTCTCAGCCGCCCTCCCACTTGCCTTCCACTCATCAGCTGAACACCTGTTACACATTTCCTCTGTCTGAGCACAAGATGTAGGTGTGTGGAAAAATCTATTTGACTGACATCAACAAAGGTGGGTAGATGTTTGGAAGGGTATCAGGCTGCAATGAGAGCGTGAGATCGTAGGATTTGGACAGAAGTCAATCCACCCACTGATTTGGGTGAGTGTGAGGAGATGCAGGAGCTGTTATCATCAATCCTTACTGCAGCTGGACTGAAAGCAGACGATCATTATTAGACCCCTATTATCTAGACATGTGCCATTACCATTACAGTGTATTCTTGCTAACCCTATATTTTCTATGATTTTTGGTTTAGATACTAAATGTAAACAATGTGGTCCTTGGATGAAGTGTATTTGGAATAGCCACCATAGCACAAAAACATTAATGTAAGATTTTTTTAATCTTTTTTTTTTTAATCAATGGAAGAATTTGTTTTATTTACTCTGCTTAGCACCAGATAATGATAATTATAATGCTGAAAAATGTATCAGATAAAATAAAAAAAAAAAAATAATAGCAGCCAGAAGCCGTGTTAAATTATATTTTGATGTTACGTGAGTAACCACATCACCTAGTAATTCATTGGCTGCAAAAATGCTTTTACTTAATGCACCTAAAACGTGTTGACTGACTTTGTAATTCAGATATTTTCCCCACCTTTATGGTATTTCTGCACATACAAGCAGGATTCTCCTTTTTTATATAATTATGTTTCAGCAGCACTTGATTCACATGACTAAACTTAGTGAAAGCTCATGGTCTATGTTAAGTACCGGGAAAAAAAGCCCAAACTCTAATGATTCTAAAATACACCATAAGTGGACAATAAATGATCACTAACCAAGAGCATTAAACCATCATTCACAGACAGGAAAAAAAGGTAGAGTTTGCCAGAGCAGACTCAGGAAGCTTAATGACCTGTGTAGTGTTTGGCCATCTGACACGCTGTTTCTAATTTGTTTTGAACTGTCTCTGTAAATTGCAAGTAAGTAAATGATTGCAAACAGAGCCGAGAAAACTTCTGGCCTAGTGAAGCATTGCAGCTTCTACTAATACAAAATCTAAAACCAACAGCTCAAAGACACAAGTGTGCATCTGTGCTCTCTGGAATACGATGTGGAAAACTGCAGATATTTATCAGTGGACGTAAAAGGGAAGCAGGTTAGGGACAGTCGTGGGTACATAAAAAAAAAAAGTCCCACTCAGAAACTGTGCATGAGGATTGGATAATTTACTAAATTGCATTGAATTACCATGAAATCAGCCCACGCCTCAGTGAGACCGCTCAGTGACAGTTTAGAAAGCACAGCTGTAGTCAGTCCAGTCAAAGCAGGAGGAGGGGGACGAGGCTTAAAGGCTGGTGTGGTAGTCAAAACAATCTCCTGAAGACTAATATGGCATGGCCGGGTGACATATCTGCTCTCTGTCTCTCTTTTTCTCTCCAAACATACACACACACACACATACAGAAATACCACTGTCCTCCCAGGAGGGTGATTTGTCTGACACTAATATGATAACCTGATAATGTTTACTTTAGATATAATACAATGATATTATCACACGGGGACATTTTTGAGGGTGAAAACCTCCTGTCTTTACTTTACTGTGAAGGTAGTAAAGTCACGGCATCTTATTAAATTCAAACTTTAATATTGTTTTGCTGAAACTCTATCTGTCTGTTTCCCTCTTTTCATTCTTCTTTCCTTTCTTTCCTGCGTTAAGCCCCTCTGTCAAATACAAACATCTAATTTAGTTTCTGGCTGCGTGGGGAGAGGAATGACTGGTTGGAAAAAAAAAAAATTATTCCACTTGGGTACTGGCCTGAAAAATCATATAAGGCTATTGGTATTCAACCATGAAATGAAAACTGGTAATATCCCTTTAGTTTATCGAGTGAAAATATGCGAATAAGAGTCAGTGCCTCCAGTGGCTAATAGAAGCTGTAATTATCCTCGTAAAAGGACCAGCGATTAGGAGATCACAGACATGTGCATAAGAGCAGTGCAATAAATAACATGCCAGACATTTAAATAAGCCAACAAACAAAGTGAATGTGCCACAGTTTGTCATTATGCGGCTTGGATACATCAGACGTGTACTTCACGTTCACTGTGGTTTGCTAATAAGAATTCATTTTGGCTCATTTAGGAATTCTTGCACCTGATTGTCTAATCAGATGTAGCTCATACCAGGCGACTAATTGTGTGTGTGTCTGGTTTCGCATGAATTGCTTCTGCATAAACTGGCACTTTATCATCCGTGCTGCGATGCTCATCCTGCAACAGCCGACACGTCATTAGTTATTATTGTCGTCTTAAACCGCACTGTTTAAACAGCAGATTTCTGCATCAGGACATGTCCTTAAGATTTGCTCTTTGCCCAGCTCAGCTCTCTATAGTTTTGCTCTAACTTGCTCTGTGAGCAGCCAGCTCCCTAAGGAGCAAATGACAACAGAATCATAGCTTTGCTAATAGATTTTGTTAGTTATCTGACCCGACTTCTTCTGCTGGTGTTAAATTAAGTCTTAACTGCTTCCATCTGCGCTGGAAACACGCAGACAGGTCCATGCATGAAGGCACGCAGTCATACACAAAGCCAGGCTCATGCACACAGACACATGTGGAACGTGGGTGAGAATATATTTGAAAATGGCCCACACTGTTGAAGCTACCATCGATGCACTTCATTAGCATACACTGAATGAAAGGCAAACAGGAGAAGCTGGTGTTTAGGGGGCACAAGACATTTACTCTCAAGTCATCACCAGCATGATCAGTAAATTAGGGTAATTTAGCTTCATCTATGACCTTGAAACATCTGTTTCATGCACACATACACTCACACACAAGTGATGTAATGCTTTTTTCCAGTGAAAACACACTAATATCCAAATGACTGCAAAACCCATAGTCGTAAGTGAGCTCCAAAACGTCCTCTCCGCGCGTTTTAAGCTCTCTTAGTCTAAGTTGCAAGGTTCAAAATGTGGATGTGGCACAGTCGAAAAACCAACTGTCTAAACTTGAGGATAAATAGCGAAATTGATTATCCTGCTGAGTTGTTGGCCATTTCTCTCTTTCTGTTTCTCCCCTTTGTGTGTCTGTTTCCACAACTTCCTGCACACCATTAGTTTAGAACGTGGTGAAAGCGCAGCCGTGATCCAGGACTGAGTAAACATATATGAGTTTTTTGGTTTGGGGTGGGGGGGTGGGGGGGGGGGCTGCATCTAGAAAGTAGCAATGGAAAAACCTGAACAAAATAGAAGCAGAATGAAACGCTTTTGATAAAAGTCTGTGTGTCATGAGTTTGGTGCACAGTGTGTCTGCGGTTGTACACGAGTTTGCGCCTAGATGTGTGTATGTGTCATTTGCGTGGGTGTGTGCGTGTGTGTGTGTGTGCAGGGAGGGCATTTCACAGAGAGCGGTTTACAGGCTTCTTTAACATCACCATCAAAGTCCAACGTCAATGTGTTTCTAATAGCAGCTGAATTAAACACTGACTGTACCGGCCTCAGCAGAGGATAAATCATTTACAGAACAATTAGCTCATTTGTTGCTCCGCTCTGCACAGCCAATGACTTCCAGACACAGAGAGCGTGTGTGTGTGTGTGTGTAAGTTCTCTGTATATGAGTGTATTTGAGTATACACAGTATGTATGCGACGAGTACATTTCACACACAGATGGAAAATGTCTTTCTTACACATAGCTTTTCATCCACCAGGAGCAACACACACAAACTCACACAAACACACACACAAAATAGACTCAGCTTCTAATTAGACATTTTACGGGAGCTCAGATTAAATAAACCCTGTCTGTGACATTTGGGACAGTGTTTGTAATTTTCATTTGTGGAAAAGTTTTAATTTGTAGAAAAATTCCAAATAAATCATATTCCTTTAAGCTGGAATTAAATTCGGGCTGGGCCTTGAAATGCTTGTAAACTCAACAAAATTTCATCGTCTCAAAGGGACCATGCACTTTTTACACAAACCACATGATAAGTATCATGGTAGACAGATTTCTACATATAACATATAGCATATTAATCCTCCTTTTACTCAAATCAAGTCACCTCCTCAAGTCAAATGTGCTTCTTTAGATTTGAACATTTTGGAAAATGTTTGCACTTGTCACATTCAGCTTCAAAGGAAGTATTTCAACATTGACTGCTGTTACTGGCGGATGAATCGCTGTTTCTGTTTACATTTGCCATTGAGTTGAATTGACCCTCTGCCTGATTCTGGCCAAAAGAAATACGACAGAGTTGTGAGGGAAAGCTGTTAAAATGCTTCGAGTACCGCGGCCTAAAGACAGATTAGCGCACATGAAAACTCTCCACTTTGAAACTGTTTCAGAGAATTACTAAATAAAATACGTCAGTAGCATGTTGTTACTCACGTGCCGTCCTTCATACACGGGGCACATCAAATACAGCAAATATATAAATACAGTTTCAGATGCCCAGCTTATGCGTTCAAGGCCACTAAATGTGTCCAAAGTTGGGATATTTGAAAAGGCTGTAATCGTGCAGTGGCCCTGCTGTAGTTTCGCTGTAGTTGTAGTTGACAGTTGCACTGATCAGCAGAAGCCGAGAGGCCTAACACACACACAGGATATCTGCATCAATCAAGCAGACAGCACAGGGATTAAGCAGTTCCCAGCTCACCTCAATCCTCTATTCTTAAACTCTGTACATCTCATTTACAGATGGAGCCATCAGGACTGTCCCCTCTTCTTTTTCTTCTTCTTCTTCTTCTTCTTCTTCTCCTTCTTCTTTTTTAATGGCATATATCAAAGGCACCTGTGCACAAGAGGTTTGCTCCAGTTTGTCCATGCCAAACTACTGGTGACCCACACCTGAACTGCTTTCATGCAAAGCCAAAAATCATGATATATGTTGAAGTCTGATGAAGTTTGGCCTGTGATCAAAGGACAGTAAGGTATGTTGTGTAGTGGATCACTACAAGGACAAAACAGGGTGCGCAACAACACACTACAGCAACCAAACTACAGCAAACACCTTCAACGCCTTGTATAAAGATACAAGCAATTACTGGGGTTTCAGGTTCCTTAATTAAATATTCTTTTAGCCTTAATATAGTGAAATTACACTATTGTTACAGTGAGCAATATCCACACTCAAGAATTCTACCAGTTGTCACAATGGCTATTAGAGAACTACAGTCCGAATAAGTGAGAATCTACATATAGTTAAAAAACAACTTTACCCTGTATGTTTATATCTTAAAACTTTATTTTTGCACCTCCATCACTTAATATAGATTTTCAAAACCTGAAGTATGCATGAGGATTCATGCACTTATTTTCTGCCTTCCACTTGCAATTGCAAAATCACTGACCACATAGAGCTACATATTTATTTTTTTAACAATACTTTTAAAGAGCGGGTCTCAGATACAAGAAAGCTATTAATAATGATATAATTTGGTTTTCGTGTGCATGAATATACGCTTTTATTTTATTTGATTGGAGTCGTTGAAATGAAATCCTTTGGCGGGCCAACTTTAACGCCCTGCTTTGGTCAGTCCTACATGTCTCAGTCTGAAGAAATTTTAATAGACATTTATCAAGTGTCTTAATAAAGTGTCTTCTATAATCGGAAACAGTTTTTTCACGTTCCCAACTTTATCTAGAAATGCCTTCTAGTATAAAAATAAAAATGTCTCGTACAAGCAAATAATGAGATCACATCAGTATTACACCAAATACGTAATGGGCACCAGTGCTGCTCTCTGTGTTAGTCGTTACAAACTATATATGGCTGTTAGAAATTGTTACACTATGCACACACACATATAATAAGAGGAAATGAGCGGATACATTTCTCACTTTCACTCTCTTCCACATTGGAAATAGATGTAACTGAAGCGGCCGCTCTAAGCAGACCTGACAGCTGTGATGAACCTCAATGACCATGAAAACATACAAAGAGAGAACGAAGTCTCATTTTACCATCTCAACCGTTTCCTCTCTGTAATCACCAGCACCGACTCTGCCCTTTAGCCCACTTAAAGCCTCTGCACGACCACTTTTCCAAGCAAAGTAAAAAGTTCTCAGGTTCTGCCAATCACAGTTAACCACTGAAATGCCACATGACCTTAAGCTTACACCTTTCCTAATATGTATCCTTTTTCATGCTGATAATATCTATTTCATTTGGCCACTGTGCATTTAGCTGTGAGACTGTGTCGGTTATTTTAACAGCACTAAAAGTGTCTCACTCAATAACTTTTCTCATTATTGTGAATCCACTACATATAGCCAAAAAATTATACAAGTTTAAAAAAATACATGTTTTAGAATATTATATACTGTATTTTTCTCACTGTCGATAAAGCCTTGGACCAAAATCTAAAATGAATTGATAGTAACAGCTAGGATGTATATACATATAATGTATTTCTCTGTGCTATTGACCTTCACTGTGAGCCACAATGCTGCACTGACACATGAACAATCCTTATTATATTTCACTAGCTATAGTGTAAATGCTCACCGGAAGATCAAATGTGTGTTAATGAAATAGTCATAAATTGCCCCTCACAAACACCTTTTCTCATTTGAGTCATATTTATGACTGAGCCGTTAAAATAAGGCAAGTGTTTGTCAGTGTAATTCTTTTATTGATCTGAATTAATCGAGAGTTGCTATTTTAAAGGTTACTTATATGATTTATTATTTTTTTAAACAAACTTATTTACTGACAGCACACTGTAAACACGCCTGTCACCACCTTGATGCTGTTAAAACACAAACACTGTAGCTGCAGCTTATTCTTTTACTCTAGGCTACAGAAAACACAGCACTGTTATACTGACAGTGGCAGCCGTTCAAGCTGCAGAGCTGGGCAATAAAAATGGGCTTTAGGCTGAAATTTCCTTGATACAACAACAAAATGAGCAATAATACAGATTGTACTCTGTGCACCTTAATTCACCTTATATTTATATCTTCTTACACTTATTTATTTGCCAATTTTTGTTTTGGAGGTATTTTAAGCTATATCTATGAATGTGTGTGTAGACATGGATTGCGTGATGCGTACACCAGTGTGCATGTGTACAACATTTATTCATTTATTTATATTACTCTCATTCTGCTAACAATTTTGCTCCGACAAAGTTTTTTGTATTACTTACACGGAGAATATATTTCTATTTATCTATCTTGCATCATATGAGCCCCAGTCCACTGGGATGATATGACAGAAAAGGTTTTACCCATGTGTTTGTACGTTGAGTCGCCTTTAGGTGTATATTTAGGGGTCACTTTCACTAGGATACACATAACATATTGCTGAGAGGAAAGGAGGCAGATTAATAATCTGTTTTGTTCCAAGATGCTGTGCACTTCAGCATCTAACTGGAATCAGGTGAAAGTCCCCATTTCTTTATAAAGGGTTTTAACAAACCAGATATAAATCTTTTCTTAACATATCTTACTTCTCTTAGGTTCACCTCACTGCAGTTCAGGAACAACTGTAAAAATGCATTTGACATAGTGTACATCATATGCAACAGAAAGTAGTGTGACATTTCATGGAGCTAATAAAACCGCATAAGGTGACTGACACTAAGTGACATGGGCTCAGTCAGAGGGGCAATGATTGGGATTTCTGACATGTGAAAACTCCAGAATTGTTCTGTGCCCAGCATGCATTTACAGGTCAGTCAGGCAAGTGCAGCAGTGAGCTGACAGCAGCAGATAGTATTACACAGCTCCTACTGACAGCTGTGACCTCCACCAGGTTGATCGATATGCAGCTGAGAGCTGAAGGAGAGGTGGGGGAACGAGTTGAAGAGGAAAAGAAGTGAAAACACAAAGAGGTGTGGGTGAGAGTAAAGGAAAGGGAAGATAAGAAATACAAAAAGAACAGGGGACACAGAAGAGACAGGTTTCAGATCAGTAGTCTCCCAGCTGAGGGAGTCTGGGTCACGTCTAGGCTTTCACTCACAGAGGTTCAGAGGGAGGGGGGGCACACTGCTGAAACTCAGGTTATCCCCCAGCTGAAGGGTCTCTGGGTTTAGACACTGAGGCGGGTATTAGCTTTCACACACTGCTGGGGTAACCGGGGAGTCTGCCAGATGTCAGCTCCTTACCCATAAATCCTGCTAAATGGGCAGCGGCTTTGGGTTAGAGGGGGAAAGTTGAGCGGACGTCACCTCTGTGCCATCATCTGTGGTGTTTGTTGAAAACAGTCGGAGGCATATAAATTTGTTTATGGTCAGCTGATGTCAATCCTTTATTCCCTGTTATTTCTCATCGGACTTGGGTCTTTCTTAAGCTGAGAGTGTTCTTGATTATGTCTGTTTCCTGTGTTGAATCAGTAAAATATGAGTTGAAACGTGCACAGGATCGAGTTCTCCTCCTCTGAGTCTCTATTAAAGTGTAGACTGACAGTGTAGCAGCAGTGGAAAAGAATGCTACAAAGAAGCATCTGTCACTGAAATGAGAAATCAGAGGGTTATGAAGAGAAAAATGACTTTTCCTTTTTTTTTTTTTTACTGTTTTCCTAAATTAAATTTTGGCAAATTGTGTTTTGTTAGGGTTATGGTGGTACACCTCTAGAGATAAATACAGTATTTTGTTCCCGTGGATCAAACATATTGCCAGTTACCAATCTGTTTATCTGGGGTGAGTTGTTTGTAGTTATGATTAAAACCTTCTTATATTCAGGCTGACGTCAGGACATTCTTGAAATTATACACACGGTTTTGGATGGATTTCATGGATTCTAAATCGTAAATTTCCGTCAGTACATAAATACCATTGTAAACTTAAAATTTATATTTTTAAAAAGAGAAAAAATAAAGAAACACCACAGATTTTTTTGTTGGTTTCACTGCATACTGTTAGACCCACTTCTCAGCTCAGCACGTTCTGAACTCCTCAGACACAAAATCATTCTCCTTTTTTTCCTCTGCAATGCCCAGTGAGGTTCAGAAACCACCTTGAACTTTTAAGCCACCTGCTGGAGTTAAACTAACCGCCAACAGCACAATAACACACAGTCGTTCACCCCAACAGTGAAGTAGAAAGAAGTTCTTCTTTTAAAAATCCCCAAGGGCCAGTGAGTTTTATAGAAGCAGTCACTGATCTCAGGTCAGCTTTAAACACCAAACTGACCCTAAAGTTCCACACAAGAACCATCAGTCTAGTTTCCTTCAACTAAATCTGTGTCGTTTATTGTTTTTCATATTCATTAAATAAAATTCTTAGATTAGTTTTTAAAGTCTTGTTTTACACGCATGTGTTATACTGGACAGCCACATAATCACCTGACATTTTCCAAATTTGGTTTCTCTTATTTATTTCTATTGACTAAGCGTTTTCTGCTCACCATTTTCCTCTGGTTGCTGAGGCAGAAAGTACAGATGTGCTTGGGCTGAGCTGATTGGTCAGATCCTCGGGTGGGGGAGGAGTTGACATGGAAGAAAGGTGGTGAGGGTGCATGGCACGGCTGTCCGTCATGAAGCCCCTCGCCCAAGAGTAAGACGTTCCCCAGGTGACTGATGTAGCTGCTGGCCAGACGTAACGTCTCGATCTTTGACAGCTTCCTAATAATCAAATCAGAGATTTACAGTTTTAATGTAGACAAAAGTGCACCATCTTTTTCTTCGTTCAAGCTTGTCCCCTTGGGATTTTCCACACCTGCCTCCTATTGTTTTCAATGATCTGCACATAGCAAAATAAAAATTGGTCATGCAGTGGCAAGGCATTTTTGAATTTTAATAGAATATTTCAAAATGAGATGTATTAATACTATTTTGCTGGAAGAGGAAATATTATTAACGATATAGTGTTATTTAGGGACTACTTTTTACTTATCTAGTTCCTAGATAGAAATAATTTTTCTCATTATTTATTTGTGAATCCGCTCACAATTGTGACACTGTTTGACTCGGACTGCTCTGTACCTGTCTGCAGGCTCGGTGGGGATCAGTGTGCGCAGTGCTGTGAATGCCGTGTTGACAGAATTGGTGCGATCTCTCTCCCGTGCATTGGCTGCAGTCCTCTGGCGAATCTCAGTAGGGGCAGTCGTAATTGGGGGGCCAAGCCTACCCATCATGCCGCCTACACCTACTCCCCCGCCCCCTCTGCCCCCACACAGCTTCCTCTTCCTGTTCACCTTGATGTGAAAAGCAGATGGGGATGAGGAGGACAGGCGGAAGGCCGCAGAGTTGGAGGAGCTGGTGGTCCGCTCTTCTGAGCCTGACCCTTCACTCCCATTCTCATCATCATCTTCAGAGAGGAGTGCGATGTCACCATATAGGAAGCGACCTGCGGGAGGCGCTGTGCGGAGCATGGCAAATGTCATCTTGCTCACGACAAGAGTCTGGCAGCTACTGACTGGTTCTGGTGCAACTTCCACTTGTTGAGGTTTAACGCGTAATGTTTCTGCAAAGCTGTGCCAAAGACTCTACTGATACTCCCTAAAGTTGTCCACCTTTGGTGATGTTTCTTTACAACTACAGTATGTTCTTTGCGAAATCTGTTGAGCCCGGTAAGTGAGATGCCAAAGCTGAGAGAGTCTTAGTTTAAAAGATCAGCAAATTGATCATGAGTCAGGGAAAAATGACTCAACCCTGGAGCTGCTGTGTCGCAGGTGGCTACAGGTTCCAGGTCCTTCTTGTTCTTCTGTTTGTTTGCTAAAAACACTTCACATCCCAATGGTCATTTCCTCTTTCACTTAGTCCTTTGATAGAAAACACATTTACAAAGGCATTCTGAAGTCAGGCGGCTGCTGGTTTGTCCTCTTGTTCTTCTCTGAACCTTCTCCCTTGCTCCGTTGTGTCTATATTTGTCTCTTTCAAGTCCAGTTGCAAAAGCTACTCCCAGTCTGTGGCAGCAGTTTGACTCTCTTTTGCTCTCTGCTGGTCTGTCTCTCACCCTTCTTCCCTCTCTGCCTCCTTTCTCCACGTGTGCCTGCTCTCTGAGTGTTTCCGTCTGCCCCTGGTCTTATAGGCAGTGGGAGGACCACAGAACTCCACCGCTCCTCCTCTGAGCTATAAGGTCCCTCGGCTGCTGTCTAGAAGCAGGCCAGAGAGACCGGAGGCAAGAGGCAAACCATCAGCAGGAGTTTGTTTTGGCTGCACGCTGGAGTGTTTCAGGGGAAATCCATCCTAAAACAGAACTTGCATCACCCAGTGTGTTGGGACGCTTTGGTGACCTTATAGGCCACAGAGAGACTCATATTCCTCTCAGGATGAAAACTGTGCACACATTCAGTACACACTTGGACGATGACTTAAAATGGAAATTAAACAGAAATAAAATGTTGTCATCTGACAGGAGTAATAAAGCCATGATCTTGGACAGTGCAATAAAATGTCCAAGATGAAAATAAATATTTTTAAATAGCATTGTTTTTTGTTTCAAATAGATGATTGGTCTATGTTAACGTAAAGTTGTTAGATGCTGATTTTCTCACATAATTAAAATTTTAACATTAAAATCTTTTATTGTTTTTTACTTTATCAGTGAGTCAGATCTGACAAAGCAGGTTCCCAACGTAAGATGAAGCACTAGGATTTAGGTTCTCCAAAACTAGTTCTTTCTTCGCCCACTTTCTTGCCTTTTTCCCCTCAGTCAGTGGCCCATGTGCTTTGTGTTTGTCCTTAAGACCAGACCAGCCTCAGTGCTGGAAGAGGGTTAAAACCTCTCCAAGTAGACTTGGTTAATTATAGTCGAAGTCTTTTTTTTCTCTACAAGCTGTGATGCTGGTGGTCCTGCAAGTAGTTTTCTCTCCAGGGGTTTAGATTTTTAGGGAGAGCTGCTCTTCTGCTCACCCTGACTCCCTTTAACAATCTGTCTTCCTTATAAATAGAAGAAAAAGTGGGAGAAAACTAATGAGGGATAGAACCAGCATGATCTATCTATCTATCTATCTATCTATCTATCTATCTATCTATCTATCTATCTATCTATCTATCTATCTATCTATCTATCTATCTATCTATCTATGCCTGACTGTCTGTCCATCTGTCTGTCACAATTAGTCTGTGTGGTATGACTTGAACATGTTCCAGTATTTGGGGAAATCACGTTGCTGCTCAGATTTTATGAAATGTTTTTTTACAGCCTCCATCAAACTTCATTCCTACTTGAAGTCTCTTGGATTTTTTATTAGCCTTGATCATGAAACTCAAGCCTTATTTCCAAGGAACTGGCTTGACCTTTAAATTTTGCTCCGTGCTTAATGTGTAGAGTGGTTGAAGGTCAATAACCTATGTAAAACTCAGCCATGAGGTCTGTAATCCTCAGTAGTGCATTAATGAAAACACTAAACCCAAATGCCGTTACTGGTATGCATCTTTTGTGTAGATTGGCAGCTGCATGCTGCTGCTGAAAACTAATAGCACAATGAATAATCTGACAGAGTTACACAATGTTATAGTCAGCATTCATCAATCTCTCTCTCTGTTTCTTTGTCATTTTTCCTTCTCTGTACATATTCTCTCTTCTCAGTATCTATCACTCCCCCTTAATCACAGCAGTAGTGTTAATGAGTGTTAATGCTTTGGTGCTGACTCTGGGGCCAGTGTTGGCTGCAGTTGTTTATTACAGCTCATATAGGAAGTGCTTGGATCAGAACTCAAAGTATGGGGAGGCGTATAGGTGGGGATGAAACCACTGTCTAAATACCATAATAAAAAACACAGCATGAGTAAAATTTGATCCTTCTCTGTAATGTAATTGATTATGGAGTAAAACAGAAAAGCATAGGGTCTGAATTTCAGTGGTTCACCTAAATATGAAATCCGATATGAAAAACGATGAGGCAACATTTGCTGCAGCTGTGCTATTGTTTCCATAGATCACCGAGCTGGTCTGAGTTCAGATCCCGCAGTCATCACATAAATCTACAGTATTTTCAGTGTGAACTGATGTGGCAGTGCTCACTCCGCATGCACATTTATAACGTATCCTTAAAACAATGAAATGTACATGATTGAGGTTTTGTATTACTTGTTTTGGCTAAGATGGGGTAATGAAGTGCAAGGTAATTTTGTATGGTGTAGGCAAGTAAAACAGTAAGCAGCACATCTAGTCAGAGTTCATCTAAGAGATGCCTGGTTGTCCACTCTGAGACACTATCTGCATCTACACAACATAATGTGCCTCATCATTGTGGCCAGCGTTTATGTAACCAGTGTCTCTGATCCTCAGCAGCATCATTTACTACTGATCACTTCCCTGCACCTGGGCCTCACCTCAATGAATGACCTAGATTCATGAGCAGATATTACTGCTGTTATTCTTTTATTAGTCTTGCAAGTCATAAAAGCTTGTATGGACCAAAAATAACAAAATCACCCAGTAAAGGCTTTGTCAAACTGTCTTCAGACAGCCAGCACTGCAATACAGTAGCTTATTGCTCTTGCACAGGAGAAAATCGCAACAGTGGTTTGCTGCTGGTTTTGGATCAGCTTCTGAGTATAAAAATATGATCAAATTATCAGGTTAACAAATAAACATCCACACTCTCTATTAATTAGTAAACAGAAAAGATAACTGAGTCAGCAGGTGGCTCGTCAAGAAGCCTCGATCACTAGATCAGTTCAAAAGATCTGAGATCAAAATTAACTAATTAACTAATTAACATAGTAAGTGCCACAAGAGATAAGGGGACTATATATAACCCTGGTATATACAGTAGAACAGTATTTCTGATTTTCCTCTAAGTACCGGCAGAGGAAGCTCATGTACGACTGGTGGTACATGTACCGCAGTTTGAGAACCATGGATGTAGTAGAAAGGATGGTGTTATTTATTGTTTGCATGGTGAACTTTGGCTTCAACATGTTAAATGCTCACTCTGGCTGGTTTGTTCATTGAAGCTGTTGTAGAAACATGGTGGTTTAAGGTAATAGTATCCCTTAAGGCCTTTGCCTGAAGTACATACTGTATAAAAGGCTTGATCTAAAGCTATGAAAAACTAGTTTATACAAACATATTTATGAAGAGTACATTCAACAACTAGACCTTTAAAGATGTTTTTGATCAAAGTTTCTCAACCAAGGAAGAAATTATTAGAAAAGGACTGTACTGACACTGAAGAGAACTGAGCAGCTGTGGAGGAGGTTTTGCACTCTCTGAGTCTTGATGTGCTTTCGCTTGTTGTTTATCCACAACATCTGACAGATGACACTCATTGTGCAGGGTCAAAAAAGAAATGTTGAGCTCATACGCTGTGTTCCTTTTTGTTCAGACATGAGAAAAATCATAAAAAATCGAAATAGCTCTCTGCCCAAATACCTTGATTAATGACCGCAAGACTGTGTTTAGACTGTCTGTATGTATATTTATTAGATCTCACAAAACTATTGACATGGTTTTCTAAACCAACTTCACTCACGCTGAGCCATCATTACATGCATTGGCATGATCTGCCTCTAATTTGCATCTCCCAGGAGAGCGTGGCTGGTCTAGCACAGTATCCATTTCTTTTCTCAATCGTTACCCGCAGGCCAGAAAACATTTGACTGGGTATGATGTGGACTAAGTCTTCTCATCATCACACATGGCTGCATTTGGTAGAAGAAACATTGTATGAAAAGGGAATGGCAACATAACAGCTCAGTAATTTAGATTTACATAAAACTACATAAAGTGTTGACCTTAATGCACAGAGCAGAATCTGGACCTTCAATAATCATGCTGGATGTACTCAGAAAGCTGCAAGTCGTCAGTTGCATGTTGTATAAAGATTCAGCTTTAAATTAAATTGAATGCAGACCTCAGATTTACAGTATAATGTAAAATGAAAAATGTAGATACAGACTGTTATTGTTTTTGCAGTTGGCGATCATGAATAGGCCTCCTGTCAGATTTTTTCATCCAGCTATATCTTGCTGAGCAGAATGTTTGCTCCAGCTGTAAATCTTTTATTAGAAATTAAACTTTTGTTTTCCTGATAGAGCCAAGCAAGTCCGTTTAATTCAGTTTTAGCCACTACTTCAACAGTTGATTGGTGAGGAAGTAGACTCCAAATCATTGCTAATGTTGTTCTATATCTGCTGAATGTATACATAAGCAAGCAAGTTTGCTCACAATGCCCCACTAGAGGAACCACTGTAGCATAACTGTTAAGGCTGGTGCCTCTACCAAGCTGTCGGTTAGTGGTTAGACTCATGACATCATTGGTGTGCTGTGTCTTGCATGTTGGCCCTTTCACTAGAGCCCTTGGTGAAAATATATATCTCTCTAATTGGCTGTCAGCTGAGCAAATCATCACATGAGAAGACAATCTGACATGACAAAAACAAGCAAGATGTGTAATGACATTGTGGCCTTTTTCTTCTTGTCACTGTTCTCATGGGCTACACACTCCAAAAACATGCAGATTTAGGAATTAGGCAAATTGGACACTTTCAAATTGACCAGAGGTATGTGTAAGAATTGGTCTCTATGTGTCCCTGTGATAAACTGGCGACCTGTCCAGGGTGTGCCCTACCTTCCACTCTATGTCAGCTGGGATTGGCACTAGTGCCCCCTTTGACCCTCATGTGGAGGATAAAGCGGTAGAAGATGAGGTAGTAGTTTTATTATGTGCGTGCTTATGTTTATGTGGTGGGACTCCACTTAATTCCCCCTTTTAACTGACAAATACGGACTACCACCACCTGCTGATTATTAGAATTATTGCATCTCAGGCATATGAAAGACATACAGTATATCCAGAGAACCATAGACTCAAGTCTTTTCACTGTGTTCCTTCCATTTAACTGGAATTGGCTGAAACCGAGGCCGGCACAGTAGTAGGTCAGTTTTGTTTTCATCTGAATTTGGCTTGGTGTGTCCTGACATTTACTCTGAAAGTGTCTACCTTTCCAAGAGTCTTGGGCAGTCACTTACATATGAACACAGTCTGTACAAAATTTCATGGACCTGATGCTCACTAACTTGTGTCAGTTTAAATATGTGGCAGCTTCAACCATCACGAGAATACACTCGCCACACTCTCCATACTTGGTAACCTTAGCCACTACTTTTACAGTTAAGAACTCAGTCTGCATTCAGAATGCAATACAAGTGTATTGTATTTGTATTTGTGGCTTTGTGAGGGCCAAAAAATGTATAAACTATGCAGTGTGAGGACATTTTGGCCAGTCCTCATTTAGTTGTGATGGTTAAGGTTAGGGTAACGGACTAGGGAATGCATTATGTTTATGAAGCGCAAATGTGTGTGTGGCCAGTAGATATTAGATTAGTTTCAGTTTGTGAGATAGTTATTATATTAATGTGTTATATTTTACTCTTTATATGTTAATACCGACCAAACTGTGTCCAATCCAAACCAATTACAGTTGTTTAAATTAGTTACCCTACACTAGCCTAACCAAAGCTTAAATCAGTCAGTTGGGATATGGGCCCTCAGTAACCTTCTTCTGTCTGCTGACACCTAACTTGTCAAACACATTAGGCTCAAAACTATTTTCTTACATTTGAACTGAGTTGATCCTTTTCATCGTGGTTGTTTGCACAGATGCAGAGAAATAATCACATATGCAGATTTTTAAATTTTTTTAAAGAGAGTGGTGTTTTCCTTTAAAGGCACAGTAGAAGCAGTGGCAGCAGCAGCAGCAGCAGCACAGTAGTAGAACACCATCTGATAGTCATTACCCCTCCCCTCTCCTTTCCCCTTCTCCCCCTCGTTTCTCCTCCTCTTCTTCTCCTGCGCTCCATACTCTTCTCTCAGCTCAGACCTATTATTCATTAGTCTGATGAAAAACACCCACCAACTTATCCAGGCTCAAGCTCATGCAGTTACACATTATAAGACAAAGACACACACATACAGTCCAAACTCAGATGAACTGCTCTGGGCGCGGGTCAGGGACCTGTCAAAACTCGGAAGCAGGTCTGGACCTGATACGGTACTGCAGAGCAGGCGTCTACAGGGGGAGAGAGACTCCAAGGAACTAGGCTATTTATCGCAGTCCTTGGACAGTCGTTTTTGAAAAGTGACAGAAGGAGGGGAGAGGGGGGAAGAGTTTCTGGACTTGTTATGGTGCCAATGAGCAGACGTCTGGAGAGGGTCATTACCAAAAGTAATTGTCTGCTTTCCACGCCAGTCAGCACAGAGAGGATTGCAGGAAGAAGGTAGGAAAAGGAAGGAAAAAATGGAGGACTGGTGGAAAGCAGGAGGGAAAAGGGGACAGAGGCAGTGATTGTGAGACAGAGGAAGAAAAGTGGGATGTAAAAGAGGGAAATGAAGGTGGGAGGGAAAGAAGTGGAAGAAAAGAGAGTTTGGCGGCAGCCTGCCAATGCTCCAGACTGTGTGGTGTATTGCGTGGGGAAAATGGTCGGAAGTGCTTGCCCCCCCAACTTGCACCCCCACCACCACCAATTTCAGCCTCATTCAGCCTTAGCTCGGGCCACACTCTACTGTGCTTCCCAAGAGAGCCAGACTCTACAGCTGCCTTATTAAACTGAGAGAGGCAGAGAGACAGAAAAAAGACGAAGGAGGAAAGAGAGGTCACACAACTGGAAGACATCAGCTGAAACCGTGCTCACTCTCTCAGTTTTTTCCGTTCATATCCCATTTTATGATGGAGTTTCTCACAAACACGTTTGCAGTGCACTGGGTTCAAACACATAGTAAAAAGCTATTATTTGATTCGACATCCCTCAGAAAGCTGTAAAACAATGACACAAATGCTGTGAAATTAAAGTCTATGACTTTTATCTCGATTGTCTGAGTGTGTCTGACGGCTGTCGTCAGACATCTGAGCCCTGCTGCTGCATCAGGGTGTCTAGTTTGTTTGAATCTTGCAGTATTCATGAACTCAATGGGACAATAAAACAAACTGTAAGCGATGGGAGTCTGTTTCCAATCTATTATCTGCTCGTCATCAGAATTGCTTCTTTTCCGCTACAGCTTCTTTGAGTTGCTGATAAACGTTGACAAGTTGATTGTGCGTTATTCTCAAAAACAGATACACATTCACATCAGCATGTTGTATTTCCACAACAGCAACTGTCAAATCATTTTATCTCCTCCACCATCACAACTGAGACTTGGGTAATTTACTCAAATTCATCACAAAGACAGCCAGGAAAGTCTCAATCTGGGTCCTTATATCGTCAGCCCAATCATGACGACACATGATTGTTCATTAGCATTCATTTATTTAGTCCTTCTTGTTTGGATGTAGGCAACTCAAGTATTATTTTTATATGGAGTCCGATGGATGCAATGAAATGCTGCTGTCATCATGTTGTTGCTGTCAAAGTGAGCATGTTAATTGTTGTGATTGATTTTAAATATTTAATAAGATGTAGAAAAGATTACTTTAGATTTGTTTTTGATCCATAACCATATTGGCTTCAACATTCTGTTATATATTATTTATATATTTACAGTATGTGCATACAGTATATATGTGTGTGTTATATTATATATTTTTTATGTGTCCAGTCCTACGTACATGTAGCAATTCCATTCATAAGGTGGAGGTTTCTGTTTTTATACGCATTATAAATTTACGTCATACAGCACGGCAGATGCAGAAGCTTTGTTGAATCAACCATATACCTGAACCACAGCAGTTTCGCAAACAAATAAATCTTTGTTTGTGTAATTTCTTAGTAAATCATTTTGAATGTGGGCAAAATGCACATCTTTACACTTTCTCAGCACATGATTTCAGAGTGCAGGCAAAAGGTCAGTTCATGTCAGTAGGTGTAAAAAAAAAAAGCAAGCCATTACTTACTTTTCTAAGAGCAAACTCTGAGAAGCACATTAAACAAAAGTTAAAGGGTTGGACTGGGTGCCAGTTTGGAAGCTGTACTGGTCACCTGTGATACATTTGCTTTACTGTAGTATAAATGCTGTATGCATTAACATAAGCCACATCCTGGAGCAAATCTGTTTAAGGCTTTGTTACATCTGAATCAGTTGAACACAGGCAGCCGCAGCTGAGCTACAGTCCAATCATGAAAGGGAGTAGTTCTGATATTAAAAACCCTGAGCTGTGATGATTTAGCTCCAAGAAAGCTGCTCTAACCAGAGCGGATTCAGCCTCCTTTTTACTCCCTCACAGTTATCAACAACATAAAAGCTGCTTCCCAGACTCAGCCGTCAAAGACTCGGGCCAGTAGCAGCTCTACCTCTCCTGGACCATGTGATGTCATCGCCACTAATGAGGTGGCAGGAACGGTTTGACCACCTGACTCTCTCACCACCTCACCTCCTTCTCACTTTCTCTCTCTCTGTAGTTTTGACTTTCATTTCACCTCTCTCAATTTCTTTCTCACTCACTTTTTTTCCTGCCATCTCTGCCTACCGCTCATGTTTTTATTTTAGGTTCTCTCCTGGACTATGAATTTTCTCTCTTAGCCGGGCTGCTTGTCTTCAATCGTTTCCAGAGCCACACTTGAACACAACACTCCGATCTGGATGCAACCAATTTTTAACTGCCTTCAATCAACAAACACTTAATGAAACAACTGAACAATAAACAACTTAACATTAAGTCCTGATCGATGTACATCAGCTGGAAGGTAGTGAAAAACAAAATGGTTCATACTATAGTTTTTCACACTCTTGCGACTCTGGTTGGAAACATTGTGTTCCATGGTGTAATGAGTGCCTGTCTCAAATGCCAGGGAGCTCACAGCACTGACAGAGCCACACCAATTTAAATTAAGAGTATTAAGAGTAATAGTATTAGTATCTGCAATTCTGATCTCATACACATGCATATTGACAAATGCAATGACTTGGATCCACCATTGTGATGTGATGGCCGATTGCAGTGACTTGTTGCCTGCGACAGTGACAGAAGCTCAGACAGTGAATTGTGATTATAATGTTTTTAAATGTAAAATAGAAGCTCAGTAATAAACAGTATTAAAATAACTGGAAAATGCTGAAAAAAAGTATGTGATTCAACAACACATTTTTTTTTTTTTACATTTTAACGTACTGTGTAACATACCAATGTGTATTGTGTAGCTCACAAACATAACCTTTCAAATGTGTAATTGAATTAAACAGTACAGTATTAGAGTATACACTCCATACATTAATAAAAGCATGGTCCTCTGCTCACCCAGAGTGAATGGTAATAGTTATTAACACACACAAAGAGAGAGAGAGAGAGAGAGAGAGAGAGAGAGAGAGAGAGAGAGAGAGAGAGAGAGAGAGAGAGAGAGAGAGAGAGAGAGAGAGAGGGAGAGAGAGAGGGAGAGCTCCACTGTCTACTGTGCAAGACATTCGGTCCTTGTTTCTATGGTATCTTGGTAAGTTATGTGTTGCATATCTGTCTTTTGTAGCAGAGTTACTCATCTAGATTGCATTCATTGGAACTTGGAGCTGCATGTTGCAGGAACAGCAGCAGCTGTGATTGGCATATGAAGGTAGTTGCTGAGCACTTATTTTATTATTGGCGTAGCACACATTCTCATTTTTGGATGACCTTTTTTTTTTTTTTGATAAGCCAAAATTGTGATCATGATTAAAATACAATTATTAAGTGAACTAAATGTTCAGGTTCATTTTTAGCTGTAGAATCCATTTCTGAAACTTTTTGTGGGTAGCCATAGTTTAACTGTAACAAAACACTGTTATACTGAGGGGCTGATTGGCTAAATTAGCATCTTGTGAACTTTGACAGTGATTTGAAAATACCATTTGTTCATATGACTACACCGTCTGAAATCACAATAAAGAGTTCCAACCAGGTTTTTGATGTATTCGATTGGACCACAGAGGACCTGAATGATAAAATTCAACATTTTGGGAAATATGCTGAATTTCTTCATTGCCAAGAGTTGGATGAGATCGAAACATCTCTCATAGCAATAAAAACTATTCAGTTACAAAGTGTAGTAAAAAAAAGGCAACTGGACTTAGTTGAATTTCTTGAAAACGTTTCGCCTCTCATCCAAGAGGCTTCTTCAGGCTTCTTCAGTTACAATTAACTTTTTAAAACTCTCAGACAATGAATCTATTTCACCAACATACAGTATATAAGCTGTCACCTACTCACGCAGAATTTAGTAAAAATCTTAGAAAAGTCAATCTCTCAGTCATCACTGACAGATTTCCAGTTCACTGCTTTTTGGATGTGTTTTTTTTTTCTGAAATTTTTACTGTGGAAAAGCTGAAGTGGAGGTACAGTCCAAATAAATATATAGAGTGAAAAAGCGCTTATACTGCCAGGTCAAGTACAAAATATTGAATTTTATGACTACTACTGTGGAGCAGAAGTGGAGCCACTTTCACAGAACAGACCTTGAAGAATGTATAACCTAAATTATTAGACAGCTGAGGAGGAGAAGAAAGAAGACTATCTGTTTGTCCTGCACCACTGAGGTCATTGTCAGAGCTTCACTTGTTGATACTGATCCTGAAGATTTTTTTTTTTTTTTTATCTTTCCTAATAAACCCTTTAGCGTTACACATAGAATATATTAGGCTGGAAAATAAAATTTTATTGCCAAGATTCTCAAAGTGAGACGTTAAAAAACAATCTGTGTCAGAGAAAGAGGAAGTCAGGTAAGTAAATGGAGGAACGGAGAGGAGGTCGGGTGGTTGGGTGGTTAGTTTGTCAAGCACAGGGAATTCACCCACAAGATAATGAAACAACAAACATTGTTTCTTCCATTCATCCATTATGGCACAAAAAAATTACTGTACAGTATAATTTCTCTCTCCAAATTACCACTTCTGTGTTAAAAATGAACTGGGCCTTAATCTGAGCCTAACTGAGTCAGGTACATCTGTTATTATGGATTAAACAAGGACTGTGAATGTGTGTGTATATGCACATACAAATCTGTATGTATATATGTATGTACAGGCTTTTTACTGTGTAGAATATTAGTGGAGGAGTTGTGAGATGAGTTGGATGCTGGGAATGGGAGGAGTGAGAAGAAGAGTTCATTTAATGAACTTGTTAAAAGACGCTGAACATTTAAGTAACGTGTGAAGTAAAACCTCGTGTGTGTGTGTTTGCGTGTATGTGTGCGTGTTTGATGTTACAGTCTTGTAAAGCAGCAGCTGGAGAGGGCCGTCCTCTGAGAACCACCGCAGCCGGCCTGTAAACTACACACATGCGTGCGCACGCACACACACACACACACACAGATGTACCCTTTAATAAAGCTATTATTTGGGAAACAGGCCAGGCCCAGCCAATGTGACGCTCCTTCAAGGTAAGAGTGACACAGTCATGCTCACATTCATATCACATCACATTCTCAGCCAAAAAAAGCGACAGACTAAAGGTTGCTATGGAAACACTTCTTCGTTCGGACTTTAACATACAAAGTCACAGCTAAGGTCTGTGAATGTTTTGTTAGTGATATATGCAGTTTTCACATGTTTTGTCTGCATATGGTTCTACTGTAAAAGTGTAAATGTACTGTAAAAACTGCCCCCTCCAGATGTGGAGTTAGTAACAAAAGCCACAGCAGGGGACGAGGAAACACCTAGTGATGGCTGTGAAGTCAGTAGCTTAGTCAAACTCATTAGAAAAAGTGTAACACCTGGAAGAGTCAGTGAAATGCAAGACTGAGCAAAAGACTTTCATCTATATTTTTGGTGGTCATTTTTGTATTTCTCTACAGTTGATAAAGTAACAGAAGTAGACAAAAATACACGGATGATTCATGTGTTTTTATTATATTAAAAACAAAACCTTTTTCTTGGTTGAACTGTTCAACCACTTGAGAAAATAAGAGACAGGTGCAAAAGCTCAGGCAACAAGCTTTTTTTCTGTTTGGGGCAAGTCTCTGTTTAGGCAAACATTAGCTGCAGACAGAGCTCTGAATTATAGTCTACACCACAAGAATCTCCATATTTAAAGAAACCACTGTTCTTTGCACATTCGCATGTCATCAAATATCTTTTTTTTTTCCTGATTGTAGGAATTATATTGGATGACATCATCCTGCAGCTGACTGGGAGCAAACACTCCTATTTTAGAGCTGTGGACCATTTTCAGGGAGATGATATAACACAGTCCAGATGAGTCCCTCCAAGGATTGTCTCATTATCACACACGCCGCAGCTGCACGACCACTTTGTGTGTGATTGACCGTGTGGGTGTGTGTGGGCGTGCGTGCGTGTGCATATGTGTCTGTGACCATTTAAACTTGCAGTCAATTACCAGAAAATGACTTGTGTGGACCGTTTTCGCTTAAAAGAAAAGACAAATTACAGGGTTTGGGTTAAGGTTAGAATTGGGTTTGGGATTTCAGGAAAGTCCTGGACTGAGCTTGTTCCATGTGGACGACGTAAAAACCAGGGGAGTAACCGGAGATCTGCCAGGGTGGGACTGGAGGACACACTCCAAATCTGTTTGCTCCCCCACTGTGTCACCTCAGTGGCGCTATTTTGTGCTTGCTAATTAAAAGACAAGAGCTCAGTATATCAATTTTATTTTTTTCAGGTGCTTTACAATCCCCATACTTTGCGCAGCCCATGGCCAAGTGGAGAGGGAACTCAGCTTGGAACTGGAGGGTTACCAAGAAATACAACATCTGATACACAATCGCAACAAAAGAGTCAAAATCATAATGCTTCACAAAGGTAATTTAAGCAAATACTTCTCCATTCAAACTATGGTCTCCTTACATATCTAACTGCCACCTATAACAACAAAAGAATATCAGAGATAGACTGCAAATAATTATTTATCTTCACAGTTTATCATTTGGGAAGTGATAAATGTGACAGGTAAAAACCTCAGTAAAAAAGTTTGGTATCAAATGGAACACAAGAATAGTAACCAGAGCCTGTGCTGGGTGTTTTATGAACATTTGACTCAACGGCTTTATTGTTAGACAGTTTTTTAATCATGTGTTTCCATCACCATTTGTTTTACCAACTAAGAAACCAAGAAAAAAAGAAATAATCAGGTTTTGGTATATTAGTATACTGGCAGTGTGGGAATTTAAGCTCTATATTCTGTGAGCTATCACTAACATCCTCACTCAGTGACATGGGTGTCACATTTGCAGGAGAAACCTTTCCAGAAACTCACAACACTTTTATAGTCAGAAGGCAAAGCTCCACCAAGAGCCAGTCCTCTCTGCTCATGAGGCTGTTTGTCAGTGAATAAATCTCTCAACAGATACATTCACAGAGACTGAATAAAGTGGATATGAATAGTCTTTTGGTTGCAAATATTCTATTATTATAACATTCACGATAACTGCAGCAACACACAAGAGGTAGCTGTAATTTAATATACATATATATATGTATATATATATATATATATATATACATATATATATATATATATATATATTAAAACTAAGATTAATGGAAATACATTTTAAAGGCTCAAGGATTTAAGTTTATTTTCTTAATAGTTCTGAAACAAAACAGCAATAATATAAATTTTGAACTGGCAGTGTCACAGTGACCATTTGCCAAATCAAACCATTTAAATTGTATGTAAATTACAAACTTCAGAAAAATATATGGCCTACTATATAACCTGCATCTCCTGTACAACAGATGTAAAAAGTAAAATGAAGAGGAGGAGGAGGAGGAGGTAACAGAAGGAGAGTTTCCGACAGTAGCCCAAACCTGACAGGTTCCTTCTTATCCGACTTCATTCAGTCCCGTAGTGGGACTCTGCACATGGTAAAGCCATCACAGACACACAAAACTCACAGACACATACATGCACATAGACTCCCACACACTGTCTCTCTCTCTCTCTCTCTCTCTCTCTCTCTCTCTCTCTCTCTCTCTTACTCTCTCACACACAGAAGACACACATGTTCCTTCTCAGCCTAAACCAGGAAATGGCTTTTGCTGGTTTTCAAACACATGAGAAATGCGGAGAGACAGACAGAAAGAAAGTCGTTTGGCTCTCAGCAGAAAGTTTGTGCCACTGCAGCCTGAGGCCAAAATTCCCAGCTGGGAAAATCTGGACAGTAGAAGAGAACAAGGTGCACTCTTCTTTTTTCCTTCCTTCTCTTGACTGTGACCCTTTGACCAGAGATTTTGATCGACTGCACTGGTGCAGCTCAGTGACAACCAGTTTCATGCATCCGTGCTTTCCCATAAAAGAACCCTCCTGTAAATTCATTGTCTTGGTGTCCAAAAACGGTTTTAAATACCTCAGTGCGCAAAGACATTGATAACAATAATTATTTTTAATGTTTATAGCCCATGTTGACATGTTGCACTCCGGCCTCCTCCCACAGTCCAAAAACATGCAGATTTGGGGATTAGGTTAATTGGAAACTCGAAATTGCCTGTAGGTGTGAATGTGAGAGTGAATGGTTGTCTGTCTCTATGTGGCCCTGTGATGGACTGGCGACTTGTCCAGGGTGTACCCCGCCTCTCGCCCTATGTCAGCTGGAGTTAGGCACCAGCGCCCCCCCCGTGACCCATAGTGCATAAAGCGGTAGAAAATGAGTGAGAGTGAGAGAGAGAGCCCATGTTGAGTATATATCAAGGATTTTATTCTAATTAAAATAATCTTATTGGAAATGAAATGGAGTGATTTATCTTATAATAAGTCCACCAAATGTGACAATAATAAATAATAATAAACAAATTTATGTAAATATTAAATTAACAGTCGCTTTAAAACCATTTATATGGGATTACAGATTACAGTAATGGGATTACAGTATATTCAGTGAGCAGGTATGAACAATGTAACGAAATCATAGTTAATAACTCAAACAGAATCAGCCACAGCAAGTTCAGGTGTAATGCTGAATTGAGGTCAGTTAAAAAGGTCTAAGCCTGATTTATACTCAGTTGCATGTTTGTTACACGTGTCATTCGACAGAGGCGGAGATAAAAGTGTTGCTCCACACACTACTGTAGAATTTACTTTAGTTGTGAACACTGTCAGATTTAGTCACTGTCTCTATGTAGATGTTTTGTTTGCAGCTGCTGAACCATAATGTATTCTCCTTCTTTCCTTCTTGCTCTGTGGATTGGTTCCTTGCTGCACCAATCACCTGTTTCTAGCAAAAGCAAAATCAAAACCTTCATAAAAATCCATTAAGTTTCAAAACAAAGAAGAAGTATCGCATATTTAAATACTAGAGGTAACAGTACAGATCAGGATGATTCGATATAAGCTAAATTAGCTAAGTAAAAAAGCTGGCTGGAGATATGTGGTTACACAGAGACACTTAAAACCTATACTCTATGCAAAAGGTGGAGATGGATGGAGCCTTTGCGTTTATTTCGTCTGCCATTGTGTGCCAAGCAGGGGAGCTTACAGTAACAGATGAGACGGAGTAATACCACTAGAAATTGCGGGGGCAGTACAGAGTTAACAGTCCAATCAGGCAGGAAGTTATAGGTTAAGAAGCGACCTATATTATCAGTGAAAAAAACATGCTGGCTAAGCTAACAGAGCAGCCAGAGAGTGACTGCTAGACGCTCGGCTTCACTCACTGGTATGCTGAGGTTTTGTTAAAGGGGCTAAAGGGTGTAAGTTGTCCAAAGTTGTGGTGGATATAATAGAAATATTGAAAATGCTGCTCATCATTGATCTCTTTCATCGGCAACACCAACGAGTAATTTGTCAAGTGACAATAATCAAAATGGTCGAGTTTCTACCCATCAAACAGTTACTTGCACTATGGCATACCACCCAGTACCAAGTCAACAGTTCACTACCAGCCCGTTTCATTAATTTCAAAGAAAAAGTGTAAGCGTAAATAAAATGGTACATTGTGGTTTAATGGGGGTTTTGTACCTTGGCTGGGCACTGTTGCTTGACAAAACCCCCACAGTGATTAGGACAGAGTTATTATGAGCTGTAAAAAGATGCATCTCGAATTTAGTTACTTCTGAACAGAGCCAAGGTCAGTGTTTTCCCATTTTTGCCTGTCTTAATGCAGTGTGTGGCTAGCCAACTGTTTGCAGCGGCCTCTCATGGCAGTAGTATTAATCTTGCGAGGACATAAATTTGCTTATTTCCCAAAAGCGAATTGTGCCTTTAAAAGGAAGGATACACTCTTCACTGGCAGGCAACAGAGCATGAACCCGAGGTCTCAGTGTCAAAGATGAAGATGTGTTGAGCCTGTCTTTACAACCTTTATGTTTCACTTCACCATATGAACATGATTTTGTTAACTGGCAAAAAAACCTAACATTTTATTTGCTGTGACTCCAAGGGAGACTTGACTTCATGGTTGATTTCAAAATGTGTTTTGATAAACTAGACAGGTTACACTGGGACGTACAGTATGGTTTTTTTGCCTTCCTGGCCAAAGAGGAGCATAATACTTGGCCAGCAAGTCAGTTGGCCTGCTAAATGTTAATTTATCTTTATTCAGCCCACTCAGGTAAGTTTGGTAGATTCTCAGAATCCAAATCAACACACTGAAAAACAACAAAAAGCAATGCACAGCACATATTTTTGACATGTAGTGATGCACAGTTGGCCACCAAACACGTGGTGTAAAGATTTGCGGTCTATCAAACAAACATGGGGAGTGCAACATTAATCTCATCCATAAGCACACAACAAAACCTTTTGTCCGTCTTTGTCAGCTTGGTCTGAAGAGCCTACAAAAATACATGTAATTTTGCCTCTTGCCACTAGACGGGGTGAGAGACGGTGGGGGGGGGTTTGTTTGCCCATAATAACCACCAGACATGACTCATCCAGCGTGGAATACCACAGCAGCCACAGACAGGTCTCTGGCAGACAAGGAGTAGAAATTGGACCCTTCAGCAGAGTTTGTGAATGGGACAGGAATGAGCAAAACCAGGGTAAATTTAATAGTGCTGCAATACATTTCTAAGATGTTGGCATTTTGAAAATTCATTGAGTGTTTGGTCTGGCCAGTAAGTCAAGTGGCTAAATGCTGTGTGTTTTTATTGATAAGATGCAAGAGATTAACCAAGAAGAAATTCTTCTCCTTGCTTCCCTTTATTTATTTCCTTTAACTCCACATTGGTTTCAATGATTCTTTGGCAAAAGTCCTGCTCATCATCATCTCGTAGAGTTCCTTAAACACAGCACAGGGACAACATATCACCTTGTCAGATATGATTTGAGCTCTGATAATCATTATTCTTGCCCAGACTACCCCTGTGGAGAGCACCACTCAGTTTGAAGACAAACACATGTTGGACAGTCAAATTGTTATTTGCTTATGTGGAGTCCTTCCAAGGCTGGAGGGTCTGTAGAGCCAAGAGTCTAATCTGTGGGCATAAGGAATAACACAGAAATAACATATTGTACAACTTAAAGTATGGCAGGGGAGCAAACTGTGAGCGGTCACATTACATGAAAACATCAGACAGGAAGTGTTTTGCAACAGCGGAAAATCTTCAGGTCCAGTCTGACCACCAGACGGTCACACTTCATCTGGCCTGAAGGCTGCGGTCAGTGAATGGATACCTTCCCTATCATAAGGTTGGATTCACTGTCATACATTTGTCTCTGGACCCTCACTCTTCTCCCATTTCTCTGGCAAGCCAATCACTCTCCTACCTTCTTATTTATTCCTCCTTTTCCTTCCTCTCCTTTTGTTCTTTCCTCCTTAGCAACCTTACCTCAACATAATTTTCACCTCCCCCCCTCCTACCTTACCTTTCTCATTCCTCCCACTCTCACCCTCTTTCTCTCTGTTTGTGGTCAGTCACACTTAATCTAGCTCCATCCATCTGTTTCTCTTCATTCATTTAGTCCAGTCTGTTTTCTATTAAGATTACATCAGGCTTTGACCTATTAGTGTGCCGTGATCCTTTTGAAGTCATTTAGTGGTTACAGGTTAAGCTCAAACCCCACCACTCTTCTTACGCTACATAATACAGACAGTATTTGGAGAGGGAAAAATGGTATAGGTTCTTAAAACTTTTGAGCCTGGGACCAAAACGACTTTTTTCCCCCGGGGATCCAGGGTCATTAAATCATACCCAGGAGAGGAGGGCCTGGGACCCATTTTAGGTCCCAACCTATAATCCAACCTAGCAATCTGTGGATTGGAATATATTGTTCATTTAACCTCATAGCTTTAGGATTTTGACTATATTGTGAATGTTACTTTCCCAACCATAGAATTTCTGTTCCTTATTAGGGCTGTAGTTCAAAGTCAAGCTCATTTTCCCCTCTAAACATAGCACAGACCTCTTATAGAAAAGGTTTTTGCAGGAACCAAATGAAAAATGTAACTATTGACATGATGCTCATTAAAACCATTAATAATGCGTTTTGGTTTTTTGTTTTGGTTTTTATTTTTTGAGACCCCGCATGAAGGCCTGTGGATCCTAACATCCCACAGGATATACATCGGATATACATTCGTGTTTCCTAACTTTAGTACTGATTCCTTATATTGCCCCCTCCATCATCTTTGATCAGTTGGCTACTAAATAAAATGTTGCTATTCATTTCCAGATGTCCATCAAGATATCATCTCTGAAACCTCAAAGTTAACTCCCCTTTTTTCCTACACTTAGAGGCCCGTGAATAGAAATTGAATGAAATGTTAAACTGTACAACATCATTATTCCTGGGTCAAAGCTCGGGTAAGTAGCCAATTGGCCGAGTCATGATGCTAAACTGACATATATTGGCCAAATTGTGGCAGGGTAGGATGTTAAAGTCATTTAGACTCATCAGGCTAAGTGGACACAGTTGACTGAGAGGTCTCGAACCTCCCCACGTCTGGTTGTGGGTAGATTTCGGTGCCAACAATTCTCAATTAGAGCAGTGGATGAGAGGACATCTGGTGTGTCTGCTTGACATATGTACATGAATGTACGCCAACAGAGCCGAGTTCGTTCATCAAATGAACCATACATGTCCATCTTTTCAACAGATAGACATGGGCGATTTAGCACTTAAATCAGTCGTGATGGTCCCTGATTGTAACATTGCCATGACAGTTTCAGAGCAGAGTGAAGACCAACTCTATTTTTCCGGCACCATCAATCTGATCACACAGTATTCTGTACCGGCAGTGATTAACATCGAACTGCAATGATGGATAGTGTACATGAACAACTGGTCAAGTGTGAGATGTGAAGAATCAACAGCAACAGTTCTTTTGATTCTGTACAAATTGAGTCGTTCTTTGGTGCAGTGGTTAGCACTGTTGCCTTTCCAGCAAAATAAACCCTGGTTCATGACCCAGTCAGGATAAAGGCCTTTTTGCATGGAGTTTGCATGTTCTTCCCATGTGTGCATGTGAGTTTTCTCCGGGTTCTCCAGTTTCCTCTCACAGTCCAAACCTACCTGCAGAGGTTAATTACACACTCTAAACTGACTGTAGGTGTGAATCTTAGCAACACACAATCATTAGAGTGGATGGTTGCTTGTTTCTAGGTGGCTTGTTTCCACCTCTCCAGGGTGTCCCCACATTCTGCCCTGCCCTGTGTGAGCTGTGATTGGCACCAGCAGCCCCACAACCTTCAAGATAAAGCAGTGGACGATGAATGAATGATACACGAGAGAAAAACAGGGGACAGTTGCTGGAACGCTGCATGGTAAAGATAAACCAGTAGACGAGTTTAAATACGATTGAAAAGCTGAGCAAATAGTAATAGTAGAACATAATTATGCACTCTTCATATTAGGGCAATCACAACCACAAGTGAGGGTGTCCACAATGACGAGAGCTTGGAAAGTGTTTATAATCCAAACAAGACATGGTGAAAAAGAGAAATATGGCCTGAAAAATATTTAGAGCACAAGAACAGTTTCCTCCATTTGTTGTGCATATGCAGCCATAACATTAGTAACCCGGTAATAACTCTATAGCAAACGAGTTACTACAAAGTTTTTTGTGCATCTTACTAAAAATTCGGTCAGTCAGTCAGTCACAGTAGTTCAGTGCAGTCAGCTGTTAAACTTAAGGCTGGTGTTTCTGCAACCCACGGATAAGAGGAGAGGAATTTCAAACGTTCAAATCCCAGGTCCCCTGAGCAAGGCACCTATTCCCCACTGCTCCCCACGCACAGATAAGTGCTGCCCACTGTTCCTGCACTCTACTTGTGTGTGTGTTCACTGCTGGTGTGTAATAATTACACACAATTCTAATTTTAAACACAGCTAAAGAGCCAATTACTTGTTGGCGAGTAAAGCTGTGTTTAAGAGGAAGCGACTGAATATTGGGCAAATGTTAATCACAAAGTTGCTCAGAGATGTTTATATTTCTAATGTTAGACCATGTGTAAATTAGCAAATCTTATTTTCTGTCAGGTCTACAGGTGATTAATCTCTTGTATTAAAAACGTGCATAAAGTAGCCAAGAAAATCAATGCAGGTGTGAAGACTGTGTGAGTTAATCAAAACTTTCATCTACCACACAAATCAGCTTAGAAAGCATCATTTATAATATGTCACTCACTATTATCATGATATATAGACATGTAAAAAAAATCTAAAGCACCACAGTTAAAAACGGTTGTATGTTTGTTTTCAGTACATAATCTGTTGTAACTTACTTATGTCTAATTATAGACATTGCGAAACTGACACAATCACATGGATGTCACATCAGACCTAATAAAACAGTTACCTAAAACGGTCTCAGACCTACAAAAGGAGAAGTGGGGAGAAAGTGAAAATAGAAAGAGCTGGACTATCAGCTGCTTTTAAGTAACTTTACAAACATGAATACTTCCTCCTCATCATCGTTTCTTCTTCCTCCTCCTCCTCCTCCTCCTCCTCCTCCTCCCCTTGCTCTCTTCTGCTTTTGGCTCACCTCACATTACCACATCCTGATCACCATGCATCTGTCACTCCTTTAAAAATCACCCTAATCACAGTACGGGTAGCACGCATCCCACAATACTCTCCGGTTGACTGGCTGAGGTAGATGAAGATATTTTAAGAGGTGAGTGCTTCATGTTTAATAAGCTGGTTTATCCTGATGAATGTGGATGATGTTATTGACCCCTCTGTCTCCCTGTACCTTTCTGCTCCTCTGCTGTCATGACAGAGCTCGTGTCAGCGGAGATGTTGGCAGGTGCGTTAGTTCTGGGTGCCATCCTTACAGCTTTACCAGGTATGAAAATCAATTCAGAGAATGATAGCTTTGTTTCATTATGAGTGTACAACCAAACTTTAGGATTTATGTTTATTCTTACTACTTTGTAAATATTTTTTTTATTTAATACTAATTTCTATATCAAAATGGTGTCTCACGTGCTTAAAAAAGGTTCTGTTTAAAAACATTAAATATTGACTTATTTATTCCATTTTGCACATTAGCTTCTGTAGCCAGGTGTCCTTGCCTTTATGCTCCAGTTATTTATAAGTATTGATTGCCTTTTGTGCAAGGTGGTCAGGCAGGCAGGCAGTTGGCAGCACAGGACGACACCACGGCTGCACATTAAAGGCTCAATCACTCTGCTTAAATTTTATGTGTCACTCTCTGGGCTGAGCACAAATGTAGTTCGAAAAGTTTTTTTTCCTCTGAAAAGCCACGGGCAAGGGGAATGTTTACTTGCATGTCACTGAAGTTTAGTGAAGTTTCTGAGGATGTGTCTTCTAAACCTACAGTATTACTATAATAACCATAATGATTGTGAAACTTATAATTGATGATGTTATTTCTGTATAGTCATTGTTGTATTTGTGCTCATTTTTAAAAGGTTTTATTTTTTTAATGGTAATGTCTGTGTGCATACACAGGTATTCAGAGCAGGTGGAGTGTGTCATTTTCTAGGAGGGAGATCTGTGTGTGGGCAGGGACCACTGTCACTCTGCCCTGTCGGTATGACTACCCATCAGGTACAAAACAACAAATAAACCTTTAGTTTTACATTTTCTGTTTTTTTCTACCCTCTCTTGGTCATTTTGTATTGAATTCTCCAAGATACCTAATAAAGTGGCCAGTTGCTGGAGCACACCAGCTTCACAGTTTGAAGCATAAGAGAACTACTGCTCACTGGATACATTCTCTTTTTCTGACCATAAGAGATTGTTGTGCATTAAAGTCCCAGTAGATCAGCAGCTTCTGAAATACTCAGACCAACCTGTATGGCACCAAAAATAATTCAACATGTTCAAAGTCACTTAAATCGCTTTTCTTCCCCATTCTGATGCTGACATCTTCACAATGTCTACATGCTGTCATGTGATTGGCTGATTGGATATTTGTATTACAACTCAGTTCAGCCGGTGTATTTGCCGAGTGAGTGTATCTGTGATAGAGCCTGCATTGCTTATGATGAAATGTCACAGTTTTGCTACGGTGTTCTTCACCACTGCAGGCCACACTGTAAAGCGAGTCATGTGGTTCCGTGTGTCTGCGGAAGGTCGCAGGGAGTTCACCCACCACACTGACACAAACCAGATCAGTCTGTCATACCGTGGGCGCACACGGTAGGAGAAGCACACATATGGGTGTTTTGAAATAAAATAATGGTAACTTGGATGAGCCATCAGGGATTATTGTTTCTTGATTTCAGCTACATTGGGGGCAGCTATTCCAGCTGTTCAGTCCAGATTCGAGGTGTGAAGCTGAGTGATGCGGGTCAGTACCATTTCAGGTTTGAGACGGACCAACAGCTGGGTAGGTGGACCTCCCCGGACACCATTAGTCTGGATGTAACAGGTATGTTCATATGTACTGAAACCACTGCACCATTTCAGCAGTGACAGTGATGACTGGATTAAGTTGAGTACTCTCACATATCAAATACACTCATGCATTCACACATTTTTGTGTGAATGCATGAGTGTATTTCAGACCTGCAGGTCCAGGTGCATCCTGCCAGACCCAACAACATGTTTGGCTTTGGAGAGACAGTGTATGTGGGTTGCCAGGCCAGAGGATGTGCTGCACCAGGAAGGAGTCTGGCACTCTACAGGTGTGTAAATACTCATGTGTACACTGCTCATGTCACTAAGCTTTGACTGATGTGAAATTAAAAGCATACTGTGGATATGATGTGGTGATCTGCACATAGGAATGGAATAAACCTCGGCTCCTATGAGAAATGGAAGATCATCACCCGCTTTGACCGGCAGCAAGCTGGAGCATACACCTGTCGACCAATCCCACCACAAAATGTGCTGTCCCCCTCTGTCTACCTGGCACTGGGACGTGAGTAATCTCAGTCAACCAATTAAACAGGAGGTTTTCACAAGACCTGTCTGAGTCTTTTCACATTAACAGTCTTGCAACAAGGCACATCTGCACTGAAATAAATGGCAAGTGAACGGCAAGTAAATGGCAAGTGATATGAAACATTTTTCTTTCTCTCTTTCTTTCTTTCTTTCTTTCTTTCTTTCTTTCTTTCTTTCTTTCTTTCTTTCTTTCTTTTCTCCAGATGGTCCTCAGTCCACCTCAATAGTAGTCTTCCCTGGAGGGGAGGTGACCGAAGGGGGGTCTGTCACTCTGACCTGCAGTAGTGATGCAGCTCCACCTGTAGAAAGCTTTGCTTGGTTTAAAGGTACAGAGCAATACAGTATAAGTTGTGATATAGCCTGCATAATAATTACGCTGTTGAGTGCACACATTAACCAGCTGGCTGCGAGATTCACTAAATTTCAGTTCTGTCTGGATAATTGAAAAATAACATTTCCAATCAAACTGCTGAGGAGGAACAGCTGTGATATTTAACAGCTGCTTCTGATGAAGAAAATCAAACGCAGCATGTAGCTATTCTGTTGATGACATAGATGATGTTTGGATTGCCCTTCAATGGCAGGCAATGTGTGTCTTTCTGCTTTGTAGACATGGAGAGTGGCAGCATCCCAGACAGTTTCAGGCCTCAGCTCCATCTGTCCCACCTCAAATACACAGATAGAGGAGAATACTTCTGTGTAGCGCGCAACTCACTGGGAACAGATCGCTCTGAGCCACTGCTGCTCAATGTCACATGTAAGTGTTTGTGCATGTTTTCATCAGGATTAAATGTGCAGACAAACCACAAAAAATGGCCATGATATGATGGGTCAAATTAACAGTAGACGCGCAAAGAGCAATGCCTTTATTCATCAGCCAGTCTAATCTTGAAAAATGTTGCTATTTTACTCGGAGCCGAAAAATGAGCTGAATCCTACCAGTTTATTCACATCTGTTATATCAACATTTTTTTAAGTGATGTTCTTATGCATTTAAGGGAAAGTGTCAACCACAAGTGCCACAAGCAGTTAAAACCCTGTGGTTATCAGTTTGATACAAATGTGATCACACTCTCACTCTCTCACTCATTTTCTACCGCTTCTGCATACAAACTCCTTGCAGAAGGCCCCTTGTTCCAACCGGGTTGTGAACCTGGGACCTCTTGCTGCAAAGGCAAGAGTGCTGACCACTACATGTGAGCACACATTGGTTGAATTTATTCAACATCCATTATCAAAATCAGCCAGTCCAAAATTTTAAGCACACTAGTCATTGGTCCCATCTGCATAAATATAATGATTTGAAGAGCTGTTCACAGTATAAATGATGAAAGCATCGGCACACATTTAGTTGACACCTGTGCTGCCCCATTAAGCTTCTATTTGCTTTATTGCTGTTCAGTATAGCAGGAAATGAATCATGGTGTAGTAATGATGTCCCCATGCTGCATAATTAGATTCTCCGAAGAACACACATGTGCTGGTGAGCCCTCGAGGTGACATCAGGGAAGGTTCGTATGTGAACCTGAGCTGCATCAGCCAAGCCAACCCTCTTGTCAGCAGGTATGCTAAATCAGTGTGAGGTTGCATATAGAGTTACACATGCATACTATCTCTCCAACTAAACAAGATCCAGGGTTAACTGTCTGATTGTTAAACATTCTGAATGACATCCTCTTTCCTGCAGGTATGCTTGGTATCATATTCTCGGAGATCAGGTTTTGGCCAAAGGAACGATTCAGAACCTAACGTTCACATCGGTACGTGCTCACCATGCTGGTCAGTACTACTGCACAGCATCAAACCGACTAGGATACCAAAGCTCCCCGGTTACGACACTCACTGTGCTCTGTAAGTAGTGTGTCTGTTTTATGTGCATGTAAGGTACATGACTGTATGTTATATTTTCATCACCAATAGATTTACCTGGAATGTCTGTGACCAGTAGCTTTTGTTATTTCACATACTGTATGGATGTACTGTATGAGTCTGTGGCAAAGAACTTGATCAGATCAGTAGAGGTCAAGCTCTCCTCCCTCTACACATCAATTATTTTAAAGGTCACATAGAATGGTCTTTTTGAACCAAATATTGACATTACTGATGTCTACTTAGATAAATGAAATAATATTTATGGTCAAAAACCTCATAGTCTTTCTTCAGATTAAGCCAGTTTATTGCTGCTCTCTAACAGCCTCTGAACAGGCACTCTGTTTCTGAGCTAATGCCCGTCCCCAGAACACTGAGTCTCTTGTGATTGGCCAGCTACCAAGTGCATTCCTACTCGCTTGTGATTGGCCAGCTACCAGCTGACTGACTGCTCTGCGGTGCTTCTTCTTCTTCTTCAGGTTGAATGTTCACGCCCATGACAGGGAGTAGCTGTTGGGGGAGGGTTTGTTGCACGGCCAATCTGCTAGTTACATAACTAAACTCAACGTTTCAAAACCGCTTGCTCGAGTGCAGGTAAACAGAGAAGCCCTTCTTTCTCAGAAGTGGCTGAAGTGTTTATTGTGACACTTTAGTGATTTTTAGATACGGGAAGGCCACAGGGACACACCAAAAAAAACATCAGAAATTTGATTTTCCAGTGAATGTCCTCTTTAAAGTGTACAGACGCTTCTGTCCCTGTCTGTATCTACATCAACATCCTCTTCAGTCCACTTTCTTCCCTTTCACTCCTGCACAGAAACATGTGTTTCTGTGAGATCATTCATACTTTTTACTATCTTGTAGACTGGGTACATTATTGTCACTCCAGTTAGCTCTGTCTACGTGAAATAATAATCTATAATGCTGATACCAGATTAGGATCTACTTATGGAGACATGGTTTTGACCACGACAGATTCAACAAACCACCCACAATTGTCTGTTCCTCAACATCTTTGTCTTTCCTCTGAAGCTGAGTTAGTGACGTATTAAATTTGTGTCCCAAAGATCCACAAAAGTGTAAAATGTTGCATGTCTGTGAAGATTCTCATTCATCATAAAATGTTCATCATAAAATGTTGCCTTTCATACACATTCAGTGCGTTTCAAGTGTGCTTTAATGAACATGCTGTAATTAACATATCAAAATTTCAACTGCATGTCTCACTCTTTCCTTTGCTCTTCCTCTCCAGATCCTCCTAAGAACACCTCGGTTCTGGCCCGTCCCTCTACTGTGGTGGACGCGGGTCGACCACTGACTCTGATGTGCAGCAGTCAGGGCAACCCAGCAGTGGACAACTTCACATGGCACCGTCTCCCTCTGGATGGGGGCTCTGTACAATGTTAGCATCCTAAAAAATGTGATTCCACTGAAGGTTAACACTACAGAATCAACCATGCTGAATATAATCTGTGGAAAGCTTGTGCACTCTGTGCTGCTGTTGGGTTTATCTGTCTGAAACGCGGAGGTGATCGTCCTGGTGTCTGTGCCCCATCATGCAGCATGGGGCAGCAAGTCTGGTCCTGTTTTCACCTTCTCGGAGGTCGGCCCCAGGGAGAGTGGCCAGTACTACTGTGAGGCCAGGAACCGAATCGGAGCCCACAGATCTCCAGTCCTCACTGTTCGAGTCAGAGGTACATGATCTGTCAATCTGTCTTTGTGTTTTCTTATCTCAATAAAATCTCAATACACTGACGTCACCCTGAGAACTGATTAACCAGTCGGCCCATTTGAACTAGACTGAAACATCTTCATTAGCATTATGGTGTTATAATGGTGTTGGAAAAGCCTGAACAGAGAGGTGGTGTCTGGGAACAGCAGATTATATTTGGTCCACAAACTTGTTATAACCCCCTTTAATTCTACGATCAGCTGTGTACAAACCCCTACAATGACACGTTAGAAACGTCCTCAGATGCCCTATGCCACCAGAAAAAGCTTCATAATTTGCTGATAATTTTGGTGTATGAGCCTATGTGTAAAAGGTTTAGTTTGGGGCAGCAGAAACATTTGGTTGTTGTCAAGAACAGCAAGATGTCTTTTGTCTCTGGATCATTTTCTGTCTGAGGGTGAGTGGGGTCATTCTGGTTGAAGCGGCTCAGATTTTTTTCTTTGGCCGGGGCCCCCACAGTCCCTGAAAAGCATCTGATTACCAGGATTGTTATGAGATTCTCTGCAGACATACATTGAATGGTACCCAAAGGGTGAAACCGGATTTAAATGACCTTGGTATTTTTCCGGCAAGATGATCACTTTTGTAGTTTTGAGTTAATTTAACAACCAATACCTTATCAATATGTCTCTCCCAAGTTTGTTTTAAGACTTTTGTTTTTTATAATGATAGAGAGGTGGAGAGATACAGGGATAATTTGCAGCAAAGGGCAAACCATTTGATTCAAACCCAAATATCTGACTTAAGGGTAAACGCAGACTTAGCCACTTAATATATTATATGCATACATATTTTAACTCTTTTTCTTTATTCCTTAGGTTTTATGTTGCATTTTTCTTTACTTCAGCAGCCATCCAGTGTGTCCACTATTATTTTAGTAGTAAAATTTATTTTGATTCATTTCTTTACAACAATCGTTGCTTAAAAGTGAATGATTTGAAACAATAGGTAGAAGAAAAAGCAGTGTAAACTGTAGTGGTTCATGTTTGCTGACAACCGTTCACTGTCACACTCACTGTTGAGGGCTTTTCTCTTTCATAATGTGCATCACCGTCACTGTCAGGAGAGCATCAGGAGAGATGATGTGTCTCTGACAAGCTCAATGAAACAGCCCAGTGTCGTCTTGACATCTCTGTTTCTGATTATCTGGGGAAACGGTGGAAAAAAACAAGGTTCCAAGTATTTATTTGAAAATGGCATGATGGATGTTTGGATGGGTTTCTGTGAGTTTGAAGTGGTGAGTGATAAAACCTGCCTTCCCTGTCACTATCACAGCATGAGGTCTGGGCTCTGGTCTTCATTGTGTATGGTCTCATGATTCCTGGTTGTTTTTCTATGAGTCATGATGAGTCATGTAAAGCTCTCTCTCTCTCTCTCTCTCTATAAGGGCAGAGGAGGATGAGGTGATGAGGTGTTGTGGAAAACTACTATTTGAGTCTAGACAGCTGAAGAAGTGGAGTTAGGTTTGGAAGTCCCAACTGGAAACACAAGTCTCAAGTCTAGACAGCTGCGAAATGATGCACAGCTCTTTTCCTCGCTCCTCACTTTCTTTCTTTTTCTTCTTTCTATTTTTATGTCTTCTGTCCCTCCAAGCTCGCTCCACTTCTATTTTTATTCATCTTGTGTTGTCTCTTGATCCACCCATCATTTCCCTTTTTTTTTGTTTGCAGTCATGCTGATGACCTTTATTATCCTTCCACTGACAGGTCGTCTCAAGGTCATTGCTCTGGCATCAGCAGTGGGCGTGTCTGCTGGACTCATCACTCTTACTGTGGCCATTATGATCAGGTGACAGGAAGTACCGATACACTGACGATATTGATATCTCTACGCGCAGCTGACCTGATACTAGATAATACAAATCCAGCCACACAAATATTAAGAACATTTTTTTTTTTATTTATCAAACAACATTTTTAAATGTAAAATATTTTGTGAGAAAAAGAATGCAAGCATTTGCTTTCACAGAACATTCTTCCAGTGGTTTTATGGCTTAGTCATGTGATTTTTTTACAGACTTTGGAGGTGCAGAGTTGTTCTTCTTGGAGAGATGCTGCCTTTGCTGCCCTGCCATGAATACAGTTCTGTTGTTTGTGTGATGTGAATTCATGAACAAAGACACAACCGTCCAAAGACACGCAGGTTGTGGTCAGGTTCAGACTCTAAATTAATTGTAGGTGTATATGTGAGTATCACGGGGGGGATTACATCCGTTTGAAGGACAGAGAATATAGCACACTTCTTCCATCTGTTGTCTACCACTTTATCCTCGACATAAGGGTCACGGGGCTGCTGGTGGCAATCCCAGCTGACAGTGGGTAAATGGTGGGGTTACAGCCTGGACAGGGTGGTAGTCCATTGCAGGGCCAAATTAGAAACAATTAACCAGTCACTCACATCTACAGGCAAGTTAGAGTGTCCAGTTAACCTCTGCATGTTTTTGGAATGTTTGCGCTTCAATCAAAGTGAGGACCCTCATAGACATAATGCATACCCCAGCCCCTTACCCTAACCTTAACCATGACAACTAGATGCCTAACCCTAACCTAAACCCAATTCTAACCCTAACCCGAAAACCAGGTCTTAACCCTGAAAAAGCCCTTTAAAGAAGTGAGGACCAGACAAAATGTCTAGGATATAGACCAGCAACTTTTTTACTGTGAGACCACAATGTTAGCCACGAGATTCTATATTATTGTTCTTAATACCGTGTCCCCTTTTATTCTTTTATTGTATATTGTGTTTTCTTTGACAGTTGATAGAAGGTGATTTTAAGCTCAATTAGAATGAATTAGATTTATCTTTTTTTTTTTGTCATTTTTTACATGTATGTGAAAATATAATTTAAAGGGTCACAAACCCACTTGCATCACTGCTATTTACTCACTACTCAAGTTTATTATTTTCTAGCTTAACTGCAATGTTTTTATAGTGGACGGAAGATGCCATCATGCTTCATCATCGTTTAATAATCATCCCTTTGTCTTCACAGTAAGAACATGCACAGAGTAGACATGGAGCCAGCAGAAGTAGTAAACAAGGTAAAGTAGTTATTTTTCACTAATTACTCGCCATTTTCATTGTTCAAAAACATGAAAAGGTGCTTTAAATATTGATCCAACTTTCCACAATGAAATGAGGCTGTTTTGCACACGTGTACGTGGTTGTGCATGAAGTGTGTTTGTAATTCTCCCACTTGGTTTTGTCCGTGTGACCCCAGCGTCCATCGGTGACAGCTGACACCATGTTCTTTGAGTCAGCACAACAGACCTTCCCTGTGAGAAAGGGCAAGATGTCTGACATCCTGGTGAGCAACTCAGTACACACACTGAGTCTGACTCCATATTACAGTTTATCTGCATGTTTGATGTTTACATCTCCCAGTGCATGTGTACATGTATGTTTTGATTGTGCAGGAAGAATCAGAGGATTTGAGTGACAGCTCTCACCCCTCCATCGTTCCTCTAAATGATGCTCCACCAATCCCAGAGGATGAAACTTGCAATTCTGCCTCTAACTACATCACTGTCCATTACTCCAGATTATCCAGGTTTGTTTTTAATTTCCAAACGCAGTTTAGGTGAAATCCCATCCATTTATAATACAGTTCAGGTTTTTGTAATATGGAAATGGAAATTGTTTTATCTAAATTGAATAGGAGCAATGATACCCATCATGTCTCATGTCCATAACAACTCATACGGCTTCTCTGTTCTGTTGTTGATGTTGATTCAGTTCAGACCAGGTGCAGTTCCAAAACCTGCCACTAGGTGGTGATAGAAAATCAAAGGACTCCTCAAAGTGTGTTTACTCCTTACTGCCCCAGACTCGTCCCTGAACATAAGAGACAGGTACAACAAACAACTTTAAGATCATTTTGGTGATGGTAACTGAATCCTTAACTGACTCCTGAAATGGTTCCTTTATAATTTTATATCATCAGTGTGTTCTCTGGAGCAGATCAGTAATCTCTCTTGCAGTGTAATACACAAAATAATGTTTAATTTATTAAATAATAATAAAAAAAAATAAAAAGTGCTACACTAGCTACGCTACATACAATTCACATTTTAATCTTTGTGATGCAATAACTAAGACTTGGACCAGATGAAAGACTGATTCTGGTCATGTTATTTTAGTTTATTGTACTGCAAAAGGACTCTCCTGTTTTTCCTCCTCAGCTGAAAGAAATGCCAGCCTTTCTCACTGTGCTTCCATTTGCCCAGCAAGGACTGAGAAAACCACAAACAAACAGTTAATATGCCTCACACTGTTCTGGGTCATACATGCAGTCTGAAATTCTCTGTGGTTCTTCAGTCCATGAAGGCAACACGTGGACCTGCTGCTTACTGAAAGCCCTGCCTTTGCACCGTGTTGCATGTCTCTACTGTTTTTTAATGGTATCTTATCACAGTAATATGTCTTATGAAGTGAAAAAGAGAAAGACTTGAAGGGAGAAGTATAACAAAAGCAGCCTACAACACCAATAATCATTTTAGCTGCTTTCAAATCTACTGTAACCACTGTTGCTTTTTCGTTCATGCTTGACACTAAAATTTGCAACCTAGACGATGTAAATGACACAGTATGAGTGCTTGCTTAGTTTTTACATTAACCTTTGCATCCACATGTTACAGATAATCATTGGTATTCAAATGTAATGGTTTACATTAAAAAATGGTAATGGAGTGGTAATACGGTTTTTCTCAGTCTCTTTGGTGCTTTTGTCACATCATCCTCAATATTTGCAAAGCAGTACGGATTACATGCAGCAACACTTACTGGATTACCTGCCAAAGGGCATCACTTGCTAACAAATCACTGAGACAATGTGTGTGTAGCTGACGGTCAGAATGTTTATCCATGTTGCCAGTCTGACAGTGTGCTCCATAAGCAATGGCTCATATTGTGTCAAGTATGACATATATTAATTTTCAGCTGTACAATAGCAAGATAGTAGTTTTTGGTGTAAATAACAGTAGATTATTAGTGTAACATTCACTGTCATTGCAATAAAACACAGTGAACAGACAAGACTGTTTAACATGATCGCATATAGCACAAAGCAATGACAAAATGATCAAATAAAATAGGAAAAAGCACGCAGAGAGCACAAAAGCACAGTGTCAATAAACACTATCTTGCAAGGAAAGATCACCACTGAAATGTAATGATTTGAATAATAACCTACCATTTGTATGGTAGGTTATTTTTTACTTATTGAGTTCTGCTAACAATTTAAGACAAATGCAGCCAAAAACTAAACTTCCTTGGCTAGGGTAAGTATAGTATAGTATAGTATAGTATAGTATAGTATAGTATAGTATAGTATAGTATAGACAGATTTTGCTGTACACTAAAGCTGATGTTTTGGGGATAGGATAAGATAAGATCAGAGAGCATAGGAAACAGCAGCCAATTGTATAGAAAGATTTGCATGAATATGCAAAAGCATTTACATATTCATACAAAACAATGAGACACTGTGTTCATGGTGCACACCAGTGACCAAATGACGTGGAGAGCAAAAGAAAAAAGAAAAAAAAAGTATTTTTAGAATTTTGATTATGATCTTAGAAAAGTACAGATGTTTCATCGAAACATCATTTTCTGAACGATCATTAATCAGTTTTTGGAGATACTCCACCCTACAGGAGAAACTATCCAAAACCATCCAGTAACAAAAAGGTAATTTATGTTGAATATTCACATATCTTTGCTGTAGTCTATTATGTTCTCTCAACTGTTGGGCTGCCAAATGTGCTGCCATCTGTTGGATTTTTATGTGTTTACACCCTTTCTAGGCCATCACCTCATTCCCAAGTGGGAGTTTGTGGAATTTGTGGAACACTATAAGATGACCTCTTGTTTCATAGAATCTGTTTATTACCCTGATGTAGGCTTCAGGTAGAAACACGTTGGGTACATATGTTTGGTTTTTATGGTTTAAAAGGTCCTGGAGTCTTTCTTTGGCTTAGTTTTTATGTTTTTTCCCCATCCAAAGTGCAACTCTCACTCACCTTATATGAATCTACGAAACAAATATTTCATATTTGACATGAGTGTCAACACTATATTTTGTATTATAGACTTGATTTGATTGTTGACATAACTTCTTTTCTTAAATTAATTTTCATATAAAGCTAAGCAAAGCCAGCCTTTATGCAAATTACATATTGCAAAAAGTAAAGATAAGTTAAAAAAAGAATGCAACATGAGTGTATGTTGCGGTTTTTCTGCAGGTCGCAAACAATTAACACTATAACAGATCAAATAGTGTGTTGGGGGAGAAATCAACGGCAGTAAAGTTAGAGAGGTAAAGTGGTACACTTTGAAGCAATTTTGATTTGAACCGAACACAGCATGCATTTATCATAACAGGTTTGTCATCATCATTAGATGCTGAGTACAAACACTCAGCAAACAGCAGGGGTGGCGTCATAACTAACTGTTTTATTTTGACAGATGTGGTACCATATATATTGGACATCTTAGATCTTTCTACATGATCGTCTCATAAAACTCTTGCAATGCTGACAGTCATCAAAAAAATGAATGTTACCATGCAATAAATACAACTTCTGTTTTTACACAATCCTGAACAAAGAGGAAATATTCTTGTAATAACTGTGTCATGATCATGTACTAACATTTCCACTCTTATGGATGTGGAGCAACACTGGAAATATTCAGTTAGAACACCCCCCCCCTTCTCTTTTGTCCACTGCCAGATATGAAGTGTTGTGTAATCTTGTTATGATTTGAGTCAGGGCATGTATGGACCAAACTGAAGAGGCGGAAGACAGATCACTTAAATGATTAAAACGAGGGATTTATTAACAAAAATACAAAGGCTAGCAAAAAACTTGACCAAACCGGGAGTAGAACAAAAGGCGAGGAGGCTGGAACGGCAGGCAGGGTGGAAGTCTCCCAACGGGCTGAAAGGGTGAAAAAACGCAGAATGAAAAAAGAGAACAAGTGGCGAGGTTTAGTGAAAAAGTCTCGCTGTAGCAGGTTGTACAGCATTGACTGTGTGACACACTGACACCAGCTGCCGGAAACTCCAGGCATATGAAGGCAAGGACCAAATCAAGGGAATCAGCAGCAGGTGCGAGAGGGATCAAGCCTCCTGAAAGTACAAAACAAAGGAGAGGTTGCACAAGAAACAACAACATCTTTCAAAATAAGGGACAGGAAGAAGCGCGAAAGCGGACCCTGACAAATCTGTTCCAGTGGTGAAGAACTGCGGGCTGGTACATAACCAACAGTTGTGTTTCATCAATAGTTTCCTGTTGCAACTCACCAACTGCTTTCATGCCAACATCTGTCTCACACTTTTAAACCCGAGAAGTCGGCCTCACAAATAAAGAATAAGGAAAAAGATAAGAAAAAAAAAAATCAGCTTCACGTCGCCATCTTCAAATGCCACTGTTTATCCATAAGAATCCATCAGAACAAAAATGGTACACAAAGTCGCTAGAGAGACGTGTATCCCAGTTATATTGTATTTGCAAAATGACACGCCTTCAGTGGAAAGTATTCAAAGCCCAACTGAGATCATTTCACTTTATGTTTTCGTGTTGCACGTGACACCTTTTCATGGTTCATCAAACTGTTTGACCCCTTCATTGGGCAAGAAGATATTGCAAGTGTTAACAAAGGAACAGCTTCCATTACCTCCTGTCACCCCAAACGCACACCACCCCCACCCCTTCCCCAAACTGCACTAACATACTTTACACTTGTCCTGTAAATACAACAATACATCCACTGTTTATCAATAATAGAAGTAGACGTCTTTTTTAGATACTTTAATAAAGTATGACGTATGATATCTTTATAAATTTGTCTACTGTGTATACGTTCTGTATAAGTTCTGTATACGTTCTGTATAAGTTCTGTATAAGTTCTGTATAAGTTCTGTATAAGTTCTGTATAAGTTCTAAAGCTTGTGTGATCAGCACTTTGAGTATTTTATGATGAGAGGAAGTAAGTAAGGCGAACCGTCCCACTTCTGCTTTTCATCCAACCAAGTAGCTGTCACGTTTGCCGGAGCTGGTGAGAATTTTAAACTTTTATTCACCGATGCATTCTTGACATTTTGCTGCCAGTGACTTGACAGAAATGACCTGTGTCTGTGTTATAGGCTCATGTTAATGATGGAGTATTTTATTTTGATTATCCTTGCTCTCGTGCCAGGTAAGGGAATGCTGATGGTATATTCATTAATTATTATTAATTAACACTTATGGTATATTAATGCAAGACCTAATCAACAAATCTTGAATTATTTTTGTGCCCAAAGGTGTTTGGAGTGGAGATTGGAGCGTGACCTTTGAAAATAAGTGTGCTTTGAAGGGGACATCAGTAGTTATAAGGTGTAACTATGACTACCCTTTGGGCCATTTTGTCACCAGTGTGAGCTGGTCAAAAGTCCAGCGTGTAGCCGGTCAGTGGAAGCGGGTTCCTCTCTCTGAGCTGCCTTCACCTCCAGACCACTTTGAATACGTGGGCGACAAATATGATGACTGTGACCTGAAGATCAATGATGTACATCCCACAGATGCAGGATATTACTTTTTCAGTTTTGTGACAACTCTCAACAGATGGAGAAGTAAATCCCCCGCGTATTTGTCTGTGCAAGGTAATGACAATAACGGACATTATTAGAGGTCATAACTTTCAGGACTTAATAAGGTTTTTAGTAAGTGAGAATAGTAGATTCATCTTTTTCTGTGCCTTGACCAGGGTTGACCGCTGTGGTGAGGCCGACCACTGTGTCAGAAGGAGATGATGTCCACCTAATCTGTAGGTCAGGTTGCCCTACATCTGTAGACATTGTCTGGTTCAGGGATGGACAAAGAGTGCTGAACCCGGTGTTCCAGGCCAGAAGAGAGGATGCTGGGAGTTACCAGTGTGCTGTCTTTGGACAGGAGACAGCCAGATCTGCCTCTGCGGCCCTGAATGTTCTATGTAAGTAAACAATTACAACCTAAGCTCACATAATAGGATGTTTTCATAGAATAAAGCAGCCATTCCCAAACTTAACAATGCTACAACCCAATTTAATCTCGTGTGTGTATCTCAGTATGTCCTCGAGGCAGAAAATAACACCTAAAATCACCCTTTCCCTCCTGGTATTCAAGCCCAAAATGCTCTATAAATCCATAAATAGCCCATAATATTCCACATAAACATAACAGTTTGCATATTTATAAATATTACCAAATATTTTACAATCATTTTATGTTTTATGACATTAAAGACCTTAAACTGACATAAGGTGTCCTTGTGACCGTTAGCCAGCAAAGACAACACCTGGATGCCAAACTGAAGCACAATTTATTTTATTTTTAACAGCAACATAACTATAAACAGGCCAGATGTTCTCTGTAACTAAAGCTTATGGGGTTTTTTCCCCAGATGAGGTACTCAGCACACATTGTTTCTATTCACAAAGACCAAAAAAGCGACAGAACAATAACTTCAGCTAAATGGGACAGTTAACACCTATTTTCTCCTGACCAGTCTCTTTCACAGGCTAAAGGACAGATTCAATTTGAAGCTTTATTTGGAAATAGTGGACTTTTGGTTGTCAGCTACATGGACATGATGAGAGAGTAGTAGGACTGTACTGTACTATTTAGTGCAGTTTATACATCCTGGATAGTCCCTCTTTCACTGCAGATCACTGAGATTCCCCTGAGTTTCACTACAGGGGAATTCACATATGTATTTTTCATGTTTTAGCACTTTTGTTTTACATACTGTCTAATGTGTATAAGCTTATCTGAAACAAACACATGGTGCAGGTCCGTGGCTTATTTGAACCAACCTCGGTTGTCCTCCAAAGGAGGTGGATAAAATAAGCATCTAACAACTAGTCTTTGCTTAATGCAGTAACATATGTTAATCTACTGTTTACACTCAGCCATTGTGTTCATGTTCTACTGTTCTCTGGTCAGATGCTCCCAAGAATGTGACACTGTCGCTAAGTTCACCAGGAGACATCGTCAGAGGAAGTTCAGTGACTTTCACCTGCAGCTGCGAGGCCAACCCGCCCGTGACACACGAAGGATACAGCCTGTACAAGGACGGACAGTTGGTCGCTTTAGGACTGAACCTCACCATCTCTGACATCCAGCCCAGTCACAGTGGACTGTACCACTGTCAAGCGTGGAACAACGTCAGCTGGAGGGACACTTACGTGATCAACTCGACTGACATTCACCTTGATGTCCAGTGTAAGTGTGTTGACGTGTTACACTGAGGTGATATGTGTCTGTAATACATATCAGGCTTTGCGTAAGACTTTGCGTAAGCAAAAATGACAGATTACACTATAATTATAATATCTTGTCCCTGTTTACACTACATAATCAAAACAAACTGTGTTTACAAATCAACACAAAGTAGTACATTATTAAAATGTGTGTAACTTTGCAATTTCAATGTTTCTATCCCAGCACTCAGAGAGCACAAACCTCTGCCAAGGCCACTCACTTTTCCACACTGACACTACACTTTCCGGAATCTGCATCCACATCTCAATCATTTGCTCCTTTGGGCTATGATATACAAACCCCCCCAAATTTCATTCAGATCTGTATTTTACTTTTTTGAATGATGCTGCTCACAAACAGACAAACCAACACAGTGAAAAACATAACCTCCTCGACAGAAGTCATGTTGTCATTTAGACAATGGAAGAATTCTTAGGTTTCTACCTGCAATACCCCCAACTCAGGTGGAGAGGAAGTGTTGACGAAAATGTCATATTTGCACAGACATTAACAGTTTGAGTGACCTGGTAATATTGTCCACCTTTAAGAGATAAACCTGAATTTAAAAGTTACCTCTCAAATTAGAAATCATGTCTGATAACATTTTTATCGTTTTATTGATTTCTTTTTTTTTTTTTTTTTACAAGCTGGTTTCCATGTCTTCGGGGGACATTGCATTGACTTACTTTCCTTTCCTGGAGACTTACTCTCTTACTCTTACTCTAGCCGAACCCTAATCCTGAAACCAGGTCTTAACCCTCAAAAATCCCTTTTAAGGAGCAACAGAATGTGACAACCAGCAAAAAATGTCCTCTTTCTCAAAATGTCCTCACTCCTTATTTTTAAATGTTTTGAAAAATGTATTGGAAAAAAAAGTGTTACTCTTTATCCCCCTTTTAATTTTTCAGGCATTGCTTTATCCATTCAAACGTAAAGAGGCGCTCCGATTCTAATCCCAGATTTTCACAAGGCTGCGCAGTTGGAGAGCAACTACTCACTTAGTTGACACTGTCCTTTGTCTTCAGATGAGCCAGTGGAAGTTACAATCTCAGTGGAGCCAAAAGAAGTGGCTGAGGGCAGCAGTGTGAATATGACCTGCAGCAGTGTGGCTAATCCTGCAGCAGACAGCTACACCTGGTACAGGAAGACACAGTCCCCCAGCTCCAGCTCCAGCTCCAGCTCCAGCTCCAGCTCTATGGTCCAGATGGGCTCAGGACAGACGCTGTCTCTTGACTCTGTGGAGGCTTCCCACTTTGGACTGTACTTCTGCAAGGCCAGAAACAGTGTGGGGGAGAACAACTCAACTGAGGTTCTTCTCATCGTGAACAGAAGGACACAGGGTATGTGTCACTTTTAAAAAGTTACCTTTGTTAGTCATCATCGTCCTCAGAAAAGGTTGCACTTTTTACAAAATGTTTAAACACATTTCCAGAAACTGTACTCTTTCATATTTACATGTACATGTTTATTAATATGTACTGTCCCATTATAAATAAATGAAAAAAAAAGGTTTGCTTCAGTTATTCAGAATTGTGTGCATAGTTGCAAATTTCCTAGTTGTGAGACTAGTAAAGGATTATAGTTCAAACGGTAATCTAGACGTATATAATGTAATGTTCTGTTTGGTTTTGTGTATTTAATCCGTGACTGTGTGGCAGTTTCTTAAATATGATGACCGTGTGGTGGGTCATTTTTGTCCTGAAGGTGTTATTCGGTCTGATGTAAGTATTATGACACATATAAATGTGTGTTCCTCCTCAGGCAGCCAGTCCCAGCAAATCATAGCTGGACTTGCAGGAGTCGTTGGTGGAGTGGCTCTTGTGACTGCTCTTCTTTTGTTCATGTGAGTTTGGGTAGAGAGTGTGCGAGACAGACATTTCCTAGTGTTGTCTCGACATCAGTTTGATATACACGATGTGCGTCTTTTTCTGTTGTGCGTTATCTCTATGACATTGACAAAGCCTGTTAACACACTGAGCGTTCACTGTTGTAAGCAATATTTTGGCGTCATGTTGCTGCTGTGATTCCCACTAGTACAGAGAAACCTCTCTAAAATATGAGACCACAGGTCTGAGCACAGTTTCCTAAGCTTCGGGCATTTTAGTCACCTGAAGTGAATTTTCTGAAGCCCATGCCCAGATTTGTACAGTAGCAAAAATGACAGATTACACTATAATTATAATATCTTGTCCCTGTTTACACTACATAATCAAAACAAACTGTGTTTACAAATCAACACAAAGTAGTACATTATTAAAATGTGTGTAACTTTGCAATTTCAATGTTTCTATCCCAGCACTCAGAGAGCACAAACCTCTGCCAAGGCCACTCACTTTTCCACACTGACACTACACTTTCCCGAATCTGCATCCACATCTCAATCATTTGCTCCTTTGGGCTATGATATACAAACCCCCCAAATTTCATTCAGATCTGTATTTTTCATTTTTGAATGATGCTGCTCACAAACAGACAAACCAACACAGTGAAAAACATAACCTCCTCGACAGAAGTCATGTTGTCATTTAGACAATGGAAGAAATCTTAGGTTTCTACCTGCAATACCCCCCAACGCCCACCAGAGGGCCACGTGAAGCACCCATTTTAGTGTTATTTGTAACATCTATTTGTTTTTGGTTTTTTTTCCTCAGGAAGAGAAAAAGAAAATACACAGAGAAAGGGGTACGTATACACAGTAAACAAATTAAAATAAGTGAATCTGAATCTGACCAATGATATAAGGATTTTAATTCACCTGTGATTTCCTGTTCTTTCCTTGTCTGCAGGCTGATTTTGACTCCAGACTCAGAGCAAGTAGCTCGAGCTCTTCAGTCAAAGAAGACCAGCTCACAACCATTTATGCCAACATCCACACAGTTCCATCCTCTGCCCCTCTTGTAAGTCCTGTTTGGGTGGTGCTCCTCATTCACTAAGGAACTCACATCGTAACCATGATCTAAATATGACACGTGAACATAAATTGTTCCAATGCAAAGATGCAGCACCATGTTTTTGCTTTTTTTTTTTTTTATTATTCATTCACTTCTCTGCTCTCCCTTCAGACTCCAACTTCTGAAGTGGACGTGATCTACTCAACTGTGACCATCAAACCCAAAGAAACCAATGTTACACATCACATAAACAACAGAGGAGCCCAACAAGAGCCCCGGTATGTTTTCTTTCCACTGTGATTTTTAGACAGGTACATGCTTGATACTAAAATCAAGACCTGCTCACTCTGTGAAGTGTGAAAGGTGCTTCAACTGTGAACGCAATTCCCGATGCAACTCCCAAAGTCGTGGCTAAAGTGCCCTCCTGAAACAGAGGTTTCACTTACTGGCAACTACAACATTAAATCACCTGTACCTTTGCTCTGGCCTCTAACCCAAACCGCACTGAACACACGACAAATCCTTTCACTTCCATGTAACATTTAAATCCAGTTAAAATGCCAATATTAACATGTATACTACTTAATGGGGTCGACACAGAAACAATCTCCAATGCATTAAAGCGTATTCATTCATATCATTGTTTCGTCTTCAGGTCCAGAGCAGCAGAGGAGGAGGATACTGTGATCTATGCTACTGTGGCTAAATCCAGAGGATCCTGATCTTAACACGAGTGCAATAGTGAACAGAAAACAACAACCTTTTTTGTTTAAGTGTTTTTTTTCCTTCATATTTTTGGATTTATGATGTATTTATTTTTATTACTCTGTTTCTGTTAAGTTTGTATTTTGCACAGTCATACTTTATGTCAATTCAGTTGTTTTATAAGGAATAGGAGACAATGCCAGAGAGAGAGAGAGACTATTTAATTCTACTGTCAGTTCCTATGCTAAAAATGATGCTAAACTATGTGGTTATTTGCCCCACAAACCTAATCCATTTGTGCCCAATAGCTGCAAGGCAACGCCAGGAAGTGTACTACTGCCATCTACTGGCCGATTTAACAAGTTGCTCTTGGATGCTTGGATGAAAAATAATAATAATAATAATAATAATAATAATAACGACAATAATAATTATCGTTATTGTTATTGCCGTTATTGTTATTGTCATTATTATTATCACAATTCACTCACTCACTCACTCATCTTCTACCACTTTATCCTCAATATTATCATTATAATAATTATTATCATTATTATCATCATCACCATCTACAGCACCTTTAACAACAGCTGTTAAATTAGTGTTTCATCGAAAAGGACAGAACAATGAATGAAGGCAAGGTATCACCAAGAAAATTGCCAGTAAAATCTCAATAAAATGTGCATTGCTGCCATGTTATGCAAGAATGTATGAATTTAAAGTTAAAAAAAAAACAACCTTTCAGTCACATTTAACAAGTAAAGCTGGTGCAGTTTTGTAGGCATTTCTGGCAGTTGGGGAAGACTGTGTGGGCTATGGCAATAATCTGTCCATTGTGAAACTGAGACAGCATATTTAAGTCAAAAGGACTAAGTGTGTTATCAGCCAAATATAACCCTCATGGAAGAATTAGGCCATTTTCAGTAAGGGAATAGGTCAAATATAACCCACAAAACCCTTTGTTTTTGGGATGAGTTATGATTAAATCCAGGAGGCAGTAATACAGAAGAATTCAAAAAGCGTATCTGTATTTTGCCCTAGACAGAAACATTAAAAGTATTACCTTTTGGCAAGTGAAAAACTGCACATTATGGCACTTTACAGTTATTTTTACAGGTTTAGGTCACTAAGTGTGTCATAATCTGACATGTATAACCTCCAATTTAATTCATTTTATTTAACGTAATAATAATAACTGAGGAAGAAACCTTTGAGTCACGAAAAAAGGTGCTACAATCACTAGGTTTTTGGCAAGTTAAAAATGCGTATCAGTTGTATTTAACCCTTAACGTCTATTTCAGCAGATAAAAGGACTAGGTTGGCTATAATCTGTCGAAAACACCCCTCAGTAATAAAGCCAGTAAGTAAAAAGAAACAAACGACTCAATATGATCACTTGCAGTTACTGTACTTGACCTCTGTGGAGCAGTACAGTCTCTGAAATGTGGTTTTATATTTATCACTCGGGTGGTGTTGGGAAATCAACATTTCCAGTAATTGTTTTCCCTCTTTGCTTTGTTGTTATTATTATTATTACTATCGTCATGATTATTACCATCATAATAATTAAAAACAAGAAAATAGCTTTAAAAAAGTCAGAAATCTGACATAAATCTCAGAATTCTGAGATTTAGAACGCTACTGAAGAACGCAGGTGTTTTATTTTGGTAGAAAGTATTGACCGGAAGTGAGTCTCTTTCTTTGTTCCGGCTGACTTGACTTTTGTTTCTCCTCCCGTGTTTGGTTGTTGTAAGTGGAGGCTACAGTCAGTGTGTGTATGTGTGCGATAGTGAGAGCAGTTGAAAGTGTTGATTTACCTGTCAACGCAAGCAGCAGCGTTTCCAGCCACATTTCGTGGATTATTTCTCGTGTCGTCCAGTAAACTCGTTAAAGGTTGGCTTAGCGGTGCAGCCATGGCTATGACCGGGGCGACGTAGAGAAGAGAGGGGGGTTTAAATTACTCTTCTCGTCTGTTGACTTGAAGTCAACGGTGCGGCGGAGCAGAACCGAGCGACCTGCGTGTCTGGCTAAGATTTTTTTTAAAGTTGTTTTTAATCGCAGTTTTCCCCAATAGCAGCAGAAATATTTATCCCGAGCTCGTTCGTTGTTTTTCGGTTGTGTTTTTCCGAGTTTTGGAGTTTTCCCCGGAGAGTTGGCGAGCTGAGAGCGGCTCATTGAGTCGGGACTGACCGCTGGAGTTGGTCCTGAAAATGGAGGCTGTGATCGAGAAGGAATGCAGCGCGCTCGGAGGACTCTTCCAAACGGTGATCGCAGACATGAAAGTAAGACGACCTTAACCTTATACTTAACTACGCACTTTCAAGCGATAGTTAATTAAACTAACTACCAAGCCAACTCCACACACAGCACATCGATGTAAAGTATAACACAGTAGATAATTGAGCAAGAACCAAGTCATGTAACTGTAGCTAACATTAACTCCTCAACTTCAGTTAGAGCTTCACAACAGTTAGAAGTGCAAAGATGGTATAGAGCTTACGATGTTATTTTATATTAACAAGTAAACTGTTAATTATTTTCGGAAATGATCGATTAGCTGTTTGGTTCAGAAAAGTGGTAGTGTTTTGTACACAAACCATAGATTTTCATTGTACTGTCACAGAAACCAGAACGTATTCACATGAATCAGAGAAACTTAAAAACATCACTTAGTCTGATTATTGGTAGACTATCTAAAACGTTTAATGAATGGAGTACTCAGTTATTTGTGGATCAAAGGACATTCCTAAAACACCATTAGTACATTATCTCTGGACCTGTTTAATTTTGGCATTTGTAAATATTGCTATGCGTCTGTAAGTCTGCAGCTAATACTCACTTTCATTGACAGTTGGTTGTTTATTCTATAAAATGTCTTAAATTGTTCACAAACCAAAGACATTCACTTTACTGATTCTAAAAAATAAAGGAAACCAGGACATATTGAGATTTAGGAAGGAAAACATGATTAAAACATGTTTTTTTTTTAATTAAAATTCAAACAAACATTCAAACTTATCAATTAATTGCCATCGTAGTGGGTGATCAGTTTAGTAGACAGTTACCTATCGATTAATTGTTGCAGCCCTATGCTCCAATTTTAGGTAAAACTGTTTTGTTTGCTGGTTCCAGGTTGGAGTTGCTGCAGCAGCCGCTGCCATTGGATAAAAGCTAAATTTGGAAATCAGTCACAAAACTAGGACATCTTATTTTTTGATGTTATTTTTGACTGACCATGGCTGATGAAACAATTAGCAGATTTCTCAGCTGCTGCACTTTAGACTGGAGGAATCCAGGGAATGTAGCTGCCAGGCTAGAAAAATCACCAACAGGCTCTGAAGGCTTTGACATGTGCAGGTCAAATGGCCAGCCATCAGGTCTACTGGAGTCAGGAAGTTTGTTATGAATACTACTCAGACAGTCAGCACTTCTCACCATGCCTTGTTTCACTTGACTAGGCAATTCATGGACCCCCTGTTTCCACACTGTCAGGTTACTGTGCTGCCAGTGGAAATATGCAAATGCAGTAGTCAGGGGGGTCCGTAAAAAGTTTTTTAGATTAGTCCTTCATTTATATTATGAATGGCCTCAGAGATCAATAGACAGTAAATATATTTATTTTAATCTTAAATAGTTCTTAAATTGTTTGTAATAAAACAAATTATAGTCACATTATTCCTATAGAAGTCTATGATGGGTTCCCCTGTATTCTATCTTGTAGAACGTCCTTTGGCTTAAAACAAGTGGGAACTTCTGATCCAATCTATTAGGGAGAGGAAATGCAAAGAAGCTGGTTTGACATGGTACTGGTAAAGTGTTCGATATGGAGCTGGAAGGCTTCTCCTCAGATGGATAGACGAGAGAAATGCCACGGCAATGAGAGAAGAAAGAGAAAGAGGGGATGGTGATAAAAAAAGAAACAAAAGTGATGTAAGGGAGATCAAGAGACTCAAAGGGAGGGATGGGAGATACAGCTGGTTGTTGGGTGTAATATTTGGCAGCATAACATGACATTCCTCAGGTCTTTAACAGTAGTAACACACCGCTGGCAAACATGTGGTCATGCTATATTCAACACTCTGTCATGTGCTGTCTCGTCACCGTGTTAGCATCCTCTTGTCAATGCATTAAGCCACTTGTTCTCTGTGATGGTTTGGACAAAAGGCTCTTCATCTATTTTCAGCTCAGGACCTGAACTGGATAAATTAAATTTGGAGTTCCATTGGGAACCAGGCTCATCATAACATAGTATTAGTGCCCTTATTGTACAGAAGAGGCTTGTGACCCATTTAACAACACGCAGGACAATATTTCATTGTCTTTTGATCATATAGTGTTGAAAAGAAGTTAAAGTAGGAGCAAAATGAAAATCGCTTAGACTAATCTATATTGTTTTTATTAAGTTCTAAAGTTCATAAATATGGGAAAACAATTTTGGAGGTGACTCATGACATAAGTGGGGTTACATGTGTAAAATGTATTAAGCCCTGGTTTTTGTTTAACCCTGTAGATAAGGTAAATCGTCAGTGTTGTTTAAACTGTTATGAAACAGTGAGAATACTAAAATCTGTCCTAATGGTTGTGCCATTCTTGTTCTTTCCCACAGAGCAGCTACCCTATTTGGGAGGACTTTATCACCAAGGCTGGCAAACTGCAGTCACAGCTCAGGTAAATATGTGTCTGTATGCAAGTACAAAATATTTCAATGTTTCTGTGGGTTATTGATAGTGGAATCTATACTAAACTATTACAATTATTAAAACTGAAAAGAGGGTAATCAACATCTGCACTCATTGTTTCAGTTACTTCTGTAACTTAAAAATACACACTGATCTTATTTAATATAAGGTATTGTAGACTTTCATAGTATGTGTATTTATACTGTATCTAAAAAAAACCCTGAGTTTACACATGAAGAATTTAAAAAAATAAAAATTGCAAAAGACACGGTTGTGAAAAGAAAATGGTAAAGTCATTGTGCATGTTGCATGTGACTTAGATGTCTACTGAAGCTACTGACAAAAATACTATAAAATGGTTTTGAAAGCAAAATCTATTTATACACAGAATCAGAGTGTACTTTGTAAGTAAAGCACATAGCTGACAAGGGAAATAGCTCCGTAACATCTCTTTTGACCAGCGTATGCTGACTTTCTTGTACTAATAAATCTTTTCTATCAACTTTTTTATTTTATCTGGCCGTTTGCATTCTTCCCAAGTAAAATGGCCCTGTGCCCTGAGTCTACTACAAGCAGTGACATTGATGCAAAGCCTAATGTCTTAACGATATCTCCATATGTCAATATCTGTCAGCCTAGTCCTATTTAATCTTTTTAAGCCTGATTTAATTTGTCTTTTTACTGCTGTGAATGTACACACCTGCTGTCAAAATTATTCCATGTCTTTAGCTAACAATGGAAGCCAGTCCTGGCCACCTCTCCTAGTTGGTTTTAAGTGGCAATGTGTAGGGAGGCAAACAAGTTATAGCAGCTGAGATTAAAGCTCGTTGTGGAGTATGTACAGTAAATAAGGATGTCCTGTGGTCTGACTTATTCTTTGATTAACAATACTGGACGCTTCTCTCAATTTTAAATATCCACACGTCCTCAGACAGACTAAGACTGACAGTTGTAGAGGCTTAGGGATTTCCAGGGGCCACTATGTGACCCCTTCTTCAATTTTTCTCAGTATTACTCAGTTATTCAACTGTCCCCATAAATTAGGTTAAATATGTGACTTTGTCATACTAAAAGCTCAGAATATTTGTGGCCTGGTTGCTGAGGAATGACTGTTGATTATTTGGATGTCTGTGCACCAAGACACCAGGGCAATGATGAAAGTTCAAATAGGTGGTTATGAATTATATCTGCATTACCATTACCATGAGTCCATTTTGTGCATGTTTGATTTGTGCATGAAAACATCTGAATGTAAAAATTCTGGAAATATTGTATTAAAGCGAGAGGGAGATGGAAACATTTATTAAGTATATATTAAGTATTGATGAAAAGTAGACGTGAATGAGTGCAGTGAAAACAGTTTTAGTGAATAAATTATGCCTTTTTAGAAATAGCATGCCTGAAATGTCCTTCAAATTTAGCTGTGCAGGAAAAATAGCAAAAACAGTGGGTGCTCCAAGCAAGAGGAGCCATGTCTGGACTGATGAGGAAACCAAAATGTTCCTCCACTAAGTGCAAGAAACAAATATTACTACAATAATAAATTGAAGCAGCAATGCAATGCCAGCTTATATCAGCAGGTACATCATCAGGATGTGTCAGGATGAACTTTGGCATCACCTATTATTTCCCAATATTTGCAACAGCAGCAGTTGGTGGTGCCACATATCAATCTTTTAACAAATGTTTTAAAAGTCAGTTTAAATTTACCATACATTTCATTGAAAATCTAATAGTTTAATGACTGTCCAAGTATGAAGATGTATTCATATGGCTGTCTGCCTTTAGTCCAGTATAACAATATGTTGTGATACATAATCGTTGACCCATATTTTGACCTATTTTGGCATTAAAGGTTACTGCCTCCTCAACTGAATAAAAATTAAGGAGAGCAGTTATTCTGATATTCAATTATTATTTGTTGATTATTCAAATATTCTAATCACTGATGCATGAGAGCTAGTGAAAGTAATCCAGGGATCATATCCCATTGAGCTAAGAGGAGCAGCTAATGAGATGCATTCAAAGACCCTTGTAAATTTCATCACTTCCTCTGGATCTCCCTTCTGTTGAGTTTTGAGGAGCAGTCAAGATGCATTCAAGAAATCCCTTAAATTTCATCACCCCTGCAAACACACATGAAGTCCACCAACTAAATGCTTGTTGTCACCTTGTGATAGTTGCACCACAAATTAGAGTCATTGTTTTTTATATATGCAATTAACATATGTCTTATTAATATATTACAGTCACAGTAACTAATTGACCTTTTAATAATCAAGCGAATAATCAAATACTCATGCCCACCTTAAACAAACAACAAAAAAATTAATAATTGCCATATGATGAAGGTTGGTCTATGCCCAGCTTTGGGCTGCAGTCGTTGGGGCACATGGATGGCTGAAACGAAGCCCTTGAAGAGCTAATAGGAGTGTGCTTTCTCGGCGTGCTCATGGTGACCTACAAATAAGACTGTCTTCTTTAAAGCTGGTCTCCAATACTAGAAACACCAAACTAGTCCCTTTTGACTACAACATATCCCCACACCCAAGGACCCCTGTAATCTGTTTTGGGTCTCTCTGTCACACACACACACAGTACAACACCAACACACCCACCTTCCCACTTTGGTCTGGATAAGTGACTAGCCAGCAGTGGTAGCAGCAAATGTCTGTTTGTGTAATGACGTCCTGAGGCGGACTACTCTGTAATTTAGCCCCTTTTGCTCCCCTCTCACAAAGCAACTAGGAAATCAACCAATTACAGTGTTGGCTGTTCTTTCAGTTTTGGTCCAAATATGGTGTGTGTGTGTGTGTGTGTGTGTGTTGTTTCTGGTATGATAGAACCATCTTACATGCACACATACACATGAACACAGAAGAGTGTGTAGAAAGTGGGCTGGGTGGAATACAAGCTGGCTGATTTGTAATCACAGTCCCCTTTTAAGTTGTCCGTGTTTGGTCTTTTTTGGTGGGTCATGTTTAATGCTGCTGTGTCAGAGCCAGGCTTACACATATGCCTCCCCTCGCCCTGGTTAAAAGTTCATCTAGTGATGCAAAAAGACCTCAAAGCTTTAAATTCAGCTTTTGAACTTTGTGATTACAAAGTTTGTGCCCAGGAAGGAGACCAATAGTATTTCGATGGTAGACAGGCACCACATAAATAGATTAAACAGGGTCCTAAACAGATGCATTTAAATCCCTGTTATCAGAGTACTATTTTTATAAGGAAACCTGAAACAAATTAAGTTGAATGTAATGTTCCTATGATTTACATTTACTGCAGTTACACTTGGGTTTCAGTTTAGCAAAGAATGGATGAGGATAGCAGCACTGAATATATCATTGTCAGGAGGAGTGTGCTGCTACTACACCAGGGTCCATGCCTTGTCTTGGCCAAGGCCTTGTGGCGTATATATGTTAAAGTCATTTGTCTTGACTCCAGGAAAGTGCCATTTGCAGATTTTATGGCCAATGGTTGCAGTCAGGTCATTGCTGAAGTACTGTGCAGAGCTGAAAGCTTGTAGCAGCAATAAGCAACAGTGTCAATCGGTATATAATTTGCGGGTTGGGTGTTAAAAAAACAAATGATTGGCTTCTATAAGGAAAGTTTGATACACTCTATGTGTCTCTCAGCCATTTTTGGTGTTACAGGCATTTCTATTCGAACTTATTTAAGTGGTCTGTCTTTTCTTTATGTCTCTGCAGCAATGACTTTTCATTATTATTCTATCTTGAGAAGTGCTTTAAATTTTATTGTTAATTGAATAAACATATGAAAACATGTAAAAAGCTCAAGTTTGTATTTTCAGTGTTGCTAATTGTAGTATGCTGAAAACTTAAGTAAGTTTAATTTGTTAGCATTTCTCTTGTTAAAGCATGGAACACATTATTTTACAGATGATCTTTACTTGTAGTCGTAAACAGCTGCACACTGTACTTCAGTGTATGGTTTTCCCTCATATTAAAAAACACAGCCAAAACCACTTCCATGAAAACCTGTTTTAAATTAATGAGTTAAACTTGACTCAACAAGACTTGGCTGCAAATGCATGATCAATTTCATAGACCATTGTGTACATGTTATAAATTAGTGGAGGCAGATATCAGCTGGAGGTTCCTCGGGTACCCACACTGGGCTGTAAATAGAAAGGAATCGTGTGTGCCTGTGAGTATGTTTCTTTTTCCATTTGTAGGACACACCCTTGGATCTTCTGGTCAGATCTGCAACAACACAGCAAAATCAGGCAAAATCACTTTGAGTTTCACTTTGAGTTGAGTGATAGCAGTCGACAAGGCACTTTAATATTAAGATCTTTAACCAACTTTGGAACCATAGTTTTTCATTATTTATCATTATTTAATTTGCATTTGTTGACTCTTCTGGAAAGTTTGTTGTAATGAAACAGATAGCAAATTTTAAGATTTATAATTTCAATATTTTTTGTTAGACTCATATGAGGCGATTATCCTCATAAGAGTACTTGGTGCCATGTCATTCTTACTGTGTTATGTGTCCATGGAGAGCTGAATGTGCGTACATGCCTGTGGTTCCATTCATACTTAAACGAGGGTCTGCGTCAGTCTAATGTTTCACACATGCATACTCAACCTTACATTCCATTCCAGCTGTGGCAATTTCTCAACAGGGGTTCACCTTCTTTTGTCTTCCCTTGTATGCTTTGAGCGCATAGTGGAACTCCTCTCATAACCTCAAGCAGGTTTCCAGGATGCTGTGTTCTTTGTTGTTTTATGTGACCAAAAACAAGTGCATACTGTCCACGGGACTGGAAAGTCCAGTTGATGCCACTCACTGCCTTTGGTCCACATGGACTAGTTCATCCACTCAGGGTCCTGGTGGATGTCAACAGAAATGGGTGGATGACACAATTTACATCACCCAGAGCCTAGTGGACATCTGTGCATGCAGAGGGTATGACCCAGGCCTTTTGTAGACTTCATCAGTTTACTTTCCCATTAGGAATATCAGCCAGCAAAAAAATGGAATTCTGCAAATGCCTTTGTCATGTTGTTGAGTACACACAAAACTTTTGGACCTTTCCCTCCATTGAGGAAACCTAATGCCAATTGAAGTAACTGGTCAGACACAAGGGCAGGTGGGCACTCAGTTGGGATACCACTAAAATGGTGTCTGTAATGACTAAAATGGATAGTAAATTTACACCAACCTTCCAGTTCTCTTTAATAAGGAGGCTGTATTTTGCCCTTCCTGCAGTCTGTTTTGTATACACTGTATTTTATGCTCCAGAATACATTGCACAAGTACATTTGGCTCACTGTACAAGATGGCAGATAAGCAGGTATGACTTGTACACTTTCCATAGGCCCCTCTTCCATTTTAGAGCTGAACAAAGTAGATCCCAGGCTGATCCTTTCATCAACATGTAAGTGTGAGTGTGGCAACCTCTGCTCAGGAGCTGCTCTGCTGAGCCAGACAGATTCCAGTGGTCTCCAAGTAATCACATAGACATTCCTCACACAGCAGGGCATACTTTACTATAAACACACACAATAATACACATCCACAGTCATAGTTTAATTTTCAACTATTACTTGTGCACATATGTGCAAAATATATAGAGTACTGTGCAAATGCCTTAGGCCACCAGTAGATTGTTTGTTTTACCAATGCTATTTTGATCATACAGTAGAATTATTTCTCAATCACTTTATTGGATCACATCCACAATATATGAGAAACATGTATACAGTTTTAAAATAACAACTGATCCAAAAAAAAAAACAGCTTCTGCAAGTTGAAGTGTCAAATAGCTAGCATGACCTATCCTTACACTTAAACAAGCATGACCTTGGCCCTCTTAAAACTGGAGTAGAACCCTAATATTTTTGGTAAAACCTGTGTTTGTGTCACTACTCTGAAAAGGGTCTGTTACTGTTACTGTCAGTGAGTACACATGCTGTGAACTCACTGACAGCTCGCTAATATTTAAGACCAACTTTGTCATATCATTCCAATCCAAATGCTATTGATCCCAGAATTTGACATAAAAAACAACAAAGCTGGTTCTGCCCTGAGACTCGTATTTTACTATATTTTTGTTTTAATATTTCAGAAAACAAATGACCCAACAATATTTTTTCCCATCTTGTCAGTTTATGTCTTGCCTGCCAATGCCTGCATGTAAAGCCAAGAGTTGATTAACTCGTACAGGGTGTGTATGTGTGTCTATCGGCCTGTCACAAGCAATCAAGGGACAAAGTACTGATTAAAAGCCATGTCAAATGTAGACAATTTTTCTAACTGGCAGCAAAAGCTTTGTCTCCAGAAGGGTTTGGGAGTCAGAGGTTTAGGGTAGGGTTAGGTAAATAGAGCGTATGATTAGAGTAAGTCTTCAGGAAATGAACAAAATTCTGTGTAAAGTTCCCAAAGGTGAACTGTGGAAATCTGTGAGTGTTGATGTACCATTTGACTTATTTTAAGTACTTTTAGCCATGAATTAGATCTTTGCCTTTTTGCGATATTGTGTATATTTAGCATTTTAATCTTTTTTTAACATTTTATTTGATATTGTCTTCTCTCCTAGAGCAACAGCATTTGCTGTGGCTGCCTTCCTGGACGCCTTTCAGAAAGTGGCCGACCTTGCTACCAACTCACGAGGTAGGAACGTGCACCCAGATATAGAGGACTGAGACAGTAGTGAACTGTCTTCTCTGTCTCTTCTTTTTGAAGAGTGAGGTTTCACTCTTTATGATTCCCTTTTGTCACACTGTGCTGACAGGGTTAAATTAGTGAAGTCATTGTTCAACGGTATGTGAGTCTGGGCACCTATTAGTGTGTTTGGTTTGTCTAGATGTAGCTTTAGTGTGCAAGTCCAGTCCATGAGCTCACAGTGCTGAGAAACTTTGTGGGTTGTTTGCTTTATCGTATAGGTAGTAAATCTGTCAGTGTGCTGTTTGAAGCTCTGCTGCTGGCATTGTCTCCAACCTCTACCACTTTTCCGTTGGTTTTTCACCCCCACCGTTACCCCACCTCTGCTACAGCAGGACCCTCTACTTGAGTCTGCTCCAGCTCTGTGTATGTGATGGGGGAAGAGGAGTGAGTGATTTCATCTCTCCCCTGCTTTGACACCTCCAGCCTTGTTCCATACTATTAATAGGAACTGAGACGGATGCACACATTCATCATCTCACTTACTGCAGAGACAAAGAGAGAGGGGGCTTTGGTGGGGGTAAGAGCTGGAGAGTAATTGGGGGGGTACATGGAGTCATCACCTCCTCCCCTCTCTCTTTTCCTTTCTCTCTATCTCCCTCTTTTTCTGTCTATCACACATTATACATGTCTCGCTGTCAAGAAATCTGATTCAGTGAGCAGTAGAGTGTTTTGCCATCTTGCATCACTTTCTGTCCACATCCTTTTAATATAATGGGTCTTAGGTAAACATTATCATATGGCACTGATTTTCGGATGTTTTTGTGTGTCCTGTTGCTCATGTTTCACTTTAGAGCTAAACTCTCCAGCAGAGAGGCAAACCAGGACAATAAGTTGTCATGCATACAGATAACCTGTCCATGTTACTGTTGAACCAAAGTTACAGACCATATTTTTCAGTAATAGACAGTTTTACAGGTTTATATATTCGTAAAAGGTAATACAACACTCTCTACTTCTCTGTGAGACAAATGGCAAGAGTTTTCTTTTTACAGCGTATCCTTGTAAACCCTTTAACAACTTAATCTTGCAAATAGCTTTAACAACTCTTGGTTGTTTTTTGTGGTAGCCCAAAATACCTATTTTTGGGGCTGCAACTATGTATTATTTTCACAATTGATTGATAGGGCAATTATTTTGTCAGTTAATTGATTATTTATTTGGTCTACAAAATATTAGAAAATGTTAAAGAATGTTGATCTTTGATTCCAATCTTGAAATTATTATGTTCTATAAGGTCTTGTTTTTCAAAAACCCAATTCCTTCTGTTTTAATGATTTCTTTGTGATATGAAGCCAAGAAACCAGAAAATATTCATATATTGAAAATCACAAAACTGGTTTTAATTATTTAAAAAACATGCAAACCAATTAATTTTGTAATCAATTCATAATCGATACATCTTTTCAGCCCCACCAATTTGCACTACAGTTTTTATGGAAACTAGATCTAATTGGACTCTTATCACACACTGTCTCTATTTTATTGTCTTTCTGCAATGGGGTGGTTTGTTTTTTTTCATACTGAGAGATCATACTGAGAGAATTGAGCTCTGAAAGCAGCTGATCCTGCCTTAAACACTTGATTTTTTTTTTTGCTTGGTTGTGTAAAAGAAATTTATTTAGAAGCACATTCACTAATTCCTAGTAAGCTGGAAAACAAGGCCAGCACTTACTTTTAAAGATGTTAGCAATATCTTTGTTTTGGTGGCCATGGTTTCTAGATGCTCAGAGGCATGAAAATCTAGATCGATTTTTAGGTCAGTCCTCACAACAGCCCATAAAATTTGTTTGGGAGAGAAAACATGATCTTTGCTGTGCAATTTACTGAGGAGTCATTTGTCACCAAACAGAACTGCTCCTCTGGAATCCACTGTATATACAAAACAGTGGTGTAACAGGTAATGTACCTGGGGTCTATTACCTTTGCCTGAGGAAACCGTCCGTGAAGCTGCACTGTTCACTTATCGAGCAGAAGAGCAAAGTGTGCTCTCTACTCATCACAACCTGTGTGCATCTGTGCCCCCCCACCTCCGTGTGTGTGTGCGTGTGCACGTGCGCTGCTGTGCCTTTGATGTTCTCATTGGTTTTGTCTGTAGTTAGATCAGACTGACAGGCTTGTCCTTTTTTCATTTAACTTATGATAATTTGCCAGAGGCTATTGAGGCCATATTATACACAGTTAATGGTGACTCCATTTTCTTGGCCCCCGTGTTTCTCTCCTTGGCGTGGAAGTCTGTGTTTGTGTATTATACAAAATAACAATAGATGCACATAATGTGCATAAAAGTAACTGAATATCTGACAGTGCACACATTTAAGGTCAGTTAGGTTCAAAATTATGACCGTCCTCTTATTGTACAGTTGGTAGCCTTGTAGGTGTTGGCAGTGATTGTGGCCCACAAAGATTTAAGGGGTTGGTTGGGCTGTTTGGCTGTAGCCTTTCATTGTATTTGGCAGCTTTATATTGCATTATATTTACTTTTGGATGTTTTTAGCAAAGTAAGACATATTTTACAACACTGTGAAGTGTATTTTCTATCCATTTACATTTTACATTTGCCTAGTGCTTGCTCAATGTGTGAATAGTTGGGTTTCTTTTCTCTCTGTAATATTGTAAAGGTTTTGGGCTTACTATGTACAGTGCCTTGAGATAATGTATGGTGTGATTTGGCACGATACAAATAAAATTGAATTAAATTGAAAAAGATTAATCCACCCTCTCAGTTATATCAGAGGACTATAGGACAGTTTCACAACGTTAATTCATTTTTTCAAATCAAAAACAAGACAGTTATTCTACTCACTAGTTTGTAAAACCCCTAAAACACCAACGGTGATTGATTTATACTGTGGCCTATATATGTTGGAATTGTCAATGGTGGGTTCAAGTGCTTTAAACAAAATCCCCCTTCTGAAACGACACCCTGTCCACAGAAGCTTGGCCTGTTTTCACCTTTTTCATTTTTCTGTAAAGACAGATTAGCCTCACTGTTATCAAATTAGGGTGAAACTCACACAATGTCATTATCAGTGTTGATAGAATGTTGGAGTAGCTTTTTCAAGCCTGCTTAGCAGCTGTATGTTGTATTCAATCATTTTTGTATCCTTGTTACGTCAGTGTTCTCAATCATATTAAATTGTACAGTTTGTTGTGATTACCACGATAGTGGAAAATAATTGTTTCATGCAAAACACACTGGAGTTGTCAAACAACCTTCTAGTATAAATACTAGTAAATAGTCATCCCATGAGCTAATCTTAAAGGTATTGTAAAGACTGAGCTTTGGAAATGCTCCAGTGCATGAATGTGTACCCCCTTATAGTTTTAAAATGTTTCATGCTGTTTGTGTTTCTGCATTTTGTTTAAGGGGTTTATTTGACCTGATTTATGGGAACCAGGTGGTTTCAACAAAGAAAAAATATCTTGAAAACCTGAGACACTGGTTTTGTCTTTTTTACTACAATGGACTGGGTCGCAAGCCTACAGTTAAGGTTGAAGAAGGAAAGAGGATTAAGATGCAATAATTAATGCGTATTACCAGAATAAACTCAAAACGAGAGTGCAAGTCTTTCTTTCCAGGTTAAATTCCAGCTTATTAGTTTACAGTTGAATGACTGGAATGCCAAGTGGAGAGAGTTTGAATAAAAGATCGAAAGGCAAACTAGTTTTATTTTTAAATCCTTTCGCTGCCTCTCTTGTGCTCAATTCTCCTCTATTTTAAGTATTGAAGTGGAGAGTGACCACATTCAAGTACATACATGTACCACTACCTACAATCTGTATGATGTACATACAACTGCACAGAGCCATGCATTTTATATCAAGATTACTTCTCCTATGCACTATGAAATGTTCTTCAAAGAAAGGTGGATTTACACACACACACACACGCACACAAACACACATAGGATTAGTGAAAACCACCTGTTTTGCTCTTGGATTTGGACTTTCTCCACAAACTTTTTTTTTTGTCTTGGTATGATAAAGTACATTACATTTCCCTTTGCTTCCCATTTGTGTGATTTTTCCAGCTGCCTTATGCACCTCTGCACATTTTGTATGTGAAATCATGTTTATTACATTGAAATATACTGTCTTTGAGAATTTTACGAATTTTAGCTTGTTGAATTTTTAGACTAAAAGTGTTGTCTTACCTGCAGCAACTCTGGTAAGGAGAGTAGGTCACATCTTCATTTGTGTAAATCATCTGTTTCTGTGTTCACATTGATCCACTGACATACTAGCTGAGGAACTTAATTTACGTACATATTTTTGTCATTATTTTTTCTCTATCACCTTTTCATTGAACAACTTAACCTCTGTCACTGTATCTTTCTTTATTTGTCTTTACTCTTTGACAGTCTTGAACCTGCCCACAACAGTGAATAATTGCATGCGGTCATTTGCCTATATCCATGGGCTCTTGGTACAAACACACCCCATGCACCCTGTCGTGCACCTGCAGATGTGCCTCTGCCCTTAAACCATGTGACAGTGTTTGCTCTTATAGGTCTAATGGTTCTGTTTGATTTAAACCGTGATCAAGAGTTAATAATTAAACATTTTTTTTGGTACTGACCCATCAGGCCACATGTAGCAATGTCTGATAGAATGGGTTTCACTATTCAGTAAATTATACAGTATATACTGAAGATCACAAAACTTGACAGGATCTAAAATGGAAAAAAAAACTCAGTTCATGTATCAATTTATTGTATTTTATATTTTAGAAGCAGAATCAGAGCACATTGAATGGTGTTTAATTTGGCATGATGAGAGTGTTGGTGGTAATGGTAAAGCCCCATGTCAGGCTAGCATTCTGACTGAAGTACTTTTACTTGGTAACTTGTTAGGTTAGGTGTGGGTTGTGTTTAATGGCCATGTCAGCAAAACACGTAGCGTGATACCAGTCCATTGACAACAAACAATGGGTTTGTGGCTGTTTGTGGACGTCAAGCTTTGTATGAGAATAGACTGCGGGCATTTGCCTTGATTTCCATGGAATATTTATTGATCATAAGGGAGTGATATTTTTCAGCTGACTGTCGTGGGTGGAGCAGACCGCACCAAACCATTGCACTTCACCAAACTGCACCAAAACCAACTGTTCCACTCAGCGTTTAGTAAACAGCTGCTTTGGTCCCAATGAATTCTATTAAATTAAAACAAAACTTATATTTTGTACAATGCTTACATAAAAGCTTCAAAGCTGTGTATGTGTGTTTGTTTCCTTTTTTAAGCTTGTTTGTGGTTCTTTGTTCTTTTATACCAGTGCACCTTCTTTCAGGTATTTCATACGCTGAGTCAGTGTGAAATTGAACGTATGAGTAAGTTGTGCAGTGTCTTCTGTGTTAGCCTCAGTAAAACAGCTGAGGGCATTCATAAGGTCATTCTGTTTGACAAACCAGAGGAGGAGAGCAAAAGTTAAGAACAAACATAGTCATGCTGTTTTGACTCTTTCCAGCAACTGCATTTCAACGTCAAATGCACGAGAAAAATGCGACCCAGAAAAAGCATGTTACTGGTATGCAGACAGGGATGTGCTATAGGAAGAGCACTTAGCATCTGAACATCTCATTATGTTCACAGTGGGCAAGTTGTACCAGTTTGAGGCATAATTAGAGGACAGGCTTCTTTGTGTTTTCCATTGACCATCAGGTGTCTGATCTTGAAAACCACCTTGGAATAAAGGCAAGGCGATGCATTGTATCTCACTTAAGTTTTTTCTCAGAATAGTGCTGCAGTGCATGGTATACAGTTGCTATTGATAGCATTGGTATATATAATGAAGTAGATAAATTGTTATAATTATTATTAAACTATATTTCGTAGTTTCTTTTTAATTGTTTTTGTTTTCCTATTGCGTATTAAAAAACACATTAACAAACACACATGCACAGCTCAGACCCCCTCAAAAATTTTTTACTAGTTTGTCGCTTTTGTAAAGAAAACTATGACTGTGTCAACTGTGGGTTAGCAGCTGTCAGGACATGTATGTAGGACATGTTTGTATGTACAGTGAGAATTGGTGCATTTACATAAGTGTGTGCCTGTGTATCTGTTAATCCCAGTGGCTTCATCGGCAGCTCCAGTATTGGGTCTGTTTGGACACGTCTGGATTGGCAGAGATGAAATTGACACCTACCAAAAAAGCTAACGTGTAGAAGCCTGTTCACTCTCTTTGGACTTACAAAGATCACACACTTTTACAAAAGTATTTTTAGGGATGATAATTATTTGAGTGTAGTTGCCTATTCAGTTTTTCTTTATCAGCAAAATTAACCATTAAGAGAACCTTACACCAATTCAAATCACTGTTATCAGTGTGGTGCACAATAGGGCTGAACATTTTTAAGTAAATATATAATTGTGATTAATATGAGAGGGATTGGTAATTTTGTATATTATGAATAGCAAATGATTACTGTGCACTATTTGTGCAAATCTGTGAGGTGAGAAACACAGATGTTTTCTACAGTCTGTAGAATATGATGTGTGTAGGTCAGGGTAATATTTCATCTAAAATGGTAATCTGACACACATTTTGGCTTTAAGAAATATTGCTCCTCCTACAATTTGAAAAAGCTGTTAACATATTGTTGTCATTGGACTTGCTGAAAACAACCCTGATAACTTGGTTCTGCTTTGATAATTACACAAAAAACTATTATTGCATTTCATAAAAAAGGCACATCCTCTCTTTTTCAAACAATGCCAGTGAATATAGTATTTTTTGCAACCCTGGTATCATTATAATAAGTAGGTAGGTGTTATACAACTGTTCAGCTTTTCCCCCTAGTCTCTGAAGCAGTGGATCAAAACAAAGCACCAATCAACCATAAACATTATTAATGTTTACTGTAGGTGGCCCAATATGTCCGCGTAAGCTGCAGCCCTTATAAAACTTTAAAATGTTAATGGATTTAGGTCCTCTAATAAAGGAGGAGAGGCAGTAGATATGGCCTGTGAAACTGAGTTGTCATACCAGGTTTGAAGACAAAGTGGATGATAAATCCCAGATTAAAATGTAGTAAGCCATTTTTACCATTTGATTTCTTCTCATAATAAAAGTGTAATTGTATATACTGGGAATCAACAATGTTATGTCTGTTTTTAATTAAAACAATTCCAATTCAGATTTTATGATAGTCATATACTGAAAAAAAAGGGGAAAAAAAACTTGCCAAATGTTCTTTTTGTTGCCTATTTGCTTTTTTTTTTTTTAGTTTAACAAAGTGGCTGCTCTACATATTTCTGACCTCCATATGCTGCCTAGCTCCAGCTCATTGTACAACCTCTCCCATTAACATTAATGCTGCCCCTCCTTATGGAATAGCTTAGTTCCACAGAGGCCTTTGTGCCTACAATGAGTTCAGCACCTGAAAATAACTTCCAATCTAGAGGTATGTGTCTGTGTGTTGCATCACACAACAGAATTGCTCTGAAAAAGAAAAAAAAAATCATTTGATAGATTCATGCTGTTCATGAACTGCATGTTGCTGTGTTTAGCTGATAGACAGAGTAAGTGGAGCTGTAAAGCCCAGATGTCTCTAAAGATTTACCCTCTACTATTTCCAGTCATCTGTTAATGCACTTTGTGCCTCTTCTAACAACTGTTATCTATTATCTATACCTGTCTCCATTAAAGGCATAGTGCCATAGTCACCTATATTACTCTTTTCAGTCTTGGTAGTTGAGACAAGGCTACAACATGTATGGCATAATTTGAGGTTAATAATAGTGCAAATTGTTCATTAATTATGAATGTGACATAATGAAGTCTAGAGGGATGACAAGCGAGTGTATACACGAACTTAATACTGTAGATCTCTCTAGTCTTTGAATCTGAATGACTCCCAGGAGACCAACCACTGCACATTAATAAGGGTGTGTCTCACCCACACTGTGTATGTAAGACACAGAGAGAAGGGGAGATTCAGAGAGATTTAGAGTTAGGGTTCGTGATTGTCAAGCTACACATTTGTGTGTACGTGTGTGTCAGCATATGTGCGCCCCGGTTGTTCCTCAATAAGGCCTCTGTTCTGTCGCTCATACCCTTTTTTCAACTGCGTGCCCCACCATATAATTGCTGGGAATTACAGCCTCACAGTTGTAGTAGATTTTACTTAAAGCTGACGATTTAAAATGTTTGATATTAGTAAGCATTTAGGTTTTATTGTTACCTTTTTTGAGCTTCTCACATTCAAACCGGATAATCCAGAAAGCTTCATTTTAATGCAGATGTACTGTCACTTTCTGATCCGCAACTTTTACATCCATTTTTGTGACAGATTTTAATCCAGTTCTAAGTGTTTTGCTCTTTTGCTGTCAAAGCACATTCTGTTTGAGGTGCCACTGAGAGGCAACCATACAGCTGATAAAAAAACAGGCCCTTCCTCTTTGCCCTTCTCTATCCTTTGGCTTCTGTCACAGAGCAGCCTTAGATTCTGAACCAACCCACTCAATGCCCTCTCAGAAAAGGCTCTGTCCCTTTTCCCAGTTTCAGTCCAAGACCAGCATGGTCGTGTGCATTTCCTGCCCTCTGTCCAGCCCCAGACTTAGATACCAGTCCCTGGACAAGCTCAGTGCTTCTCAATCCACTCTCTGTTCCCTCCTGTTCAGTGTGACCCCACCCTGGGAATCTTACAGATCACTGTAACCAGCAATTAAATCAGTTAATGGGTCAAATACACAGACTTACACATAGACCATGGATTAATTCAGGTTTGCACACCCTTGTGTTAACATGTACATGTATGCGTTCACAGCATAAGAAGGGATTCAATCATGGAGACTAGAGAGCTCAACATTATCTCTGCTTTGTGGGGACAATAGACTCCTCAGGCTGATTTATTGTTGTTCTTTCTCTCTACAGTTTGAGGGTTTATGGATCAAACTCTTTCGTCAAGTCTCATGGTAGACTCATTTAGTTCACACTATATAATACATTAACATAGAAAATAGAAACTTTGAACTTTTCTTTGAAAGATTTTTTGCAACCATCTGCAATTATACCAACATCTGCCTGTTGACATACATTTTGGCTCCAAATTGTCATCATCAAGCAAATAAGAGACAAATAAAGTGTTTGTGTTTCTGTGTATGTGTGTATCTCATAAAATAGAGAGGAGTTGTAATGTTTGAGCTGGAGAACTAGAGAATCCTCTGTGCACTTGATTATGTGAGCAGTATGTGTATACGCATGGTAGGGCTGTTTGCGCTCTGTTTTTGTTTAAACATGAACCCGGTTAGACCAGTGAGCTTTGGATTTGAAGCATCTGACGTGCATGCAAAGCTAAATTCACAACAGACTCTTCTCTGGCAAATGAACTTATGACTTGTGCTTTTCTGAGGTGGTTTAACAAGCATTTATCAAAAAAGCTGCTGAACTGATGCTCAATCCGGGTGGTGGGAAAAGTCACCAAAGGACCTTTTTCCAGGTTGTCTCCATTTAATAAACAAAACAAAGTTGTTTTGCACAATCTGGATTGTATATTAATGGGCTGCTTGAATTTGCATTAATTTTCAAAGGACTTTTATTATCCTTACAAGATAAAATTGTCAACAAGTTACAGACAAGTCATTCCCAGTTTCCCTTCCTTAAGTATTTAATTACATTCTATCAGCTTTCCCTGTTTTGACCCCCATTCCTCTCTCCATTCTTTCTTTATGCATATTTATTGTCTCTCTTATTATCTCTGTCATTTCCTCCTTTTCTCCTTGTCCTCGTCTCTCCTCTCCACCTACACTCTCACCTCCTGTCTGTGACCATGCTGTCGAGGCCAGGTGCTTGCACAGCCGGTCTCTGTCAGCAAACACCACAACACCAGAGGCAGAGTTACAGGAAAAATAGTAGGTAGTGATGGGAAATAATAGAAATAATAGGTCTGTCTGTGTGCTCAGTGTTGGTCATACTTGGTTTTGATGTGTCATTCTTAGGAATACAGTGCAACACCTACACATTTGCATAAATATACAAAGTCAGTGACATGCACAGTCGGATACCATCATAAGCTTGTTGTTGTGTAACTGGGCTCTTGAGCCATCTGCTACAGCATGAACTTAAAAGTATAACTTGGACAAAAGGTTAGGTCACTCGTCACGAGATACTATTTAGAAAGTGGTGGCAGTGAAAGAGTTCAACTCACTTCTGTGCAAATGTTAAAGTGTTAAAATCCCAAGCTTTGAAAGTACTGGAGTACTTAATATTATTTTAATCACTATATGCATATCACAGCTGCCACTTAAAAATTTACATGGAATCATTTTGTATAATTTACTTTAGACTTATGCAGTATTTATTTGATTAATTAATTGGTAAAATATTTCTGGATTGATTAATGGACAAAAAAACACTGGTGTAAGCCCTCATTTAATGTATATCCATGTTATCATGCATATACATTATGTTTTTAAATATTTTAAAACGTAATGTATATGCATAATGTAAGGAATTTAGGTTTATTTTCATTTAGGTTTATTACATGTTCAGTGAACATGTAATAAATAAATAATAAACTCTGCTGTACGTGTCTGTAAAACAGTGTTCCTTAAAATAGCAATAGATATGAGACTTATCATTGAGTGCATGAGATAATACAGCCATTGTTTTGGTTGATAGATGGATAAGTTTCAGTGACTGGATTGTTCTATGTCGTCCCATAGACACTTCATAAAACACTCTGAATGAATAGTCAGTGTGTGTGTGTGTGTGTGTGTCAGCAAGTGGATGGATGTGGGGTGACATTGTGGTGGAGACTGTCTCGTTTTCCACTCTTTGACAGTTATGGGCTCTTACACAAATACACACGTGAATGCAGATATACATGCAAAGTTTCAGACACGTATGGTAGATGTAATCTGGTGGTCATTATAGCAAACAAGGTCCTGTTGTGTTTTACAGACAAATAGTTTAGCCTCTCTAGAGTGTCTCTGGTTTAAATTATCACAGTATCTCACAGACTAGAGGCCTCTTAATCTCTCTCCCTATAGGGAAGTAAATGTCACAAGGTCTTTCTGGCTATATCCACACTACTAATATAATTATTTCTTAAAACACATAACTTTTAGATTTAGATTTGGTATACACAGTAATCTAGAGTTTTAAATCCCTGAAAATTTAAACCCTCTGGAAAATGCTCTAGACTGTTTTACTTTTTTGTCTACTGGTACTGACAGAATAATGATTGTGATAAATGTCTGGTTATTATAGATAGTTTTACTGTATCTAGTTGAAAATGTTCATGGACTGAACACTTATTAAACAGGAAAAACTCAACAAACCTGTGATAAACCATTCATTGTAATTATGTGTTATGTCTCAAAGTGTGGTTGCAAAATACACTAGCACATAAATATATGTTGGCATACTGTTACTGAATAAAAAAATATATTGCGATATATATTGTTAATGAATTGCTGCCCAGTCCCTCACTCACATGACCAGTGTACACAAATGGACAAATGAAATGGGCTTTCAGGTAGACATGGACAAAGTTTATTTCTGATATGGAGCTAAAATGCTTATCTGGGAGTGGATGTAGTCTCACACACTGTATTGTACAATACAAATATTGTACAGAACTGTGATTAAATTTAGTGTCTCTTGTCCTGTTTCTAACTTTGTTAAGGACAAAATTAGCCAGTGTAAACTTTATCCCAGGCTGGACCTCCCCTCACAAACCAATGCATCACACTTCTCAAAGGTCCACACCGATACATGAATCTGACGTCAGGAACATCACTTTCTTTGTTGACCAAGTTCAATGTTGACATTAAAACCTATTTTAATGATATATTTTTTTCACCGTACCCACCTGTCTTTTCCAGATTCTTAAAAAAAACATCCATAATTGAATTGTTGACAGAGCATTGGTACAATCTGTTTTCTATCTTGCATCATTTCTTCCTTTTTTTGCAAACAACATGTAATGTATCCTGAATGTCTTCCAAATGACTTGAAGATGTTATGTGTCTAAATGCAAAATAATGTAAATCCAGTTTTATTTTGATGACAGAGATTTATTAAGTATAAATTGCATATCAAAGTATCCTGATTGTATGATACTTAACAGCCTGGTTAAGTTGCAGGGTTTAATGACGGGTTCTGTTACATCACTGATTAGACCTGTCCCATACCAAAGTTCTATGGTGGCTTCTTTTAAACAAACTACAAAAAACCTCCATAAAAATAACTTGCATTATGAAGTTCTAAAGCTATTCTCAGGGTTTTTCCTTAAGGTCTCCTTCAGTACTGTAAGTATAACTTCTCCACCCTCTTTTCTTGTGTTACCTGTTTTTCCCTATACGTGTCGTAACTGAGGTATTTTTGCTGATAATTTTTTATGGGCTGTGACGTTTTGATGAACATGACTCAAACCTTGTGACTCAGACTTCATTCAGTTGTTGCTATTGAAATATGAACCTCTGTTAACAGTAAATGATTAACTGCCACACCAGACTTTTTGCACTTTCAGACCATATGGTTGTGTGACTCTTGTCTGGTGTTTTCCCTGAACACTGTCTCATTTGTTCACTAAGTTGAGAAAGAGTCTTTTAACAATGGCTTTTATGGTTTGATTGTCTTTGAGTTGCAGTTGTCATTGCTACTGTTTCAGAGCTCTGCTCAACAAAAATATGGATGGGAGTAGTCAATCAAGAACATCAGTGATTTTAATTCATTTATATTTTAACTGAATTTAATTAATTGTAGTTCCAAATAAGTCTTTTCTCTCTCTTTCTGTGGAATGTGTGTCAGGCCAGAAAGGAAGATTAGAGAAAATGTGGGGCACCAGAGCCTAAAAAGAGCAAGAGTAGACTCTAGGGTAATCTATTCTCTCTCTCACACATTCACTCTCACTGTCCCTCTCTTTTTTGTCTCGGTTTGGTCATTTCATGACATGCTCAAACCCCTCTTACTTTTGGTTGGATTACAGGCAGAAGACTTATTAATGTTACACACTGTGTAGAACAATATGCAGCCACTGGCTATTGGTAAATGAATACCATAACCAGTACCAGTAAAATTGAGTTTGCTCTTGATACCAAATTTGATACCGTAGCCAAAATAAAAAAGAGAAGCTGTTGCATACAGTTATGTGTTGGCAACATTTAAATCTGTGTGCAGGTGGAACGTTTGATTGACTAGCAAGGTGTCAATGGCGTGAAACATTTCAACACGATTAAAGATATTTCTTCATTTATTCCTCGAATATGGCATTTGAAGGAGTTTACCAAAATGTTCCGTTTCCACCGTGTACTTTCCCATGGGATCTGTCGACTTCTCTTTGAGTGGTTATTTTTGTCTTGACTTTGACCACTCACTGAACTGGCCAACTGCTTACTGACTAGATTAGCTCAGGCACCATGTTAACGTTATGGTACAACATTCACAGACATGAGAGTGGTGGGGGTGGGGGAAGAGGATTCAGTTAGTGTAAAGAGAAACCACAAAAAGCGAACGGAGCACAGAAAGTGCGGAGTGTGTGTGTGTGATTGTGTGATTAAGATCTAGATCAGAGAAAGAACAGTTCAAAGGAAGAAAACAAAGGATTACAGCAGAATAAAAAAGAGTGGTAGGCTGGTGATGGGGTGAAATTCCCCCCATGACCTCCAATTGAATTGTAATCTGCAGCTGAAGTCAACATGTACAGTGGACATAGTACTGCATGGATACAGTAGGCCAGTTAGCATGAATTAGCATCTAAAGTCTGCCTGGCGTCTATCTCCGGGTTTCTGTCCAGAGACCACCCATATATTTGTCTTTTGCTAATCTCATACAGCGTATATTGTACTAGTTTACTGTACTCTCTTCTTCATAACAGAAAATTAATTCCATTTTATTTCTTTGACACCTAAACCAATTGTAGACTTTGACTATATTGTTCAACATTAGCAGACAACTCATATTTTCTGTGGTCATGTCAGGTCGTCATCTTTGGGCTCTTTTCTACCATAAGTGTGGTCCTCAGCAAGCATAACACCTGCTTAATTGCACTTAAGTCAGGTGACTGACTCAGCCTACATTCCCCAGTGTTACCATAAAACATCCTCTGTTTTCTTCATAAGTTTAGGATGATTGTACCGAATTGTCCAAAACACGAGGACTTCTGTATGTGTTGCCTACAAATATTTTGCATTCACGGGAACTTTTTAACCACCTTTATTTTATGAGATACTGATATCCAAATAATTGTTTCAAAAAATTATGTATTGGACACTGTAAGTCGTTACCATAGCACAACCGAATGTTACAAGGAAAATCATGATAGTATTTTTCAGACAAGAGTAATGCAGTTTTGTTATTTTACCTTTTTGTAACATTTAATTCTATAGTAAGACAGACATTGTAAAAGCAAGTAAAGGGAGGTGTGGATACACTAGCTTGGTTAGCATCCCAATGAGGTGCATTAAACAGCCATCTGTATTGTATATGTAGGGCCTCAAGATCTTGTTAGCATTCAAGCAGGAGGACCACACAGAGGTAGCATAATGTTGGTCTCAAATTACTCCCCTTCTGCAATCCATACACTTTTTTTCTCCACATTTTTGTGTTGACGTCTTAACCAATAAAATCTCAATGTATCTAATTTTCCAGTGTCTCATTTTCCAATAAGCAATTATGCTCTAAATGTGAGGCACAGTGACACTTCTGTTGCCAGATTTAATTCAGTTTAGTTTGCATCATTTCAAAAATGTTAGTTTTTCTTTGCTCTACACTTCTGAATATACCACTCATACATTGCTCACGTCTGTTTGATTAATCTCAGATTTTTTAATTTCCCACACTGATTGTGACATGACATTATGAAGTTTAACATTCCAGAAGGTTTGTGAAATGGGGAGAACGAGGGCAGTTGAGATGGTGGATGAATGGCGTGTTTTGGGATATCAAGTCAGAGAAATGGGTGGGTGAAAACAACAGCAGCAGAGGAGGAGAGGTGTATAGAACCGATGGAGGCCTCAGGAGAGGAGAGCAATGTAAAGGAGAGACGGGTAATGGCAGTGTAATGCATTACCATTCAGGATGCATTTAACTGCATTGCAGTGGCACACTGACACACATTCACAGCTGCAGGTTACAGTGAGTCTGTTTTGGGTTCTTTGAAAGAATACAGGTTTTAAATACATAGTACTAGATACAATGGTGGTCAGTGAGTATGATTCATGTCTTTGTCTTTGGTAATGGTTGTTACTAAATCACATATCCATTTTATAGTCATTTACTCCGCATATACACACATGTTTATCTGCAGTTGCTTCAGTGTCTCATTTGATGCAAAACACTGACAGATTTAAACCTGAGTAATGAACTAACAGGGATTCCAACCTCACTGTTGTTCTCTTACTGTATTGCTCTTCTTCCTCTTAGTGAGTATGGTGCTTTCTGCAGAAAGAAAACTTGTTTTCAATTTGAGTTCACTTGTATATATCCATCATGCAATCTTATTCAAATCTGAAGCTTGTCCTCTCAAGAGGCCAAAAAAGAGAAATTCAGCTCTGCTTTTTCTGCGTGGTCTTCTTTTCTCCCCTAGTCTGCTTCCCTCCTCCCTTTTCCTGTCTTTGGATGCCAGCTGTTGGAGCTGTAGTCAGACTGTCCGGAGTGTGTGTGTGTCAGTACTGGTCACACTGCAGCAGGTGCATGTGTGGTTTGCATATGTTGTAGCCCATTTAGGCTAGATTCGCCAGCTTTGTGTGTGAGTAGCAGCTATTGATGAATGAAGATGTGAGAAACTATTACACCAGATAAGTCCATCACCCTGAGGATCATGTACACCTCCCCTTATTTAACTCCTGTTACCTAATGTAAATGATTTTGTACATTTATTTACATTATTTAAGTTGTTTGACTAATTCATTCAGATATTTGGTGACTTTCTTTCACCATCAATACGTCCCATATTCACAAAGCTCCATCGATCAGCCAATATTTTTATCATTTACTGAAAAATGTAATTGTATAGCTATGGTGGGCTACCAGACTGACAGAGCAGACATATAAATCAATGAATGAAATACTAGACTGTATCTCTGCTATGTGGGTGGCTCCATCTGGGCATGCCAACTGCTCAGCTAGGAGTGTGTGTGTGGTGTGCCTGTGGGTACTTTGTTCAGATCTTCATCAGTTCATAACATGTTGTAACAATAACAATTACTGGAATTCCAGTATAGATTTAAACGTACCACTTTAATACATTGATCTCTGATACTTTGCCTCAGTTTTCAGACACAGTTATCAATTAAATGTCTGTTTCATCAGTACTAGCCAGAGGCTACAAATGACTGCCTTAATATTTGCTTTTTGGTGTGAACAGCACACTACCTAGCCACTGAAATGGGGAAAATATGTTTACTAAATATAGTCAAAATCGAGTGGATTTTGGCCTCAGTGTTTTCTCCTGGTCTTTAATTATCTAGTGAACAGATCGCCTTACCCCTGTCCAGATGTGTGTTTGTGTGTGTATCCAGCTGTATGGTCTACAGCCTCTTATCAGTGTAACCACTGGCCCTTATTTAACAGCGACCATCTGTGGCCCATAAACAGAGTTGGTTTCTTCACAGAAATGCCCAAGCCAAATCACTCTCTCTTTTTCTGCCTTCCCCTTTTTTTCTCCAAATAGTCCCTTCTTCGCCCCTCCTTTTCTTTTTTTGTATATGAATGTGTCACTTTACTTGAAATTATTTACAATCAACAAATATTGCATTTAGCCAAATAGCTAAGGTAGTAAAGCAGCTGTGTGGTAAAATTGTGCATAAATCACTGGTATATTGAGTTTATACTGCATGTATATGGAGCAGCCTTATAGGAGTGGATCATACATTGTCCTTACTTATATGATGTTTCTTCCTGGACTGATGCAATTATTTATTGATGGTTTCCAAGTCTATCAAAACATGTCACATTCTCATAATACCCTGAAAGTTATTCTGTTGTTGCAATGCAGAAGATGGAAGGAACTTTGCTTGTCAAACTTTTATTTTATTTAGTATATAGTTGTTACACAGAACATACAGCACTTTAATGTATAGACAACTTTATATGTCACAAAAAGAGCTCCCCGTGTTTCTAATGCTGTCTTAAAAATACTCTCATACAGACACATACTATGTGTCAGTACAGTGTGAAATTCCAAGGATCAGTTTTGTGCAGGCTTGGAGGACAGAGTCAGACTCCACCTCGGAGTTCCATCCCACTCTATCTTCCATCCCACTTCTATCACTCATACTCATATGCTCACACTGACAGAAAAAATATGGCCTCCCACTCACAGATTATTTTAATGGATTAATTGGCTCTTAAACAGCTTTGCATTATGCATACACACAAAACACCTTTGTTTATAAAGTCCATCAGGAGTTGATAAACTATTGAGTCCCATAGTATAGACTATAATGTGTCAGTCATTTTACATGTGGCAGAAAACAAATACCTACTTAACCCCAGTAACAGTATTGTAGCCCAAGTCAGATTGTAGTATGCATGCACAATACACACACACACGCCATAATACAGGTTTCCATGGCAACAAGCAGTCATAGCAGAGTCCTCATTGACTTGCTACCTACTGTGAAAGAGGGAAAGAGTGGGGTAGAGAGATCAGACATGCATGTCTTTCATTCATAGAATGTTTTGCATTGTTATCACTGTGATGGCAATGGTTTGTTGTCAGAATCTTCTTTCTGCGTGTGCTCACAGCATTGGGAGGTTCTTTTGACACTATAACCACAAATGAAGCAATGCTAACATCTACAGAGCAATTATGTGCCTAGAGTCATATTTTATACTTTAGCAGTAGTTTCTTTCAAATACAAACTCCTCTAATGATCAAAATGCTATTTAAATTTAAACTGAGGTATTGCATGAAAGTCCACCAAGAACAGACTTTAGTTTGTGTACAATGAATGCCTCATATCAAATCCAGTAGTGTGGGAGGGGTTGCACTGAATAAATAATCAGGTGAAACCAAATTCTTCCCCTGAGCATTGGCCTGAACTTCACATTAACTTTCTAATAAAAAACGAACTTTTTTGGTGTCGCCTGTCTGCACCAATGTGGCATCAATCAGCCACACCCACTACAATAACAAGTAGTTATGGGTTATGGTAAGATAGAGGTGGGCAGATACATGAATGGACAGATGGATGGATGGATGACTAAAATAAATCGACATAAATAAATGAACAGCATGGTGCTGTATAACAGTGGGCTTTTATGGCATGTAGTAGCCACACCCTCTGCAATAATAAGCACATATAGCGGAGAGGAATGGATGAATGAATGGATAGAGGGGAAAGCTTTAAGTACATAATGGGCTCCGAAAGATGCACACAATGTTGTGGATTGTTGAAAGTTAAAGGGAAAAGTTGTTATTTATCAGCTTTGATATCACTGAGCTATTAAACACACAGTGGACACTTGGTTCAGAAGCATGAGATTTTTGATATTTTTAGGTATGCATATGGTATTACATCTGCTGGCTAAGAGGTTTGGAGTGTTAAGATTGAGAAGTTTGGAGTTGCTGGTGGGTTGTTTTCATTTGAAAACACACTTGGAAACTAGGACACAATAATGCATATTTGTTTTCTGATTGACTGTTATCAGTCACTACACAATGATTAGCTGTTAAGTGTTCTTAACACACTTCTACCCCATCTTTGGCCCATTAAAGAAATAGTGCTTTTTCTTTTTTCTGGTTCTCACTATTATTTTTTGAAACTGTAAACAAATGCAGAAGAGAAAGTCTGCTTCCTGTTAACAATGGCACATACATACTGTATACCCACTGTGCGTGTGGGATAAACATTCTCAGGTGTGTTAGAAATGACACACATGGTTGTCATTACAAAGCTGAAATACTCATCTGGACACACCCTTTCATTTCAAAATGCTCATTTGACACAAAAGCTTTTATATCTATGAAAGGTTTTTTTATAGTGATAGTTGCGTGATTTCTGTGACTGAGTGACAGCTTTGTGTGTATAAAGGACTGTGCTGACAACAGAATGCCTTGCTCGGTAGGAGAGGATTCACACTCAACATTAGATCACAACTAGACACACACACAAAATATAAGTGTCACTGAACAGAATGTCGCAAGAACTCTGCACTGTTTCATACAAGATTTCTCTGCCCCACCTTCTCTCTTGCATGCAAACACCAACATAAGCAGACACAGACACACAGAGAAGCGCTTCACTGCCACAAAAAAACAGGCCAGTCATACTGAGCAGCCCGACAATAGTCCTGTCAATCAACATCAAGTCCCCACTCAGCTGTCCAAAGAGGTTTTCTAGTGGATGACAGACACTGACATTGGCCCCAGGCCCATTTTCAAGGCTCCAGCTCTGACTTTTCAACAGTTCTCTTGACCTGACAATGTGCAGTTAGTAAAACTGTGCTTCCAACTTATTTCCATGGCTGTAGTGGAAAGAAAGGGGTCAATTAGTGCTTCTGCACAATGTTTAGTATAGATAGTCTGGTAACACATTTTAATTCCAGCAGTGAGATCGCTCAGTTTTGGTGTAAAGTTATAAAATACAAAGTAACCATATTATGAGTATTGTATGCTGCAATTACATATCACATTGCTTTCCATTCAGTTTTTACACTGTAGATTAAAGCCACCTAGTCTTGTTCAGAGTCTCTGTACTTCCCTGTGGAATTATACGTGATAGCTGCTGTTTTTAAGTTGCAGTTATTTCACTCAATTTTTCCATTACAAATGTCTATAAGAGTAGTACATAATAAGAATAATGGCAGATTTTATTCATGCTTTTCAACATTCTGAAAAGCTTTTTACATGTAATAAAAAAAAATGAAACCTCACATACAGGTGAGAAAATGCAGCATGGTTTGCATATTAAAAACAGTTCAATATAGGTGAGTTTTTTAGGAGTGACTTTAAGGAGGATATGTCTGGGTGGTTTGGAGAATGCTCTGTCATCCAAGGTCAGGGGATTGGTTCTGCATAGTGCAGAAAGAATCAGTTTTGTTGTGGCTTTTCTTTCCTTTTTCTTTTTCTTACTTTTTATTTGCTTCTATATGATTAAAAGAATTACTTAATGTTATACACATCTGTATTGTAGTGACATTGATCCAAGTTTTTATTTCATTAAAATCTTGTATTTTTGTGTCTTTCAGGTGGAACCAGAGACATTGGATCAGCCTTGACCAGGATGTGTATGAGGCACCGCAGCATAGAGGCTAAACTCAAACAGTTTTCCATGTAAGTAATACTAGACATCATGTATTATTGTGCTGCTCTCATGTCCCATCTGTCTTACTCCACAACCACAATTGGAATTTACCATTTTACAGAATCTGACATCATGTACTGTCTGAGGGAAGTTTGGCAAAATGCTTAACTGTGATGTAAAAGGGGTTGTGTGGGAGTAGTGACTGCAGTGGGTTCACAGTGTCAAAAAGCCTCATCTAGATGGTTGATCTGAGCACTCAAATAGGGAATATTAACAAGGTCTTTATATGTCCATTTCATATGGAATCCCTGCCCTAGCCAAGAGATTTTAACATAGTTTTGATTTATTTGGAAGAACTATATGGATATATTTTCAATTTTGCAAATTAAAACATGTGTCTTGTTTTCTATATTAATTACTTGGTTGGCATACATGATCCAAAGGTCTGGACATCAGCATATGTCTCCATATATTGATATTTTATCTGTGGGGCTCATGAGATGCTGTAAAAGAGATAGTGTTTCTGGTAGAACAAGTATCTGTAATGTCTCAGTGAACTCACCCACAATACATATCTCTATCTGTATCTGTCTCTCTGTCTCTTTCACACACAGACACACACGCACGCACACACACATACTACTCAGACAAGGGCCTCTCTAATTCGGGTGGCATTTCAGTAGAGATTCCTCTTGGATCTCCATAGCAGGAGCTGCACAGAGGGGAGGTTTTGTCACCAACCACCCACTGGCGCACACACGCACACTGGAGCAATGTCTGCAAGACGTACAAGTCTTATTTTAGTTTAATGCACTAAGCCTGCAGCTGCCCTCCTCTAACACTCCCAGCCTCTTAAACACACTTGTGGAGACAGACATGTCACCTCCTGTGACACACAGTCGGAGACATAGTAGAAAAAGTAGACCTTTTTCCCTCTCAGTCTGTTTTCCTCCCTTTATTTGTATTTGTTAATGATTCACAGATAGAGCATAAATTATACAGACAGAAATGCTCACAGACTCCAGGTTTTGTATGTCTCCTTAGGGTTGGTGCATCATTACACTTATCAATTTTCACATAAAAATAATCTAAAGTTGTTTCATTAATGCTCTTTTTATTTAATATGTCTTCACAGTGCAATTCCACTGTTTAGTTGTATATGGTGATTCAAACTGAAAACCTACCCAAGTTCAGTGTCCTTCCTACAATTGCCTCAGACATTTTAAAGTAATGAACAAGTTGTCCAGCAGAGAGTGCTGTAAGTGAAATTAGTTGGAAAATCCTTTTTTTTTTTTTTTTTTTTTAACCCAGCCCTAGTCAATGTTGTACTACAGATACACCAAGTCTCTCTAAACCAAGTCACGATGTGAAACCTGAATATAATGACACCTGAGTCTTAATTCCTTGGTGTTATATGTGTTTATAAATAAGCTGTTTGGGCACATAATCATGAACTGTATATGCATGAACTGTGAACTGTATTTTGGATACACATGACTAGTTTAGAGCTTAAAGAGTTGGTCTTCTCTTCAGAAATGGTTTAACTAACGAGTTGACCTCAGATCAGAAGTAAGTAACTTGATGTTTTTGCAGAGGTTTCCTGGAGTATCTGATCAACCCTCTACAAGAGCAGATGGAGGAGTGGAAAAGAGGAGTTAGCACTTTGGACAAGGACCATGCTAAAGGTACTTACAAAAACACAATGCAGTCTTCCAAAGAACATTTTGCCAAGATATATCTTAATTATTTGAAGAAAATAAAAAAGCGATATAGCTGTTGTTTCATTGGCTCTATTTATGTTGCATGTTAGAAATAACTAGTTTCCAAGTAACTGATTTTAAGCATAGTTTAATATGCTTTTCTTATTAGGTCCCAGATATGTTTTTAACTGCAGTAAATCTGTTGTCTAACACAAAATTTTCACACAGTTAAGTAACTTATTACCTTGTCTATCTAAACCAGAGTATAAACGAGCTCGGCAGGAAATCAAGAAGAAGTCCTCAGACACATTGAAACTTCAGAAGAAAGCTAAGAAAGGTAAAATCAAACCTTATAATTTTCTTGAAAGATATAGATTAGGAGAGTCAACAAAAATAACGTTGAAAAGGTTGAAGTTTTTGTCAACTTCAAATATTGTTTGTAGAACAATGAACAGGCTTTCACAACATCATGAGAAGATAAGAAAATGTGAAAGTCGACACTTAAATACTTAAAAGATTAGCTCTATACATGTATTTCAAACAAATGTATGAGAGGCTTGGTCTTTCCAGCTTCAGTCAGTGTTTTTCTCATAGATGCTACATCTCTCCTACCACTGGCCAGACATAAGAAAGATGTGGTTTTCACTGACCTCTGTGAGAATCTTGTAATCATCTGTTTGCTGAATGTCAACACAACACAACAAAACTAAAATTAGGCTGGTCTGCTTACTGTCTCTAGTATTGTACATTAAGAATGAGGCTAAAGCTATTTATCCACTGAGCTACACTAAAAACAAACTAAGAGTTTTACTTTACTTTTATGCATCTTATACTGCAGCACTGGATTAAAGAGTTGTGTCTGGAACAATCAGGGGTAAAGGAAAATTAAAGTTTCATTATCAGCAAACAGTTGTGTCAGACAAGAAACGGAGAACAGTGTCTAAATTGTATGTACAGTGTTTTTATTAGACAGCATTAGTGTATGTGTGTGTAGAAGACTTTTGTCGTCACTGTTGATCAAGCATGTGCAGGTCTTATAAGGCTAAACATTACCATATTTGGTAAACACTGAGAGTGCAGAGGCTGTTTCTTCCTGCACTCCTCTTGGCTCAGGTTCTACATTAGCATTCACCTAGCAAAAACAATATACACAAATAGTAATTAGATTAATATCCAGTGTGTGTTTGTGCGTACCGTTTTAGGCATGAATCAATGGATGTCAAACATCTTCCTGCTCCTGTAATGCAGCGATGCCGGTATTGAATTTGCGCTGTGCATAGTAGTCATTACTAATACTGCTCCATGAAACGTGCCTCTATAGCTGCCTGCATAACTTAAGATATTTATAAACACCGTTAGGCTACATCTATACTATTTTGTTTTCATAGTAACAAAAACCACAGTGGTTGAAAGTAAGGACAGTGATTTCTTTTAGGAGACCGACAACGAGGTAAAAGTGACAATAAAGGAAAGTGCTAACGGAGCTTTTCATATACAGTTTATAGTCATTGTGGCTGGTAAAGGGATAATCAAGAATTGAATGCTTTATCATTGGTTTTATAGCTCCCTGTTTTGGCTGTCCACACTAAAATGTAGCCCCTGGGCTTTGAACTTAAAATGGATCTGGTGGTGGGACATATTTAATTGAAAACAGAGAAATTTACAGGTATCCTTTGAAAGAGGATGACAGTACAATTAAACACTAGAGACAGAAGATGAGTGAGTGTTGTCATGTACAATAGCTGATGAGTGTACTGCTGAGAAAGAGCAGGAGCCACAATGTTTAATCTTTCTTTGAATTAGTAATGCAAATGCAGCAACATGTACATGTGTACACATGCACACACAGACTTTCTGAAAGATTTGTTACTTTACAAAATATGTTCTTTGTGCTTGTATTTACCCATGAAAAAACATGTACAGTCTCTATCAGTAGTGTATTATTTTTAAAAGGAAACATACAGTAGTGGTATTGGTTTTAAATATATACAGTAATGGCAATCTGTTTTGGCTTCTTATGTCTCTTTGATTGTTAAAGTGCATATACAGGAAGACAAAAGCTGCACTTTGATAAAGAAGTGTTGTCTGCTGGCACTTTGTCAGTTGACTTGATTGTTTTTGCTTTCCCTGTACCCATGTTTCTCTGACACAATCCTTCATCTTATGCTGCATTGCAGCTGATAATCTAGGTAAGTCAGTCTACACTGTCCACTTAGCTGCTTATACCAAGATGCTTCACCAGTTGTCTTTGTTTCTTTGTCAAGAGGCCATTTTTTTCCATACTCAGTTTTCTCTTAAATTACTTTTTTGTTGTCTGAGGTTTCCAACACATGTAAGATTTTATAGTTTTTAAATTGAGTTCCATGTAGATTTAAATTCAATATAAAGGAACCCAGGGTCTATCCTTTTTACTGCCGCCTCTCCTACCTCTGCACCATCACTGCCCTCTCACATCTCTGTAACTGCAGCTCTGGTTTTAAGACTCAGTACTTAAAAGCACCTTAGGTACTAATGTGAAGTAAAGTGTTCTCAAAATGGGAGTCTGTAGGTTTAGACTTGTTTATGTAAACTGCCTTTAAGTGTCCATTCTATGCACATTTCCTTTGCTTTTTTTTCAAGCACACATGCTCAGACGCCAACCTTTTTTCTGCCATCGATGAAATTAATGCCTGTTTTGTTGGACTTAAATTATTGAACAAAATGGCATTGTTTTATAACTCTTAATTTTTTTTCTCATTTAATTACAACCTCTCCACACAGCAAAAGTGTAAATGAAAATACTACATAATTACATTTAAATATATTTGTAGCTGTTGCTATACAGTTTAGAAGAGACTTTATACTGTTGCTTGTAAAGAGAAAACATATTACTATTATTCTGTACATCATTTAATTTTATTTGACAGAAAACCACTTAACCATTCTGTGCTTGGCTCCCTCCCATAGTCTTAACCATACTTATCCTTGTGTCACAGAACACAAACATTTAAATCATATTTAGGAATTGGCAACAGGTTGTAGTCACATTACTGAAAAAGAGCCCTCCTTTTTTATACATCTATAACTCATTTCTCAACTTGTGTGGAAGAGTCAATATCTCTGGTTTGATATGTGTCTTGTGAGGGTGTTTTTCTGAACTAAGACTTTGGCCTTGTTCAGAAAAAGCCTGTGACTGAATCCTAATATAATCAGTCGTCATGTGAAAGCTGGAGCAGTTAATCTCATTTATGTGCACGTATAAATCTACATGTGTGGACACTGAGGGCCAATTCAACCCCCACCATATTCATCTTGGCTCGGTTACTGAATTTCTGGCATGTTGGGGCTGATCAAAACAAGAATATAGAATATCAGTAAGCTTTTTGAATTGTTTTATAATACACATTAGAAGGTATTTTTCTCACTTTTCCAGCAGCGATCAGCTCATTAGTCACAATGTAACTGAGACATCTGCAGAAAATGATGATGAATTGACTGGTTAAGTTCATTTTTGTACATTAGTTGTGTTTATGTGTTATGATGGTGTCATAATTTGGACCCTGATGTGTTAATACAGTTGACAGACCGTCATGTCATCTGCATCATGTCATTTAGGTGTATAACAGTTGTACTGTAATGCTATAAATCATCACATTTAAGCCCTAATTCTCTTTAATTTAACATGGAAAAGAGTTGTTAAATATGTTAGTGTGGAATTACAGTGTAGTCGGTGACCGCTGAGCTTCAGTAACCTCAATGTTTGTCTGTGGTTGAAGGAAAAAAGGAAGTAGTAATCAGGGCCTTGTCATTCACATAGTTTCACAAGCACAAATGCACAAGTTATGGCACAGACACTGGGAATGTGGACAAATCAAGGAACATCCCATAGCTGAGACAACATTGTAGCATAACGCTCAGGTTCAGCTCTAACAACCCCCTGCTTTTACTACAAGCTGTTTTTATTTATTTATTTATTTTTGCCACAATGTGTCTACATTGTCTTGGCACATGTGTACCCATGTGTGTTTTGTGTACACAGTCCTTTCCATCCTCAGGACTGTCTTTTACATTCACACTTACATTTATCTCAGTCTAATACTTAAATAAATGTGTTTTTTGTTGATTTAAGACAAACACTTTTTAGTGAGTGAAATGATAAAGCTGCTTGTTGATGCTGCATCCTTTTAACAGAAGATATAAAACTAATGTGATATTGAATATAATAATGATGAGCTCTTCTCAAGCTACTCGTAAGTATTACCAAGACAACAACAAAGAAAATATTTGGCTTTCCATCTGCCTCAGAGAAAGTTCCTCAACTTACAGTGGTGTCGTTCCAAAACCACTTTGGTTGTATTGAGAACACAGTCTGCCAAGATTTGAACCATTGGGAGAAACCAGAGAGCAGTATGCTTCTTCATTTAACTGCATGCCAAGGAGACACCACAGCATCGCTGGCACTGGAGCTTGAAAGCTGTTTTTCTACACCGAGGCCTACTGAAGCTTAAAGTTTAAAATGTTATTCAGTAATCCGAAAACAGATTTTAAGAAGTGGCATGTGACATGACGTTTATCACTTTGTGGCTGTGATTTACTCCCGACAAACCTACATTATACAGAGTCTATACTTAGGGGAAATATTGATTGTACCACAAAGAGTTAGATTTCTGTAGTCTATCTGCTAGTAGTATTATTTTATGGATTTGGTTGACACATAGTTTTGCAATACCATTTAATAGCGATTAACCAACTGCATATAAGTAGTGACTGAAACATGATTGGAGTTTCCAGCTAAGCTTACAAATAACTTCTGGAGCAACAGGATGGAAAAAGATACATTTTGCTTGAGGGAAATGTATAGTAATGAGTTTGATCCTGTTGAGGGAACCAGAGCAGTGAGTAAGGTTTGTTTGTCCAGCTCACACATCCAGCTCTCCACAAAGTCTTGTTCAATGTAATGACATACTTGTCTACTCAATAAGCTGCTTTTGGATCTAAATGAGAATGAAAATACACAGTATGCTGCAATTTGGACTTTCCAGTCTGGCTTCTACAGTCCATCTACTCTGTCGTGTTCTCCGTAGTGCAATATAGTATGAACAGCAATGAACACACACACAACTCACATTCCATTCCAGTCCAGCATTACAGACATGGTAAATGGATTCTCTATTTATGGAAACTCAGTTTCACTTTGTCAACAACCCCTAACTTCTACGAACTGTCTACCCAAGATATATACTGACACTATATTTAATTTTGTCATGTTGCAGGGTGTTTATTTGAGTTATCCTGTATATTTTACGCCTTTGTAAGTTTAAAATATGTAAATATAATACATATAGACATAATTCTAGAGATAACCATTGGTACATCGGTTCATGGTTTCCTTTTTGATTGAGCCTTTTCTTACACCTGTGATGTAATTTACTATTTTTTCTATTATCTTCCATTGCTCCATGGCAAAGGCACTACAAAAAGACAAGATTATAACCAGTTATAATGATACAGCTTTACATGAAAATTTTTCAAAATAAGTCCATTCTCCGTCCGATTAGGTAATGTCATGACGGTGGGGTATAATGAAAAGTTTCCATGTCCAGTAGTTGCATTAGTGTTTCTCCTGGGTGCCATTGTTAATTGTCATTTTTAATGTGGAGGAGAGATGAAAAGTGAAACAAAGCTTCCCACACGTGTAATGTGTAGAGTGTATTGGCAAAGAGCTGATGTCCTCACAACAAGTTGGACATTCTTTTGTTTTACATTTGTGGTGAAATAATTTTAGCTGCACTCTTTTATTACTGCATTACACTAGTGATAGTAAATGTAAAACTAAAGACACCTATTTATTATCTTTGCCTAAACTCCAGAGCAGACAGGCAGACCACAGCGTGGTTCACTGCGAGTTTAACCTTGATGTACTAAAGTCAAGACTGTGTTTGGGTACAAGTGTAGCTTGAGAGGAAAGATAATGTCTCTGAAGCCCATTGTATATCATTTTGGGCAGTCGCCAGCCTTCCTGCCTCCATACACAAATCAAGAGGACTTGATTTGGCTGCAGGGTATCTTCTCCTAACATTAGACACACAAACTAATGCAACCACAAACACACACACACACACACACACTGCACCAAGGCCTTCACAGTACTTCAAAACAGAACCTGACCTTGGAATTATTAAGATTGCCCTCAAACATTCACAATGTTTGAGGACAATCTCATTCACATATGCATTTTGCAAAACACAGATGGTCTTGTTGATGCCTTGATCTCGTTGTTTTTCAGGAAAGCACATCTATACATACACACACAAACTCTTGTCTTGTCAAGAAACACCCTGGAATTAAACAGTTAAAGCGTGTTGGAGAGACAGTCAAAAAGGCTTCTCTCACGTTTGAGTATCTTGTTGTAACCGATTGACGATTTCAAAGCGAGCCACAGATTATGCTTAAGGAGACAAGAGAGACCATTCATGGTTAGGTGGTAACCAAAATGTGGGAGAGGCATTCAAATAGGAATTAAGATAACACATTCCTCAATAAAAAGTGTGGAGAAGTAGTAATGGAACAGAAAGGCGGTTAGGATCAGGGTATCAAATTTTTTTTTTTTTTTATTGTTCCATGGTCATATTATTCACAATAATTCATGCATGTTACAGTAGGATAACACTGCTTTCGAATATTTCTGTTGCAAAGGAAGATTTGTTGTCACATTTATCTTCAACTTTTCCTTTTCATTTCCTTTTTCCTTTCAAGGTCGAGGTGATATCCAGCCCCAGTTGGACAGTGCCATGCAGGATGTCAGCGACAAATACATTCTACTGGAGGAGACAGAGAAGCACGCCCTGAGGAAGGCTCTCATAGAGGAGAGACAGAGATTCTGCTGCTTTGTAGCTATGTTGCGGCCTGTCGTGGTGAGTACAGAGAGAGAGAAAACACCAGAAAGTCAGAATTTGACATTGCAGTGATGTTGCAGTTTTAAACCCAAATGCTGTCAGTGTTATTATATTTTTTCTCCAGCCCAACATTGAGCTTTTCAAATAGAATAGATTAAATTAGATATGACTTTATTGATTCCACACAGGCAAAATTCACTTGCAACAACAACAAAAGGTTCAGAAATAGACAAGTGACAAGTAGAAAATAAAATTTCAATAAGCAATAAAGCGACATAAAAAATAGTAATATGAAATTACAAATAGGATTAGAATGAGCAGCACAACAAGGTTAAAGAAGAATATAAAAATTATGAGAGAATATATTATAAAATTGTGTCAAGATCAAATATCAAGATATTCAGATAATTTAAGATATACACCTTTCACTATGGGAAGTTGCATGAAAAAGTGCAGGATTATAGCATATGTTTTGGGTTTTTTTTTTACTGCCACTGCTACTTAAAACAGCCTTTTATCTCTCACTGATGTTAAATCCTTTAGGATGAGGAGATTTCTATGCTGGGAGAGGTCACCCATCTCCAGGCCATCTCTGATGACCTCAAATCCTTGACCTCTGACCCACACAAGCTGCCCCCTGCTAGTGAACAGGTGAGATGAAACAGACAGACACTATATGGTAATGTATCTCTTATATTTGTGTTTAAACTAATCATACTGCCTTTTATTTTAGCAAGTACTATTATTAAGTGTGATTATCCTGTCCGTCCCACTCAGGTGATCATGGACCTGAAGGGCTCAGACTACAGCTGGTCCTATCAAACGCCACCTTCATCCCCCAGCACCACTATGTCCAGGAAGTCGAGCATGTGCAGGTAGGTTCCTATGGCAACTCAACAAGACTTGGCTGCCAATTATTCAAATTAGTCTTTGCCTTTTGAATACACCTTTACCCACTGACACCCATGAAATGCTACTGTGCTCCAGTGTGCTTCATAATAAAGGTAAATGGAAAATTATATTATTCAGGGATAGGTGTGTTAGTAAACAGTCTCTTAAAATCAAAGAATGATGCGATGAAACTACATATCATGTCCTTATTTGTGTTAATTGCATACAGTAATATAACAGCATGGCATTCATATAAGCAAAGTCATCTAAATTCTGTGACTCTCTCTGTTTTACCTGTTACTAATTATGAATCTTCTTTAGAGATTACATCAGTATATAGAGGTGAGAAACAAGGGCATTAACAAAAACTATGGCTTGTGTAGCCCACTCAGTGTCTGCCACCCAGTGGTCAAGATGAGCTGCAGTACTCCTTCATCTTAGACAACTTGAACTGTGTGTCTTCATCTCTTCTTTCTCACTGATTGTTGCTTGATCACCTTGCTTTACAAATTACAGTTTATTTGGACCTGCATAATTGAAGGAAAACCACACTGTGGATATATTTTTTTATTAAAGGCTAAAATCAAACAAAGTATTTAAGTTTAGAAACATGTTAGGGAAATGGTTCTTGTGTGTAAATCATGGTTTCTCTGCTACCTGCTTTTTTGTGTTTTTGCTGAGTACCCATCATTTCTCCTCAGTCTTGTAACAATAAATAAGGGGTTGTGGGAGTTTTATGCACACAAATAGTGTGTGTGTGTGTGTGTGTTTAGTTGTGAATGCTGTATTGCACTACTAGCATTAGGTATACAATTTGACTTGCCTGCTTTTTGTGCTTTTTACTTATGATTGTGATTTGTGATTTATGAAGTATGATTTGATACATACTGTTTGCATTCTCCATAGCACAGGTTTTATACTACACAGTTCTTATATTTTCTTTAAATGCTTTTCAGTTTAGAATAATTACTTCCATGATTACATTGTTTATGTGTCTTGTGTAAATAATTTCAAAAGGCTGTCTTTAAGGCATGAAATCCATTGATTTCCTGTCTGTAATTTTTCTCATTACAACTTTGGGCCCCTTAAATTGTTTTGATTTGTTGTTTTGACTGGATTGGCCTCAGTCACTGCTTGCTGCATCTTGGTGTGGTGTGTTAATTTTTTCCCCACCCTGTCTCCTCCACATTCCCCCCAATCCTCTGCCTTCATTTCTTCTCCATTATTCCTTTAATCTCCTCCTTACTCGTCTCTTTCCCTGCAATCCATTTGTTTGGGTGCACTTGATTCTCTTTATCCCACCTGTCACTACCAAACCCCTCCTTCCTCTGGTCTTCCCCTCATCCCTTACTCCTTCGCCTTTCACAGTAGTCTGAACAGCGTTAACAGTAGTGACTCCAGGGGATCCAGTGGCTCCCACTCTCATTCTCCTTCCTCCTCTTCTTCCTCCTCTTCCTCAAACCACCTTTTCAACCACCATCACCCCCGCCACCGGTACTGTAGCTCCACGCTACCTCAGCCAGCCCCAGGTCGGCTCTCCAGCATTTCCTCCCACGACTCAGGATTCATTTCTTCATCGCAAGACCAGTACTTGTCGTCTAAGTCATACTCGCCTATGGCAGCTGAAACAAAGGTAAGAAAAAACCCTCTGCTGCCCACACTTAACCACACTTCTGAGTCCAAATATGTACACATGTTTGAAACAATACTATAAATACCACATACTGTATGCTCTATGATTCACAAGTTATTGTAGTCAGAAAGAAAACCCCAAATCAGCAATCCACACAAGGCCTCTCTCACACATCAGCCACTTTGAGCAGCAGTTAGCTGGCAGAAGTTAAGAGTATGTGATCAAGGTGAAGTCATTTGAATGCTATTATTATAGCATAAATGCACAGGAAATTAGTCTGCCTCCATTCTAGCCCCAGGGCAAAACAGGTCAGCCTCATCCTGCTATTAAAGAGCTTACTGCTGTGACAGACTGTGGTTTGGCTAAATTTGCAGAGGCCTGAGTGAATTGCATGTTGTATTTTCATTAAATCACAGGGAAATCACATGTTGTAGTGTCAACAGAATGTTTTATGGATTCTTAGAGCATGCCTCTATCAGCAGGTCCCATTCTGTCTTTTATCTAACCATCTGACATAGGGTTTTAGGTCATTATCTCTCATGTACTCTAGCAGGTTGTCTGTGTGGGGTTTGTGGTTTGAGATCAACCATGAGAGCGACTGTTTTGTTAGCACACCAGCATCCAGAGTTCCTCCTGTCCAGAGCATACTGTAGTTAGAGTCCAAGTTTTTATGATTCAGGAAAGATGGTTTGGCAGCTCTGTACCTGACCCTTTTACAGTACAGTGTTGGCCTGGGAATCGGTCTCCTCATTGCCTCATTACCTTCGCCAAGGAGGTTATGTTTTTGCCAGAGTTTGTTTTTTTCTTTCTGTTAGCAAAATAACTAAAACAAGTTATGGGCGGAATTTGATGAAATTTTCAGGAAATGTGTGTGATGGGGCAAGGAACAGATGATTATATTTTGGTGGTGACCTGGATCCAGGAATTTTTTGAAGAACTTGGCAGAGTTTTGCACTCTTCCAGTGCTTCTAGTTACCTCCACCAGGGGGGTTATGTTGCGTTATGTATTTACATTGGCTTATGTTTGAAAATGACAAGTCACATCGCAAAACAGGGCTATCTGGGACTCAGTCCTTAACCCAAGGTCAATAAAGCCAGTCTGTGGCTTACTCTTTATGTGAATCTCTGTCATTTCCATCCATTTTCAATACCCATTTCTATGAAGGATGCTGCAACTGACCCCACGCCCCTTATTACTTTCTTGAGTGCAAAAATAATATTTCTCTATGGGCAATAATTAAGTATCATAGTATTATGTTAATACAATTGCCAGAAATAGAACTGCTACTATATTCCTTTCAAAGTCATGGGCTTGTGAAGATTTGTTGTATATTTCAAAGTAGTAGAATTTTGCTTGTGCTTCCCTTTAACACGTCTCTGACCTAACACTGCTGATATTCATGCAGTTAATGCAGTTATTACTTCCAGTGCACCCTCTCAACTGACACTGAAGTCACTTGGCTGAACTCCTGACTAACTGCTGAGAACTGTGGAAAGTTGCCATACTCTCCAGTTAACTAATTCTCTCTGTCTACCTGATGCTCTTTGCCCCCCCCCCCCATGTGTGTATGTGTGTGTCTGCGTCTCCCTTTCTCTCTCTCTGTGTCTCTCTGTCTCTCTCTCTCTCTCTCTCTCTCTCTGTCACTATCTGGTCTCCTCTCATTGCCTGCTTGCTGTTGCCCTCACTGTTCCAGCCTTGTCCCAGTTCCAGCTCCTCTGAGGTATCAGAGACTGGGCAGCTTCACAGTGACTGCAGCGCCCCCTCTCCTCTAGCAGCTGCCACTGCACCTCAGCACACTGACAAGGTGAAACACGCTCATCCACCATGAACCTCACACCTTTTCACAAGAATACCTGTGCTTTATCAGCTTTATAAACACCCCAGTCTCTTCACACTAAACTTGAGCTTTGGCTGTACTATGCACTAATTAAGGTTCACCACAGAAATGATAAATGAACCAAAGAACATCCAAACTCCCTTTCATGAATTTCTTTAGTTTTGGTTCATCTTTTGTGTCCTTTTCATTAGTTCTGTTTGACATTTTCAATATCAGTTTTTTTTATTATCTTGTCATTTTGAATGATTTCTGCTCAGTGATGTCGTCTGTTTTATTTTTATCAGTTCATTCATTTATCCCATTGTTCGTTTGTTTATGTTTTCATCCCTCGTCCCACTGATGTGCCTGTATTCAGCTGTCCAACGGTTTTGACCAGTACAGTCCAGCCAGTTCCCCTTACCTGCATAATGGGGGGAGTTTGGGTTCAACCACTGCCTTCCCCTTCTTCCCTCCTTCCTCCTCATCCTCCACCTCCTCCTCCTGTCCCACTCGTTCATGGTCACGTCCTGCCTCAGCCTTGCTCCCAGACCATCCTAACTACTGCACGCTGGGCTCCCCAATGATGCCTTCATCTCGAGTCCCAAGCTGGAAGGTCTGTTCATTTGTTCATCCCCTCAATGCTGAAGATGCACTGAGTTCTATCCATTTTATTCACAGTTTATTCAACATTTACACTGGGACATCAATGTAGTATTAAATGTTTATAATCAGTTTCTGTCATCATTTACAAGATTGTTAAACCCGCACACTTAAAAACCGAGAGATACTGATCAATATAACATCAGAGAAATGTTGAGTATCAACAAGAACTTCTGACTTGTCTCTCTTTACAGGACTGGGCAAAGCCAGGGCCTTATGACCAACCCATGGTCAACACACTAAGAAGGAAGAAAGACAAAGAAGCTCCTCCTGTAATAGGCAGTGATGGTAATATGAACAATGACAGTAACCAAACCTTAGGCCCTTCCTCCGTTTCTAACTTGGCACCAGCTCGAGTGGCACTACAGACCCCAAACTCATCAATCACAGTCGAAGACAAGAGGAGGACTGTGCCTGCACATTTCAAGGTCAGCTTATGTCTCTATCTTATACAGTTTCTCTTGGTTTGCTACCTCATTTCTCCCCAAAAAAATTTGCAGTCATTAAACTTCCTTTCATCAGTGGTGACATTTAATAGACTACAGAGTATAACAAACAGAGAGCTCCTCCTCTCACCCCTTCAGTGAACTACTGTGGCCTTCAGAAACCAAAATGGATACAGACGCTCTTTCATACCTCCCTATTCTTCCACTCTCTCTGCCTTTTCCTCCTCTTTCTTTGTTACTTTATCTATCAGGTTTATGTGGGCAGTAACATTACGCTAGTTCCTTTCATTTGCCAAATAGTCTTCTTCAAAATGTGAAATGCGCATCTGTACAGGCTGCTGTTGAAACATGGTGGCACAAGATGGCTGCCTCCTTAAAGCAAGGCCCCCAACTAAATACAATGTGTATTGCTGCTTTTATTATAAAATGACCATATACGTACTTATACAATATACTTATGGGGTAGTATATTAAATTTCTCTCAATACATCCTCCTAAATGTAACACTGGACCTTAAATAAGTAAAGAACATAACATGTGAAAAGTCTGCTGATTACCAGTAAAATGAATTTTTTCTGACCTGAATTGTATTTAATTCTAGTTCATGTTGTTAGACTGAAAATGACTTCATATGATTTCAGACCTTTTGTATATTTATGTTTCTCATATGTCAACTTTGTGCCTGAAAATTCCTGTACTTCTGCAGATGGAGGCAAATCCTTCCCAAAAAACATTATAAATGTGATTTAATGTTTAACCTCCTTCTTGTGCCAATACTTGTTAATAAGCATGTGAACAGAGGCCAGTCTGCATGTAATGACAGCTGTTAAAACTAAGGTTCAGACGACCCCCTTATTCAACGTCCAGAAGGACCAATGTTTTTGCAGTCATTGCATTAAAACCACTTTAATGCGGCTCCCACCACCAAAACTCCCATTTAATGAGTCTAATGGGTTGTACTTACATTAATGATTTAAATGACTTAAATGAAGTGTACCTGGCTCTATTATCCAGACTTTCAGGCTTTGAAACTCTTAAGTCTTGTTTTTACTGTGGTGATTGTTTCAGGCTGGTGATATTGAGGCTCATGAGGAACTGGCTCTGGCCTTGTCCAGAGGTCTGGAACTGGACACCCAGAGGTCCAGTAGAGACTCTATCCAGTGCTCAAGTGGCTACAGCACTCAGACCAACACACCCTGCTGCTCTGAAGACACCATACCTTCACAGGGTAACACTCATTTTTAGAATTAGTCCAACAGACGCAGCTAACCTATGTCTTTTTTTTTTTAATCAGTAGACTGTCAACTCCTCTCCTTTCTGCCCTTTTAGTATCAGATTATGACTATTTCTCAATGGCTGGAGATCAGGAGCCTGAGCAGCTGCAGCAGCAGCAGCAGCAGCCGCCTGACTTTGACAAGTCCTCCACTATTCCCAGAAACAGCGACATCAGTCAGTCTTACCGACGTATGTTCCAGACCAAACGCCCAGCTTCCACAGCTGGACTGCCAAGTCCACCTACTCCTTATTATGGACAGGGGGGCTATCCCATGGGGCCTTATCCCCCAACACCTATCCACACAGGAACTTATCCATCAACCCCTTCTGGGTCTTATCCTACTACCCCAACAGGTACATTTATTACATTTTTGTTGCTGTATGTTATTAACACTTTAATGTCAACAACCTTTCAAAACACAGTTAATTTTACAGCTGCATCTTCTAACTTTTAGTGATTTTGTTTTGTTGATGGTATTATAATTCTGCCTCTGTTTGCTCTTGAGAAAAGAAATGATGTAACAATATTTGTTTGCTGCATCCTTCATCTGGAAACGGAATTTGTCCAGCAAATACTATCAGACTTGACTGAGAGAGTATTTATATGTATATACTGGCAATGAAGCGGCAGTATTTGGCTGAATTTACCAGGTTTTTCTGAGTAGAATTCACTTATGAAATTTTTTGTGGGCACTTTTCTTTTTTTCCAGTCATATTGCAACCTGTTTGATCAGGATTATGTGAACTCATTGGTTTGAATATTTTTCTTTTTCCCTCTCATATATAGAGCTGCATACAAAAATAAATTATTTTTTGATGTTAGTGGATTCAATTCTGTTAAAGATTGAAATAATTTGTCTTGTTTTATTGCAGGCTCAGGTTCGGGTCAGGGATTCTTTTCTGGGTCCAGCACCCATAATGCATCTGGCTCATATTCTACAAGCCATGGTCCAGTTATTGTCACCCCGGGGGTTGCCACAATCCGCCGCACGCCTTCTTCAAAACCTTCTGCTCGGCGTTCTGCCTCTGTTACAGGTACAGGCCCCATTCCTATTCGCACACCTGTCATCCCAGTACAAATCCCAACAGTGCCTGATATGGCAGGAGCAATTAATGGGACCAAGAATGCAGTAGAGATAGGAGGAGGAAGAGGAGGAGAGAGCCCAGATTCTCCAACATATACTGGGGTGGAAGATGCTAACGCTTTGCCTGTGATGTCCTGGAGTGGTCAAGCTACAACTAACCCCCCGACCGTCCCACTGCCCAACCAGCTGAACCAGCAGCACCTACAAAGTGAGAGTAGACCTTCAGGAGGAGGAGAGGAGGCAGGAGAAGGGGGTGAAGGAAACATGCTGGTGGCTATTCGCAAGGGGGTCAAGCTCAAGAGAACCCTCACCAATGATCGCTCCTCTCCACGCATAGCATGAGGACAGCATCACAATATTCAGGTGAGGATCACAAGGAAATTGTGATCCTGAGTCGTAAAATAAAAGCCGAAGTGCAGCTTTGGCTTTTATTTTATTTGTACAAGAGTACAAATATACTCAAAGAAGTGTTGCTGATAGAAACAAAATGTGTAGAATAAAACGCCTTTTAATTTACCTTTCTCATTTTGTAAATTTCCAGTAGTGAGAATCTCTCACTACAGAAGCCATTAGAGGAAACTGTAATGCGATCGGCAAGTTTTCTAATGTGACTTAAGATTCCTCAGACATTACTTAGAGCCAGCTTTGTTAAAATAAATAATTGGATCTGAAGTGGAACACTTAGGCATGTATTAGGTAGGTAGATCCTTGTATGAGTTGAATGAGCCTGTGTAAGAACAAGCAAAAGATCTAATTTTCTACTTAGGCACACGAGTAATAGAATTTTTGGACTGAGCAATAAAATAAAATCTGAGCCTGTGGCTGGGTAAAACAAAAGGACGCTTTTGTTCATAGGAAGAAGTGCAGAGCAGCAGCACTGAATGCCTTCACACACTTATATCTAGATGTATTTTGTTGGACAAGGACAGTGTAAAAAAAAAAACCCACCCCGTTACACAGTACATCTAAACACTTGATGTTGTGGGAGAGCTTTGTATCATTGGGGAGTGAACAACAGGGTGGCTTCACTGAATAATTACATCACTTGCTGTAAATTCAACACGGATTCAAGAGAGAAATATTCAGGTGCACTACAAAGTAATAGCTCCATTTGACAACTGCTGAAGTGCATTGGCTGCGTACTTGGAAACTCAGTGTTATCAAAATACTTCAAACACTGAATGACTTACAAGGTCCACAGAGCCAACAGGAGCAGGCGTATGGACAATACGGAGAGCTCTTCTCAAAAAGCTAAAACTTCACCAAATGCAGATGACAGACTTGGGAGACAACGGTGTGACTGAAGCCTCACACGGCTGATTAGTTACTTTCTGTTTTGTTAAAACATTTTTTTATGTTTTGTAAATATTTTGCACGTCGTGTGTCAGTGCTTTTCGCTCTCTACATTGTTACCACCTGCACCACTGTGCCAAAATTTCACATCTTTACACAGCATGTTTATTGATTTATTATGTAATGATCATACTGCATTACCTTCATAATTTACTTATGGTTCTCATTGGTTCTCATTTAATCTGCAGTCTCTACATGCTGCTTTTTTACTCGTATATATTACACCTTATATATAAGGGCCTTCTTTTTTTTAGCATTTATTAGCCCTATTGCAACCTGTGCAATATATATATATATATATATAATATTGGACATGTTATAGAGGTTAGTGAGGCAGAAATATTTTTGATGTTTTAAAAGATAAGAGTTCAAAGTTATGATTGGTAATGTCATATTGTTTTTATTGTTCTGTCTGGTTGCTGTCAGTGAACTTCTCTCTTTGAAATGCATGTCTTATGCCTGCATCCCTGTTTTAGTTTTTAAACAGCTTCACAGGTAACAAATTCAATTCAAACTGAAAATCAGTTGAAAATCTCATCTCTTTCATTTAAACATTAATAGTGCATTTTTTCACCTGGACTATAGGACATTTTGAAGAGCTAAGCCTTTTCTTCAGTGTTGGTCGAAAAGCAAGTAGTGTCACTGACTTGTAGTCTGTGTTTCAAGTATTGTTTTTTTGTCTTTTGTTTAAGCACTGTGAGACCATGGCATGTATGAAAGTGTAAATATTATTTAGATGTACAAGTTAGTCCAGGAACTCACACTTTTTTTTATTTATTTTCTTTCTCAGTCTTTAAATCTTTTTTTCTTTTCTCTATAAAATATCAGATCAATAGAGTTGTGTTGCACATCAGATTTGAGCATCAGTGAAATGTTCTGTCCTACTATTCATTTCAAGTCCCTTTATTTCATACCCAGTAATGCATAGGCTGCATTGTAATGATAATTTAATAAGTACAAAAAATGAATTGCTGATCTGTAGTTATTAAGAGAAGTAAACGAGCTCAAATGAAAACATTTGGGCTCTGCAGTGGAGAGATTTGAATCAGTATTATGAGTGCAGAAGTCATGTGTCATGTGGTGCAGACATGAAACCACTTCACTTTCACTTCAGTCCACAATGTGTATTTTGTTTTGAATAGTGATGCCTTTAATTTGTGCGACTGAGCTGAAAGTGGACTGAGTGTAACCTTAGTACAAACTGTGAACCGCCTTGATAGTGGTTTAAAAGTAAGTACCTGTACCTCAGTTACTGTATGTTCGACTCATTTTAGTTTATCTAATCTTATACAATTTGAACAATTGAACTTGTGTGACTGGAGTTTCCCTGAAACTTCTTAGCATGCAAATCCAGCAAATCTTTTAAATCATATTTTCAATTTATTGTATAATTTAATGTTAAAAAAAAAAAAAAAAAAAGAGTTGCAGTTGTAGTGAAGTCTCCAAAACAAATAATGATAAATACAAACAAACAAACTTTGTGTAAATAGAAGGTCACACATTAATACATAATTGACTTTATAAAAACTGTGTGTGAGCAAAGGTGCTGTTGCTGCTTAGATGTTTCAGGAAACCCAGCCTTCAGTTCTCAATTTTGTTGATGATGTTAATATTCTTTCTATCTTTCTTTCTTTTTTTTTTTTTCTTTTTTTTGGTTGGCCGTCCATCTGTCCAAAAAGTGCATTTTCAGCCTGTAATTTTCATATTTATAATGTTAGCACAAATATATATATATTATATCAGAGCTGCCAAATGTCATTATATCCTGTGAATAAGAAGATTAAACCTGGTTTCTAGTTGAGTTGTTAGGTTATATTGCCCCTCCCCAGACCCCTAACCTCACCCTGAAGAGAGTTGACCTCTCTGTGTCTCCCTCTACAGTTCAACAGGTTACTATGAAGGTTGTTTCAAGAAGAGAAAAGTTGTATCAGGTTGTTGTTTGTTTTGCAGCAGTGGCCTTTTGAATGTCTAACTGTTCAAGCCTTGTGTGTCCAGTTCCCTAATAAACTACACATAAATCATTTCACGGAAGTTAGTCAACAAAATAATGCCACCACGGAGTTTGTTGGGTGATGGTTGGACAAGTTGTGTTGGCTTAGTTGCCATGGAGATGAAAACAGATTCACCAGCAGGGCGTGTCATTTTAAAAAGGTACATTTCACACATTCTTGTCCATCAAATTAGCTGTGTATTTGCGTAACACTTAATATAAGTAACTGCACAAGTGTGCCCTTAGTGTATAGGAAGACATTAAACCAAGAATGTTAAAATTTCTCCTGTGTGTTTGTAAGTATAAATAAGAAGCTGTTTCAGTCTTGAAAAGGCCTTTCTGCTTTGAAGCAGTTTTGGTGACATCTTGTGGCAGAAGCCTTCTTGTCCCCAAGACAGCAGAAATGGGGCAATCAAGTAAGGAATGTTGTACTCACTTTTTGTCTTAATTTCTTTCCATACATAAGAATCCCTTTGCATCCCTGCAGGACATGAGAGTGTCCAGTTTTCTCCTTATATTCTGAACACTTTCTCTCTTGTATTAGGCTCATCTTAAACAGTTTTGCATCAGTGTAATAGTTGTTACAAATTATTTTATTATGAGTGTATGTGTTTTTTTGTCCACTAAGGGGCACTGTCACTACTTAAAACCCAAATTCTTGCAGTTATTTTTTGGCCTGAAAACTCTAATCAATTCTAACCTAAACAGTCAATCGGCCATTCTTAAACAGAGAAAGCCTCAATATAAAAAGCTAAATTTGTGAACACAAGTTCTGCTTGAAAGAAACACTATTTCCTTTTTTTCCCTTTGGCTTCCTCTTTGAAACAAATAACTTCCACATGCTGTCATATTTTTGTGGGGTGTGGACTTGGGCTGAAGTGTGGCTGAATAGCTCAAAGGCCCCACCATAGAGGGGTCACACCCACCCAGCACACAAACACACAGTCATCCTGTAAAATAATCCCAATCTGATTCGCGTTCAGTCCACCACTGCATGGAACTGGTCATTAGCTTTTCTAGTCTCAGCTCATCACAATGTAATATTTCAAAAATGTTATTTTAATGAAACCCCTATAATGACATGGTTAGAATATACAATTGTATACAGTAATATTAATAATAATTAATGTAACACACATGTTTCATAAACCACACAGTGATGCAACACATAAAAAAAGCAGTTATATATAGACGTAAGAGAAATGAAGAGGGGAAGTTGTTAAACAAGTGGTTTCAATGTGAATATTTTTGGCTTCTAAAATTAGGTTAAAACAAAACTAAAACACATAAAATAAAAAATGTTCCTGCTGCCTCACATAAATACTCATGACATGACTCGTTTTATTTATCAATAGAATAAAGACATTTATTGGCATTATCGTAAACCATCTATACAGGACGGCATCCTTTGAATGATACAATTCATGTTTAATATGGAAATGCCTTAATAAATCAGATAAACTTAATGTACCACATAAAAGTAAGACAAGGGCAGTTTTATTTACGAATAGCTTTAGACACAAGGATAAATTTAAAGTGGTGGTGTTATATTGCCTCCTCTTGTTGAGGTGCATCAAGGACACATTAACAACACAACAAAGACTTTTATAGACTAAATGGAAAACGAGATCAGCAACTGTTTGTTGAAAGGAGGATAAAAGAAAAAACATTAACATAGGTAAAAAGATAAAAGGTGGTGAGATATATATGTATATACATATGTATTTTTATTGTAAGATGTATAAATAAATAAACTATTACAATAAAATTGGTTTCCATGACTTCAGAGGACATTGAGTTATATTAACTAGTGCTCTAACCTAACCCTAGCATTAGCCTAACTTTAAAACATGTCTTCGCCCTAAAATGTAGTAATCCACATTATGGGGACTTGATTTTTGTCCCCATAATGTGACTGTGTAAATAGATTTAGGTCCCTACAACATAAGGAATACCAGGTACACACATACACACACAGTGTAAGAAGTCAAACTTTAGACTGCAGGTTGTCAGATTATCATGAAGCTACTTTTGTTCGTTAATGGAACTGAAAGAGAAGGCGAATTGTGCAAATACAGTTAAAAACACACAGTGGACCTCAGGCTCTGCTCCTCCGCTGAATTGCGTGCGTCCGTCAGTGACGTCACGGTGACGCAGGAGAAAAGCAGCGCCGCCATTGGACTACGTGCGTGAAGTATGTGCGTGGACGTTGCCCCTCCTCCTCCTCCTCCCCCTCCCATCCTGCCACACTGAGGTCAGTATCACCAGTCTGTGGATTAACGCTCGAAAACATGGGATGTAGCACAAAAGACTACAGACACTCTGGTTTTTGAGGGTTTTTTGTCCACAACTTCCCACTGAAGGTAAGCAAGAAGCAGCGTGTGTGAGTGTGTTTGTGTTACTGAGCGTGTTTCGTCCCCCCTTCCCCCCCGCCCCGTGGATGGTGTTGGTGCTGCTGTCACGGGACAGCGGAGCATCGACTGTGCCGCGTCCGATCAGACAAGTTGCAGTTGGATGTTTGGGAAGTATCCACATCCCTCCATACTTTATTCTCCGGTTAGAAGCGGATGTTGCTGTTTGTTTAAAATCACTAAGTGCCGCGTGATTGTTTAATGTCCGTCCGGCGGTTTGCGCTGAAACAGCCCGCTGCTCCACGGGCTCTGGGCTGGACTCACACACCACCATCATCTATATTCAACCAACTATTGTGACATGTATAAAAACGGGGTTGACTGATTATGTTATCGCTCCTCTATCAGGTCCACGGGCGCGTCGCTCCTCCTCCACCCCAGAGATGCTGCCCTGCCTGCGGAGAGTCCTGCGGCCCGCCCTCGCTCTGAGAGCCGGTAGCGGGCTGAGCAGAGCCGGAGTCAGCGGCCAGCGAGCTGCCGCCATATCCTCGTCCCCGCTGTCAGTGCTGGTACAGCAACAGCAGCAGCAGCAGCAGCAGCAGCAGCAGCAGCGGCGGCGTCACCTGGGCACACACCCGCTCAAAGAACCAGTGGAGCCGCTCAACTCTCCCCGAGGAGCCAAGGAGTTTATTTACAGCCTTCACCCGTCCGAGCGCACCTGTCTGCTGCGGGAGCTGCACAGGTTCGAGTCCATAGCTATAGCCCAAGGTAGGTGGTCACGTGTCACTGTACTGGACGCAGCATGTTCAATATGTGCACATTTTAATTGTAGTGTGTAAACTGTCCGTTTCTACATACAGTACACTGTATTTGTGACGTCAGACTGTGGATAAAACACTGGAATCACAAAGGGTGCACTTTAATGCAATTCTTCCACTGCTCCATGTTAGAAACCGTTCACTTTGGATTCTCACGCATTAGTCCCATGGTTCTCAAACTGTGGTTCATGTACCATCAGTGGTACACAAGCTTCCTCTGGTGGAAAATCAGAAATACTGTTCTACTGTATATATACAGGGTATGTGTATGGAGTGGAGTTGAGGAGTTTTGAATAGAGTTCATAAAAAATGAAGCAAAGAATAATAATTAGGGTCACGTTATTGTTTGCTCCATCCTAATCTAATTTCACTGTACCATTATCTGAATGTGAGCAAATTATCTTATTGGGAATAAATCTGTCTCCTGTGAAAGGTCGGTAGCTGTCTTTGCTCGGCCTCGTTACACCACTGTATTTTAATGTCGGTGATTATGGTGTTACTGTGAGAGCTCAATATTTTTTCAGGTGGTACTTGGTAGAAAAAGTTTGAGAACAACCTGCGTTAGTCAACAGCGTTTGACAGCATTTCATGTAGTAATGTTCTGTCTTGTATCAAATCTATAACACAATAAGTGATGAACCGATGCTTGACTTCAAAAGTTATACTGCAATTTACATAGCAGAAATATTGCAAGTAGTTATTTTACCCAAATCATTAAGCCCAAAGTATTAACTGTACCTCTAAGTATAAATAAATTTAATTTAGAAGTGGATTTATGTGTAACATCAGTCTCTTAGCCATAACTTTTGTCCGTTTATTATAAAACATGCAGTAGATGAGGATGTGGCCAAAAGGTTATGACAATAAACCTTTACTAAACCAGTCAATATCAATAATTATGATAGTAATGATCAGTTTATGATGAATAAAAAAGTGATATTACTCTCCAGTGAAAGTAAAAAAAAGGGGGTTATACACAGAAATATTTCACAAAAACACTTAAAGTTGACACGACTTATACCTCAAAGTGTGTTTGTGCAATGCATAAACATTACATCAATATTAAATGAATCTCCGTTGAAGAAAGTTATATCACACCATATGCTTATATTGAAATATTATATTAAATTATTGCTCAGTCTCAATTTCTAATTTAATATTCTTTTTATTTACTTTCATCTGACTTAAGTGGTACATGAAAAGCACAAATTAAACTGCATACAGTTAAATTGAAACCCTAACCAAACCCATTACCAATTCACACCAAGTTAATGCCACTTCATCTCATCTACTGTGCTTTCATGACTATGATATATCATGTTTTTCTGTCCACATTGTTTACAGTAGAAATCTTGTAGCACAGCACTGATGGAAAAAAAAGATAGTATTCTTTTTTTCTTTTCTGTCCCTCATATAATAGTAATATAATAATCTTTATGTAATACTTCTCAAAACAAAGTGTGCTTCACAAATAAAAACAAATTAAAAACATACTATAAAAACACTAATGAATACAACTAGAGCAATACAATGATAATAATAATAAAACTGTAAAACTGGACCAACCATAACAAATAATAAAAATTAAATTAGGTAATGTGGAACTCCAGAATGATAAAAAATACATTGTGCCATTGCAGGTCATAGAGCAGGAAATGATGCTGTTAAATCGCCTGTTTCATTTTTGTCTTCAGGAAGATAATGCAAATGATTATACCATTGTCAGATTGTAATGCCCAAATGTTGAGCCTGAGCCTGACCTTTGACCTCTGTAATGGGAACTAGAATGCATTAGCAGAGATCAATAATACATAATTACGGTTACTGCAGCTCTGGAACTAGAGTGTGGTAAATTTGTGATGGTAGCAGTAAGACAGACAGAAACCTTTGGCACATGTGTATCTGTTGAACTAATGAGACAACACATGTTTGGTTTTCTCGCAGTTCGACACAGTCCACATTCCTGCAGGTCAGATAGTTGTACAGTCAACAAATAGCCAAACCAACAAACCTCTGAATCTGAACTGTAATTAAATCGAATCATCACCCCCAGTGCAGTGACATCTAATCTGAGACTGCAGATTGCAACAAATGGAGGACTCTGCTCACCCCTCATGGAGCACTCCTCACTCTCCACATCTCTTAGCTTTTTCCTCCTTCTCCTTTATTGGTTTCTGGGCTTATGTGGGCCGAGTCGTTCTTCTTCTTCTTCTTCTTCTTCTTTGCCTAGTTTGTCCATTTCAGCTGCTTTAGTGAAATTGCAGTGCAAACTAGTGGATGACACTTATCCAAGGTGCATATAAAAGGCTTATTGTAGGGCTACAAAAACAAAATTATTATTATGTTAAAGCAATGAGACACTTTTACTAAACAGATTTATAGGTAGTATATTAGGGCGCAGTTCAGAAGTCAGGATTTACAAGGTCCCAGTCGAAGATTTCAAAGAAATCCCCCCCAAATTCAAAAAGTTGAAGCAAATCTCAGAAACCACTCACGACAATAGTAAAATCACTGATGTTTATGTGCGTAAAATACACAGTGTTGTTATCGACTGGTACTGCTGGTTTGATGGTTTTACTATTGATTTAATTTTAACTGGAACACATTTCACTCCCATTTATAACTTCAAACTTCCGATGTAAATGGAAAGCATGTTTAGTACATAAGCTTTAAAGAATAATTTGCAGAACACTTTGATGCTTGCATAATCCTGCTGGAAAATTTTAAATCTAAGTTAAATGGTGTTGTGACAAAGATTTATAGCTGGTTGTGTTTCCCCTGTTTGACTGTTCTTTTTTTGTTTGTATTATAAATGTGTTGTTTATTATTCAACACTAACTGTTACTGGCAAGCTGTCTTGGCCAGGTCTTCCTCAAAAAGTAGGTTTCAAAATTAAATGACCTCCTGGTTAAATAAAGGTTGAATAAAATATGGAAAACATTTCTGCCAATAAATCATCCTAAATATTATACACTGTACCTGAAACTCACCGACCTGCAGTAAAGTTTACACAGATGCACAGACTTTTGTAGTCACAGCACTGGGGTATTATTTGGATTGTTGAATATTTAGAGTACAGTATGAGAGGAGGAATATGATGAATGTCCCACACGGGGAGAGAGAATAAAGCCAGTCGATCAATACTGAGATGGAGAATGAGGAGGGGGGGCACGAGTAATGATGAAGGCTGCACATCGTATGAGTCTCTCTGAGAGTCATCTGCTCTGAGCTCCTGTCTCTCCTCCTGGAAAGTATAAAATGGATTCTTCAATTTAGATTTTCAAAGTTTTTGTTTTATTGGCACTATATTTCATCACTATGGCCACATTTTTGGAAATTGGATTTGAAATGATACAAGCCAAAAACAAACTGATAAATATCAATAAAATACGGGAAATGTAAGCAATGCTCCTTTAGTTGTTTTAAGTGAAAATGTCGACGTAAACATCAGGTCCATATTGCTCTGAGCCCTGGGTTTGTGAGTAGAAATGAAGCACTGCTGCTTCATCTCTGCACTTTTGCTCCACATCATTTGTCACTCTCCCAGATAACAACATTTTGTGGCACAGATCCGGCACACACCTGACACTTATCTGGCATACATACACTGTGTGGAATGATGACACTTGGGTGTTCTGCACCTGTTTGTCAGATCTGGGCCAAAAGCTGGCCACTGCATTGCCACATGTCAGCCACATGTCAGCCACATGTCAGCGACTGTGCTACACCTTTACCAATGTTGGCCCACATTTGTCTGAAGATATTCAGGCCATATTCATTATTTATGACATGGCCCACATCAGGTTGACATCCAGATTACCTATTGCCGAGAAGAGCACTGCATATTTGCCCACAAAAATGCCCACATTTGCCATTTCACTTGTGGATCTCTTAAGGCCCATGTTCATTTTGTCTGGGCTAAATGAAAACCGGCAGTGCCACATCATTGGCAGAGGTAGCCCATATATCCAGATAATGTTATGTGTGGGAGCTTTGTTTACTCCAGTGTGTGATCTCATGATTGACAAACCACTCTAGTTGCAATGAGCTCACCGGGAAAACTATAAGCTTACGTCTATGAAGATTTGAAAACAGAAAGATCCCTAAAATGTGTTATTTTCAGATCATTGTGATAAGACTGAGTAAATTAACTTTACTCTGTGCATGCTGACCACTGTGGTTGTTAAAAGTGGATGTCATCGGGCTGCTAAATGTTCAGTATATGAGGCTCACAATAACAAGTTTCAAATCAATTCCATTTTACCACAGCTCAAAATCTGTTAGTGTTGACAGTAGAAGATTTAGCATCTTTAAATGTACAGTAGTTTGTAACTGGGGGCAAAGCATGTTGCCGTCTGCTGTCTGTGACATATTGATGCTGTACTTTATTGATCAGTTGCCTCTGTGATTGGTTCAGTAATTCACTTGTCACAGTGTAAATAAATATAAGCCTGACGAGCATCTATACAGGCTCATTTTTTCATTGAATGAGTCAAAACTGTTATTTAGGTAGATTGTACTGTGAACTGCATTCACAGACAGTGATTTCTATAAGTGTTGCTGAGCCCATGCAGTGATTTCCAGTAGAGACACTGTGGGCCACAACCTTTGGCCAAATGTGGGCCCACAGCGCTAGATTGACACTGCTATTTTATTGACAGCCAAGACATGTTGTTACATCTTGATTTTTGTTGCTAAAAGTGGAAAGCAAGACTCACATGGAACATGTTGCAAAACCATCCTTTTACCTATGAAACCCTAAAAACCAAATTTCTTTACATTTCGATGTTGCCCACACATTGACTGCAATTGCTATAGAATACTGCAGCCTTATGTTAAAGCCTAATATTGATTTAAATCCAGAATCATCACAAAGGACAGAGTGAGTGCTTCCTAAATGCAGAGCAAAGTTGCTTTCCACTCACCTATGGGGCCTGTCTGGCTGGAGCTTGCGGACATCCTCACCTTCATGCTATAAAAACCTTCAGGGATTCTCTTACCCACTGCAGGTGCAGTCTGCAGAGCAGCTGCTGGACAGGTTGACACTTTCTCACACTTGCTTGCTGAGAGATTGATTTTTTTTTTTTGGCAGACTCATCAACATCCATTATCATTTTCCACCCAGAGGCTACTTGACACATAATGCCAGACCCTTATTTTGTTCATGGTGTATATGCAGGTATGGCGAAAAGGAAGTTGGGTGACTGTGCCTGTAGTGAAACCACTTTAACAAACAGTGGTCCTGGTTTACTGCAACATTGTATTGTATATGAATGCTGTTTATGGCCATATTTTCTTATCACATTTACATTTGTTCCAGAGTGTGATGAGCAGCATCGTAGTTCTGAGAGCCAGAAGACCCCACCATGCCACACCTGCATTCATTAATATTTTCACTACTCTGGAGCAGTGCAACAAGCTGTAAACACAACACCAACAGACTGGGTGTGTACATAGGTTTCTTATGTACACACGTAGTAGACAAAGATTTAGAAAAATGATTTAGGATTTGTTCACATTAGCAGGCTGAGATCACTCATTTCTGATTTTCATCTTTGATGTGAGTAAGGTCAGATTTTCTTTCAGGGCTGTGGGGACACGCAAATCTGATCGGTTCAGATTTTCAGTTGAGCGTTGTGTCACTTTAGCACATGGTCCTTGATCACATACAGTATATCAGATCAGATATGTGGCCATTGGACATGAACTGTGGTTGTTCTCTAGAGCTAAACTCATCCATTAATTCACTGCAATAGCTTCCATTTCTGAATTGCCCCCATGGGTGATCAGTAAAGGTTGAACTGAGTTGTATTACTAAGATGTTTTCTGTTGTTGTTGATCACTCGTGCTCTTTCGCAGGGAGGTCGCAGTCAGTGACAAAACCCTTGTATTTTTGAATATGAACTTTGAAATTTGACCTTTACTGAGGAAAAGAAGCAATGCAGTCTCTTGATTTGTGATGTGGTTTTTAACATAGTGGCCAGACTCTATAGAGGCAACTTGGAGCTGCATATTGAAGGAAACAGCAGTAGCCATTATTGAAGCAGCACTTTAGGGAGTGCTTGATTGCTGTAAGTGGAGCATGCACTTTCAATAACACATGGTCACGTTTGCGAGAAGCCAAAGTTATAATGAAATATGATTATGAAGTCCTACTGAATGTCTGGATTGACTTTTAGCAGTAGAAATGTGCTTCTGAAATGTTTTCTGCTGTTTGATGTTTTCAGGCATAGTCCAACTGTTTGAAGCTGCCTCGCTTTACTCGTGCCATGTGCTTCTTCTGCCTCACCTGTTCATTCATGATACAAAATACGTCACTCTGTGTGCAGCGTGGGAATGTCACTACATTTACTGGGGAGACATATCAAGAGTAGTGTGGAGCTGTACTGACAACAGACATTTTCTTACTTTTAAACGTTACAAAACTACAGTTTTAATACATATTAAGTTTGTACTCAAATCTTCCACTGGTGTTCTTTGGACAACTTTACCACTTGGTCATCTGTCCACATCTGCATTTGTCAGGTTGTGCTGGTTGAACTTTTTGTCTAAGATGCATCTTAAATGTTATTTGAAGTGCAGCAGAGTCTGTTACACTGTTACCAGTTTGTCTTTTCCAGTTTCTGTGGCCATTTTTCCAGGATAGGTTTGCCCTTTTTAAAAAGTTTCTTTTTTTTAAGCTTTATTCTCCAGAAAAGTGCAGACGCAGCTTTTGAAGGGCAGAGGGTAACAGCTAAGACCGCTCAAGGATTGGACAAGAGCAAACAAAAGAAAAGGTGCTTGAAAGAAGCAATTTCTGGTGAGGAAGGTCCAACACTTACACAACACATCTTTCTCAGAGGTTGATGGAGATGGACCCTTGGACGATGAAGGTCCATTTCAGTGGTTCAGAGCCCACTTGGGTTGAATGGCAAATTCTTGCAGAAGTGAGAGGTGATAGTTAATAAAAGTCAGTCCAAAGACAGAGGAAAGTGGGGTCGCAGATGCTCATAGTGTATGGAAGACAGGAGTCAAGAGAAAAGAAAAGTTGGTAAAAACAAACAAGGAGCTGCTTTTAACAACTAAGAATGGTGCAGAGTGACTCAGACTCTTTTATATAATCACAGGACAGTTTAAATTTAACCTTAGTAGAAATAGACAAAAAATGTTGGCTCATAATAAACTCTGACCATGATGAGAAATAAAACTCACATTATTAAAGTATGTGTATCATCTCTTATCATAGTCAGAGTGTAGAACATGATTAAATGATTAAAAAAGAGAGTAGACTCTTGCATGTGGAGAAAAGATGATTATTGTTTATTATTGTCTCCAAAACACCATTTTCACTGAATCGTTTATCTTATAATAATATTATTTGCCACCCAAAATAAAAACACATACCATACTTGATTTAGTTGTACTTTTAGCACAGAGGTATAAAATTATCCAGTGGTTTTACAGAGAAGAAAATAAAATGAAATAAAATAAGAAAAAAAATTGTTGAAAGTTGAAAGTTCTTTATTTGCTTTTGAAATAGAATTTGTTGTCCCAGGGGCATATGCTGATATATGCACCTTCTTTTTGTAGAAATAGGAAACGCTATTCCTCATACATGTTTGCCAGGGAGCATATTTGCATATAAAACCTTTTCAACAGATTATGTAAAAAGCAGAGAGAACGGAGAAATGAGAGGAAGGAGAGACGAGGAGAGGTGCAGCAGATAGATGAATAAATGCCCCAAGATGCTCCTCTGCTCCATCTGGACCTCTGCAATCATCAGTGTCCAGTCACACTGTGACTCAGTGATGTCCACTATAAAATGATGGCTTCCTCACAAGGAAGGGAAACGCGAGGTTACAATAGAGACCATTTTCAGTGCAGAAGAGGGAGAATTCACTGGGGTTGTTTAAATATTCTTCATCATCTTAAATGCACCATGCCTGCAGTTTTACTGGGTCTAGTAAAGGAGGGTTAAATCTTTATCCTCAAGATTTGTCGATTACAAAGAGAAGCCTGATATATTTCTCTGCCCAATTTAGTGGCTTTATAGTGACCGTGATATTTACCTCTTGAAAGCCGTATCCTGACGCCCACTGATAATCTTCCTCCTAACGGATAAAGGAACTCACCTTTTCAATTTGTCATTCAGCCTCAGCTCATGCTGTGTCATTATTATATTGGTCACCAGCTGGACAAACTGCAGATATAAATCTGACATTAGCTGCACATTCACATTCAGTATTCTCCTCTTCCACTTCCTGCCTCAAATCATTCTCACTCCCTCTCACTATTAGGTCTGAACAAATAATTGTTTCATTAATTAATCAAAATCACAATTTAAAACAGCAAAATTATCTGCAGCAAAGGCTTCATTTTATTCCATTCCATTTTTGATTGTCTGATGCCAATTTGAAAAGTGTAATAAATATATGCGGTAATAATTTGAATCTTAAAATTGATATTTTAATGGTGTTATTTGGAAAAGCTCCAAACAAAAGCTTTACTTCAGCTTGGAGCTTTCAGTCAAATTGCAGTCACAATATGTGTCAGAAATGTCACAATTAGTTATTTTACCCAAATCGTTCACTATGGGCAAAGACAACATCTTCGAAGCTGCAAACTACAGGCAAAACATTTACATAAATAATGAAATGAATATATTTAAAATGTTATGGAGCATTACCACATGGCACCATCACAAAATAAACTACTCTATATTCTGCTGCAAGGATGAAAATGTGAAGATATTAATTATTTTCACCATGTCTGAGTTCAATTTTCAATCTGCATAGAAGATAGAACAATTGCAAACAGAAACATTTAACTGCAATTTTTGTGATATGTGTGTGCTTTGAAATTGAGATTTTACATTAAAACGAGGGTTCAGCTTGTTGGATTTTATTCATGTAGTTATTTTATTGGTTTAGTTGATTTGGAACAGTGCACATACTGTGAATAAACGTTTCTGTAAATGTGCCAGAGTTAGCCAAGAGGCAGTTTTTCATCTGTAGACTGTGAACAGATTCAACAGTGTGACCCTAAAGATAGAATATAAAACTGAAATAACAAAACTTTACTCAGTTATGCAGAACAGCAATAAAATAGACTGAAAGCAATGTCAGTAGAAACATAATTCAGAACACCCCATTACATTTACAGATACAAAAAAATTATTGTGTACTACATTTATAATTTAAAACATGCAACACAATGCGAGACATGACAAACTGTGCTGCATAGTAACAACACTAGTAGCAAAAGCAGAAGCACAAGAGAAAATGAATACAATCACAGTTACGATGCTGCAATCATTCAACAATAATCCCAAGTGCCTCCCACTCATGTTCACTGCCGTCCTGAGGACGTTGTCAATGTGACATAAGTCTGGTAATTTGTGTAAAAACAAGACAACATTCAAAACTCAATCAATCAAAACTTTTTTTTTTAATAGAGCACTTTTTGTACAATACAAACATGGCACAAAGTGCTTCACATTGTAAAAGCAGAATTCACTACCAGCCTCCCGCTTGCCCCCTTCCCCTCCTCAACTTTTCCCTCTCAGTGATAGAACATGTGATCAAATAAAAGAGGTCATTTATTACGTATTAGTCTCAGAATGCCACGAGTGTTTGACACAAAGTGGTAACTTCTCTATACTGCAGTGGCTGTTGAAGTTATCAATTCATGAGAAATGGTAAGACCAACTTGTAAAAAACACAGGAACCTGTTGCTCACCTCTCCCTTCCCGTTGCACTTGGCCAGTGTTTGCATACCAGAAAGGATGTGTTTGTCTTTGTTTGCGTATAGGTTTCCCCTTTATCGTGCAAAAAACATACTCTGACTGATTTGTCCATTCATAGAAACATGGCAGTGCAAGATGGCAACCTCCATAAAACAAGGCACTTGCTTGAACTACATATTTAAAGCTAAATCTATGGCTACAACATCTCACATAATTTTTATTTTAAAGTAATTATACACTCGTACAAGCATACAGTAACTATGGGACGTTTATTCAGTTTCTCCCAATACAACCGCCTCAGTGATACAGACTGTACTTGATGTCTGCTGTCCTTGCTGCCAGACAAAGAACTGCACCTGGCAGTTTACTTAGTCCACCTATCGGCTTACTGATGCTGAATCTGGAAAAACTTCATGCTTGTTTTTGTCATGAAAAAACCAAGTCATAAAGTCCAATGCTCTCCGTGTAAACCTCTGAGATAAAATTTTGGCAAATCATAGATCAAGGGAAAGATATGCAACCATTTTTGAAGCTGTTTTCCTGGAACACAGTGGCCTGAGTGATATAAAGAAACGTTTGGAAACCAGCCGGACTTTTAACTGAGTAAAAAGGGAGACCTGGTCAAGGAGGAGACCTGACCTGTACAGTCACTCTAACAGAACTGATATCCTCTCTGCCGAGCAGGCCGAGATGGTAGACCCAAGCTAATTCTAAGAACGGTTCAACATCACTTTAACTCCTGAGGTTTTTTGCTGATGCAGTACCGTCGAGCAATAACCAGCTTTTACACAAACATAATTCTCTAACTGTGTAATGAATATTTTGCACTCATAAAAAAACAGCCACGCAGCAAATGCTGTTGCTGCTTTTTATATACATTTACTTATTCTGTGCTTAGTGAGGCATTCGTGTGATATTTAGGGTTTCGGACTGTATGGGATTTTACATTTTTCTTTTCGATCATTGATCCTAGATCTGTACCAATATTGCTACTGAATATCTTGTGAGCTCACCCAGCCATGTCTATTAAAAGTTGCATGTCGGTCAGCTTGGATTTTGTCAAACGACATTTGAAAAACAATGAGAGTAGAAGTATGAATTCCTTGGGCTGGACTCCAGACAGGATTCCTCACAAACACCAGGTGCTGCTGAGCTAATCTGGTTAATAAGCAACCCTACAGTGAGAAGTGGAGGTGAGCATCATACTCTAGAGGTCGTGTCAGCAGGAACAGAGTCAGGGCGACTGCTCAGCTTTGCTACAAGGATGATTGAAGCCAAATACAGAGAGTTCCCATCCTTAAAGACAACACTAGAGTGCTATTAGAACATGTCTCTGGCTGTCCCTCAGTGTCCCAGACAAATCCCAGACTAAAACCATATTGAGCATCTCTAGAGACCTGAAGGCGACCGTTCACAGATGCTTTCCATTTAATCTGACAGTCTGAGAGGATCTGCCAGGAAGAAAGGGTGTGGCAAGCCTGTAGAGACTTAACCAAGGAGACTCAAAGCTGGAACTGCTGCTATAGAGGCTTTTACAACTGAACTGAATAAAGCCAGTTTTATTAATGATGTGATAAATTAAGTTGTTAAAATGACAATAAAAAGCATACATTTTTACTTTGTCACTGTTGAATTTAGACTAATGTTCAACACAGCAAAGGGAGCAAAGCCTGCATGGTCTGAAGCTTCTGTGTAAAGAGCAGATGAACTCTTATTTGTTGACAAGTCAGCATGTCTGCAGCAAATACATCTAGGCCAAGTTTAATAGGGAAAAAAATCCCATTATTAATTGGGGGGGGGGGGGGGGGGGGGATGGTGGGTGGGGGGGGGGGGGGGGGGATTGATGTGATTATTCCTTTCTTTCCCATCTGGCAGTCAGGCGCCACCAATTAAAATTTCCTAATTCAAAATGTACGAATTGAGGAAGAAAATTACTGCATATGGTTCGTCCTCTTTGTGGACAGATGGATCAAGGCAAGAATCAAATTACAAAAGCACCACCGAAGCCTAGCTGATACTATTATGCACAGGAGGCTGTGTTTAATATTCCAGGTGGTATTTGTTTTGTGAGGCTCGGCATTAGATCATGAGGTCATGAGCTGATGATGGATTCTTTTTAAAATAAAGTATGACCTTTCAAGACAAAACATGCTCACTTTTTTCCCCCTTTCCCTTCTTTCTCTTCACGCCCACTATCTTGTCCCTCGTTTTTCTGTCAGACTATGTCAGCAGCACATGCACATCAGCTGCCCGCTCCTGTCCTTGGTCTGTACCTTGTCAGATTCTCCAGAGGTTTTTGAGTGACCTTGCTTCACAGCAGCTGATAACAAAACAGTGCAGCAAAACATAAAAACCAAAACAGTGAGATGAAAGATGAGAAGGGGAGCAGCCAAGAAAGACACAGCCCTCACATTGCATATAATAAACTGATCTGCTCTTGATATAAAAATATTGATTGCAGCAGCTTTCAAAGGAGAAAGAGTGACCATTAACCAGAACATAGCTCAACTGATCATTAAGATTTGAGTAATATTATAAATGTTGCCCTTTTATGCATTAATTTTTTACAACTCACCTACAGCTTGTTTATGTACAGCTCATGTCACTCATTCTGAGGCTCTTACCCAGAAATCTTGCTATTGTCTCACATTTAAGATAAACAGACAGAAACTTCATCAACCATGACCGTCTTCTATCACGTGCCCCTTTAAGACTTCAGGCCCACAAAAACAGGACCACAGAATTAGTGAGGAGAAAAGTCAGGTAGCTAAAGACGTCCACCAGGCAGTAGGCCACATTTGGAGATCAGGTCGGAAACCAAACGGTGGTTTCATGGAGAGCACTTTGAAACAGAGAGGAAAAATGCTTTTCTGAGCCCTAAACAAATGATTTTTTGTCCCTGAACCATACACATTCCGAAACAGGAACTGGTTATTATCATCATCACCACCACCATGTCCCTATTTCAGCCAAAAGGCACACAAGCACTTAAAACACCGTTAAGTTGATTAGTAGAATGTAGATTAGAAATGTAAATAAGAAATGTTATTTTTCAGAAATTCTTACACGTATCTTTGGTTTGCAGGAAAAAGTGCTGCACGGCGTGATGGTGGTTGGGTTGACAACTTAGCACTTAAGAGGCCAGATGCAAATAACTGTAATTTCTAATGAAACGTGATGAATAATAAGGCTTGTGTCTGAAAACGGCACTTTCTAATTGGTTGTGTGCTATTTAGGCCAACTGTGAATAATTAACATTCAGTCAGGCTTCAAACGAAAAACACATTTTCCACTCGTGAATAAAACTAAGTTAAGTCCTTTCAATTTCTCACTTTTGATCTTCGCAAATAAAGTTTACACTTTAATTTAATTGCCAGGACGAATACGGGTTAAGTATTAGTGTGAACAAGGTCGCAGCTGCAGGAGTTGACACACTTATAGAGACAAAAACATGTGCATTTATAGTAATATTATATACATTGTGTTTCACTGTCATCATTTTAGTGTGTAGGGTAAATGTTTGAACATATAAATATTGTGCTTTTATTAAGGGTGAATCCTATAAAATTCAGGCAGTGAATGAAAATATTTCCCCCTTTTCTTCTTTGTTTGACAGCAGTAAGACACGTTTTGTCTCTTGTGTATTACATTTTATCATGGGAATATTTTCAAAGGTTTTGAGGTTGTTTTTGTCTCTTTCCGTTTCTGGCTGTCTGTCGCTGCTTTAATTAGTGCACGGGGAAACGACTGGTGTCGACCCGCCAGATTTGCGTTTCACTGAACTTTTTTTCTCAGTAACAAAGTACGAGTGAAGCTGTGCTACGACATTCAAAAGTCCTGCAGTGAGTGAACGCACAAGGGACTCCTGAGAAAGTCATTTAAAAACAGTTTAAAAACGATTGTATGAAAAGGTTTCACATTTTACTTTATATGCAAATCAGGAAGTTAAGATAGACTTTCCTTGCGTTATGTTCTTCATCACCTACTCTCGGCGGTATTTTATGCAAATTATTGTGCACAATCTATTCACCCGGTCAAGAACAAGTTTATTTCACTCTCAAATGTTGTAGCCAAAACTTCTGTTGTGAACCATATACACTATCTGTTCCCATTTCATTTTTACTAATGAATGTCTCGAGCCTTGACCCACATCATGTGTACAGTGTGATTTCCTTTTTTCCTTCTCGTACTGTGGTCACAGGAGAGGAACAAAATGCTACCACAAATGATAAATGGCTCCAACCATCTGCTGAATCCTTCCTGTGAACTCTATTGATTTTGTGCACAACATATGTGTTCAGTCCCACACACTGCCATAGGAGCACAGACCGTGACACTGATTCAGACAAATGCACGCGTGTACGCTCGCACACGCTTCCCCGACACACAACAGTCTCACATATACTGAGAATCCCCTGTGTTCATGAGGAGGTTTGCCACTTGAAAATCGATAAAATCCTGAGGGAATACAAGGATGTTTCTTGGTCTACACATTTGCTGGATTAAATCCAAGACACACAACCTAACCAAGGCAATTACACGGACAACAGCGCGCTCCTGCACACAGTCCCGCAATGAGTAATGGTTCTAAAGCACTAAGACCTGAATTTGCAGAAAATCCTATTGCCTTGCCATGTTTTGTTGAGAGGAAACTTGGCTCTTTTGTTCCTACACAGACTTGTCTTTAATTTCCAAAACACAGGCTTTACCTGTGCCAAGAGACAAAACCTGGAATGAGACATTTCTTAAGTCAAATCATAGAAAAGTGACATTTAGCTCACATTTTTCGAGAACTGAGCAACGTAAAACTAAGCGAAGGAAAACCTGTTAATTGTTTACCTTAATTTCAGAGCAGAAAACAGCAGAAGTTACAGTCTGAACCTTGAAGAAAGGACTTTGTTAGTCGTCACATGAGCAGAATCAGTTTCGTGTTTTTTTTTGTTTTTGTTTGATTAATAATTAGTTTTACGTATTGTTGAAGCATCCAAAGTGAAGGCTTCACAGATCCTTTATCAGATGCCAGATGTTTGATATGTGGGTGATTCTGGAGGTGATCGTGAGAAGAGAAGAAAAAATCGTGGCTGCTTTGGTGGTTGATCAGGTTTATACTTAGCTACTTATCACAGCCCATTATATATATTTTTTTAACCACTTCTGTCACTTGGATGCGTAGTGCGTGGGTTCTCACCGGGCACTCCGGCTTCCTCCCACAGTCCAAAAACATGCAGATTTGGGGATTAGGTTAATTGGACACTCTAAATTGCCCGTAGGTGTGAATGTGAGAGTGAATGGTTGTCTGTCTCTATGTGGCCCTGTGATGGCCTGGCGACCTGTCCAGGGTGTACCCTGCCTCTCGCCCTATGTCAACTGGAGTTAGGCACCAGCGCCCCCCGCGACCCCTAGTGGATAAAGCGGTAGAAAATGAGTGAGAGTGAGTAACAGCAACATTTTGGGCCAACGGTTTTTCATGTCACAGCTAGAATAAATTGCTCGCTCAAGCCCAGTAAATTGAGAGAGAAAAATCTCCAAGGAATTCAGTTTCTTGTTAATGGGATTTTTTTTTTTTTCCATGATGAGATAGTGACTCAGCTTTTCTCATTTGGCCTCATTCCACTGAAGCAACACTAAAATATGGAAGGACATGACCTCTGCTATGGGCCACAGTGATTCCTTCAGATCAAAATGCAGCAGATTAGAGTGATTTATTTGCTTAATGTTGCTTCATGTTGAGTTACAGCATCAGTGAAAAGCACCTAATAAGGCTGCAGATGATGCTAATGGGGTCAAATGAAATGAGTTTTTACAACCAGCGATGATGCATGTTGTTTCGGTAATGTTGAAAAATTACAAAAACAAACATGCATCATAATATAATGACATTTTGTAAATGAAGGCAAACGTACAAAAGGAAACGGCTGTTTTTGTCTCACAAAAGGACACGCGACAACGTTAAACTTTGTGCATATAGGTCTGTCTAATTTCAACATTCATTTAATTTCCATTTTTACATTGTTGAATCTTTATTGTCGTTTTATGAGCACATACAACAACGACATTAAAGGCAGCCGCTGTAGACGTGATCATGAATGTATGCACTTTTGTGGCTTAAAACATAATTTACTATGAATTCCGCATTCATTCATCCATTCAAATATTCCAATATTTATGCTTTTATTATTAATTTACTTTTCTACTAAATACAGCAGGTACAATCTGAACAAGAAAGTAGAGACTCTGACTTTATGTAGTTTTACGTAGTCTTGAAAAAAGTCTTTGAATTTTTATTTAGGAAAACAGGCAAGCACCCTGTGTCTAGAAGGAATATAGACATTTTTTTACATCCACACTGCTTCATTTTTGTTTAAAAAACGTTCTGTTCCCGATACATTGACTGTCCACAAAAGCTCATGGACAAGTTTCAAAACACTGCTGAAAACACTGCAATTTCTGTTTGAAATTGAAATGTTAGCAAATCCTTGTTTTTCCTTTTTTTATGTTGTTTTTTGGTCATTAATTATACGTTCTGAAATGAAGCAGACTGCTACAGAGAGAAACGACATGTACTGTACAGGCCCAGTGTACCTCAGTGGTTACGTGTGTTACAGCAGTACAGATACAGTTACTGCTGATGTGATTGTTTATGATTTTGTAGCTGAGAGCATTTTCCGGGGCTCGTGAAACGAGATAGAAGCTCTTTCACTGTTCAAGTGGGAATTTAGAGAAAGAGAACATTATTGGCGAATCAGTGAGGCAGGAGGTGCAGAAGACGGCACTGACAGATCCGTGTGTGACTGTGAGCGTGTGAGTAACAACACAGAGTGTCGAGTGTGTCAGCAGTTTACAGAGGTGAAGAATGGATCTGTCTTTGTGTGTCAGCGACGTGAGATGGAGGCTCAGCTGGAGACTGTCACACGAGGCCTGTAACGTGACACTGACTTAAGGAAGGTGATGAGGAACTAAGAATGAGATGGGAGGAACAGAGAGGATGGAGGGAAGGAGGCACATGTTCTGTTTGTTTGTTTGTTTGAATTGTATGATGTTACAGTAAAGGTTTTGAAAAGACCAAGTGAGAATGGAAGAAAAGTTTGAACTCGGCTGCTATGGATGCTTTTGAATATTGACTGATTCTTTTTTTAAATTATATTTTAAGTATTTATTCCTCTTTTTTTATTTCACTGCAAAGCTGTTTCAAAATGACAATAAATGGAATATTCTGCTGAAATTTAGATTTTATTTTGCATAACATTATTTAATTTAGTAACAGCAAAAGAAAACACATCTGTTTAAATATGTGTCTATGTGAAATGAACATACACAGGCGCACGCATCATATATATATATATATATATATATATATATATACATGTGTATGTATATTATATTTATTATACATAACAAGCTTTCTGATGTGGTCTGTTAATTCAGTTTCACAGCACCTGCAGGGGAAATGACTATGTCGCCTTCCTTCTAAGTTTAACCATGTTTTTGTTTATCAAAGGCCAGACAAGGGTTAGTCACAGCTTGTGTCTGTTCCTCCCCCCTCACATGCCTATAAACACACACTCCAGTTATAATAAGTGTGTCAGCAGCCTTTTTCTGAGGCCTGGTTGACAGTGAAAGTATTATCTCTTTGTTGATTTGAGGAAGAGGCAACAAAAGCTGCCGCTCATTTGTCCTCTTCCTCTCTCACCTCTTTTCATCTCCTCTGACTCACTGCTGACATTCTCACCCTCATTCCACACCTCCCTGTTTTTTCCCTACTTTTTTTCCATAATGTCCTGATTGACAGGCTTTACCTATTTAAAAAAAAAAAAAGCTGTCACAGGAGATTCTTTATAAATCTTTTTTCTGCTTTCCTTTTCAGGGCAGCTCGACATCGCTCCACCTTCTTCAGCTCAACTCAGATATGGTAAGAAAGTTCTTCTCGTGTTTGTGTATGTTACCTTTTATTTATTTTGTGATTAAGCGAGGGATGGTGAAGATTGATTCTGCTTTCTGAGCAGGCTGTTACATGCTGTGTCTCCATGGGCATCAAATGAAAGGGGAAATCAGGCTGGACATGAACCTAAGTTTTACATAAACAGATATTAATATACTGTAGTTGTTGCTTTTGATAGAAAATAATATGATCTAAATCTAAGGTATATAGCAGTATTTGTGTCAAGCTGTAAACGTTTTAAATGCATATTCCTTGTGATCAGCAGTTTTACTGATTTATTTAATAGTACATTTCCAATTAAAGTGTCCGCTCGTGTGGTCAGTTTTATTCTCCAGGGTTCTGCAATGGCACATAAATGATAGCAAACAAAACATTGGACATAAATATATGCTAAAAAAGGAAAGAAAATTGAAACACAAAACAGATTGGATGTGGCAGTAATGTCCACGAACATAATAACAAAGTTTGACATTAATATCTGACTTGCAATTTGGTACAAGTGAAGCTTCTGCTGTAACCGTGTTGAAGAAGCTCAGTCGAGAACAGTTTATTTTTTAATTATTTCTTACTATAAATGTTCGCGCTATTGCACACACATACACACATAGACGCAAAAGAATACTTTTGCAGACATTCTTCACTCTCCAGTACTCAATTACGGACATGACCTCGCATCTCTGAGATATTCCGACCTCCTGCTGCTGCTGCTGCTGCCGCTGCTGCCGCTGCTGCTGCTGCTGCTGCTGCTGCTGCTGACAGCTTTGGAATCTCTGCTGGGAAATCAGAGCATCGTTCATGTCATGTTAAACATGTTGTGTTTGTCCTTCTTCCCCTCACAGTGTACATTTTAAAAATCAGGTCTTTGTGTGGCCGTCTGCTGTATCTCTTGCTGTAGCTCTTACTCGTGCTGCACTGCAATGCTGTTTTTCCTGCTTTGGTTTGTCAGTAAACACACATGAGTCACACTTGATCCATCAGTTACCGGGGCAAGAGAGCTCAACAAAGCACTCGTGAATTTTCCTCTACACAAAACGAAGTTGCGTTATGTGTGGGTGTTGCCTGGTCTTTTATCATTACTTAAAAATTACTTTCAGAATTACTTAAAAAATAGTTTTAAAGACTGTAAAATAAGCTTGATGACTGTTTGTGTTGTAAAAGTCATTGAGAAGGTTTGTGTGTGCAGCGTGTGACCGATCGGCTGTTTTGTGAGCCAAAAAATACATTTTAAATACTCTTAATTATACCTCTCTAACAGATTTTGCACTCCACTCTCGATAAAACTGCTCCCCAAACAGCTTCACAATCAGCCATTTAATCAGAATTAATGAAGCCAGATGTGTCCATTTTTAATGTTCTGAGGGATGTTTTGTTCCGTGGAGGAGAGCGGCGTTTGAGTTGATTGATTTTGATGTTTTATATAAAAGGGCACCAGAGAAACAAGAGACAATCTAGTTTGTGGAGAAGATTCAGCTGATTTAATTCAACTGATCTCTGCACCTAAAGATGGACTCCTCTTGAATATTCATCCAGTAATGATGCTGGTGTAATATTAAAGTGGTCTTAATATATGAGTAAAACATGTCTGTGTGTAATGAAGGAGCAGGATGTTGCAGAACGACTCAATTCAAAACCCTCGGACGAGAAATCAAGTCTTGAGCAGTGATAAAGTTTTAAGCAAACACAAAGCCGATCAGTTACTTGAGCTTAACATTGAATTGGAATAGACCAACATTTCCTGAGGCTGCAGGTGACATTAAACTTTTAAATTTCACACAATCATCTGTATATTACAATTTCACATACAGTACGTACACGCAAACATATGCTCACACACTCGCAGGCTATACCGACTGTATTTATTTATGCATATAAATATGTTGTGTTTTTGCACATTTACATTTTGATAGCTTTCTTCGCTCTGAAAATGAAGACGTTTGATATTATTGATACAAAAGATCAAGGTTGAACTTAGTTTGTTTTTCATTTTCTAACATAAAACCGTTCGGGATTCAAGGCTTCATTTCTGTTTTGCTGCTGGTCTGTGCAGTTGCACATCGTTTCCAATAGCTTCGACCGTGACTGTGGAGAAATATGGTGTGATAACATACAGTATGTCAGTATATTTATTCCTGGTGTTTTTTCATATCTCGACTGTACTTACAGTATGTTCTTCCTGTGGTGTTTTTCTTAACATTTTTTTGTAAATATTAATATTATTAGAATATATTATATATTATAATATTAGAAAATATTTAAATATTTTTTAAATTCATCTTGTGACCAGAGTGGAAAATTAGCTTGTGCAGGTTTTTAGAAAATATGAAACACATCAAGCCTGATTTTTATCAAGCATCCTTTTAATATCTTGTAATGAATCTTGTATTTTCTGTTAGGTACACTCACTGGCCAGTGTATTAGTTAACACAGGACACCTTATAAAGTGGCAGGTGTCCTTCTACTGTTAGAAAGTCTGAAATGTTGTGGGCCTTCTTTTTACCTTGGCTGTAACCAGAGGTGGTCTACATGCCTGATTGTGATTGGCTGATTAGATATTTGCATAAAAAAAAACAGTCAAATAGTTGTACCTACTAAAGTGGGTAGCTTTGTATTTTTTTTCGTTGATTTTCCTAAGTATGTAATGAAGTAATGCATTCCTTCTTCAAGGCTGCAAATAGCAATTATTTTCTCAATTATCGGTGCATAAAACTAAAGATCACTGTTTTTCAAAATTTTAAATCTTTTTGTTATATGGAGCAAAGAAACCAGGGGGAAAAATCACATTTAGTTTAATAATTTATTGATCAAATAATTGTTGCAGCCCCAGTTATCTTCTGAGTTCTGTTCTAGGAGGCTTAGTTCCAATCTAATCCAATCTAATCCAACCTTATTTATAAACAACAACAGCTGAAACCAAGTGCTGTACATTATTAAGTAATAAAGTAAAGTAAAATTAAGTAAATGAAATACTGAAAAATACTACCTAATAGACCTAAAAAAGAAACCAAACAAGATAGACAAAACAAAAAACACAGTAGAGTATACATATATACACATATACATCTGTGTAGCAAGTGACAGTTGTGTGTCTAACGGGGTTGTTAATGTTTAATGTTTATTTGTCTTTTGGTGGTTAACCTTTTATTGTTATTTTGCAGTTTTGCTTCACAACGCACTCCCTTTCGTTGGATTTGGATTCCTGGACAACTGCATCATGATTGTTGCTGTAAGTGTCGGCTCATGCACTGCTGTTGTTCCCTGCTGCTCAGTGAGCTCCAGTGGGTTCCTCCGCATATACAGAAGAAATGAAAACGAATACGAAAAATAATTTATAATTGTTTAATATTATTGGATATTTTTTACTGTTCCTTTCCTCTGTCACAATGTGTCGTAAAGTGAAGGTGAAGGTGACAGCTGTGAAATTATGACAGCTCAGAGAACAAAAAAGAAGAATATAATCTTCATTCAAATTATACTTGTACAGCAGGGTGATCTAAAATAAAAGTGCAATATCGTTTTATGGCTCTGCACAGACGTAGAAAGACAAATAGAAAGTGAAGACTTTTTATTTGTTGAAGAAGTTTCACTAAAACTTTATTTGCTATTGCTATGTCTACAGCCAATACACTGAAACAGAAATGATTCAGCAGTTCTGTTAAAGGTCTGTGTGTTTATTAAGACAATATTAAAGTTTGAAACTTCCATAACCTTCCCTTTATCCCTGCTATTCAGTCTGTGAGAGAAAATAAAGATCTCAGGCTGCTCCTACAGCAGACAGCCACACCGAGAGATTCCAGCTTTTTGCATCAAATGAAAAGTATAGATTCTAAATACAATACAATACAATAGATTTATTGACCAGCTGAAGCAGGAACTTATCTTTTGTCTTCCCATAAAACACATACGTAGATCAACATGATTAAGAGCAGTTAATATCAAAATAAAAATAAGATGAGTGGGTTTCAGTGTGGGATTAAGAACTGGCTGTGGTATTTTAGATAAATTATAAAGTAAAGCAGAAATAGACGGTTTCCATTAGACAAAGGAAGTTGTCCTTTGTGACAGTGATAAGAAACACAGTGACATCATAAACTATCCATTTGTAGTCCGCATGCACAGATGACTCTTAGATGGTGGAGTTAGTTTTCCATTCTTAACCTCTGTTAATTTGTGTTTGTGTGTGGTTGTGTGTTATTTCCCAGGGCACACAGATTGAATTATCCATCGGTGTTATCCTTGGCATTTCAACTATGGCAGGTAAGAGGACAATGATCCTAATATAATTAAATGTGTTGTGACTGGTACCAACTGGGCCCAAAACACAGAAGGTTCAGTTAATAAATCTAGTGTAAATAGACAAATGCAGGAGGTCAACTGGCATAACTAGACTGGACGTGGCCTGCAGTCATCACTGTGAGAGTGGAAGCAGGACAGTGACTATACAAAATACAACAGTGCATTGAAGATGTGCTGAATAATGACACTACCAAAGGCACATACTATAATATCTCCTCAGGAATAGATGTGAGGTTGTATGGTCAGTGGCAGTGAACACGAAAGAAATAAGAATTCAGGACTGTGCTCAGCATGCTTATTACTCAGTGGTGGTTTAAAAAATGGTTGAAACACTAAAATATTGTGATATTCAGGGCAGTGGTTTTGTTCTTTAAGCCTCCTCCTTCTTCTGCTCCTCTGACTAGACAAACATAAATAGTTTATTGTTATTTTTACTATGTGAGATATTTTAATACATCACCTTATATCAGGATATTTATGTTTATAGCCCGTCATTGCAAACACAGTTTGCCTTAAAGGGCTTTACTGTCTGTACAGCAGATTGAAAACCCTCTATCCTTAGACCCTCACATTGAGTGAGGAAAAACAGAGAAAAAAGGAGGAAAAAATGGGGGGAAACCTCAGAAAGAGCCACAGAGGAGGGATCCCTCTTCCGGAATGGACAGACGAGCAGTAGGTGTCATATACAGCGACAACTTGAGCAGATTAAAAACAAAACATCAAATTTACAAAGAGAGGAAACATATACAGTAAATCAGAGAGATGTGAAATGTAGAAAATAGTGGATATTGTAACAGACTCTAATAGACAATAAGTTGAATCATCTAATGATATTAATGTCACTATCGACAGAAGGTTGCGGCTGGGTCTCCTGATTCTTTACCAATGCACGGCTCACATCATTGTTGTGAAATAACAGACTTTTCCTCTGCTTGACATTTTGCCATGTTTCCAGTACATTTGCACACACACACGTGCTTTGTTATGTTATAAGTTATTGCTCAGGTTGCAGCCAGGTTTGAGAAGCTGCTTCTAAAAGCAGAGTGTGACCCCACAGACGTGGTGAAGGTCCAGAAGCACACTGTGGCCACCCTGTTTGCATCCTAATGACAGAGGTGTGTACCAAAGTGATATCTTTTCTTCCCGTTTCAGTGTCAACAGATGACAGATCTGCCCACTTCTGTGTCTCTTAACCGACATAAAGTGAGAGGACGATGAGGCAGAGTCAGTGTCTGACCTAGATAATGATCATTTCATAAATATGATAATATTGTTCACCAGCAGTGTGAATTTGTGTGATGCTAACCATTTAGTTTAAAGAGGAACATTTTGTCACCTCTTCATATCCAGTGTATCAGGTAGAGACAATAATTTTTTTTTTTTAATGTTCCCTTGCAGTGAATGTGAATGGGCGCAAAAATAAAAGATAGTCCGCCGATGTGAGTCTGAACAATATGATGAAGCACGGAGCCTGTTCCTTTCTTTCTAACTGTGCTGCTCCTGGTGGCTGTGAGACTCAGTAAACTGACGTGTCTTAGAGTAGAGATGAGGGCAAAGTGATCAAAGAGCAAAGAATATAGAAGTGTGGAATTCTTCTGACTGACTGGACCAGTGGAGATCAGTGCAAAGAGAAATTGATTTATGAGGTATAAACTGTAGAGAGAAGGTATTTGATTTTTCACTTTGAGGTTCTTCATCTGTGTCAGAGATGCTCATGACTTCACCCTGCTTCAAATTAGTTTTTCATTTTTCGATTTCGGAAAAGATCGATTTTTAAGCATTTTAAGGCCTGCTTGCATTTTCAGTGAACCTTATCAGGTTGAACACTCCAGATTAGTTTCTTGTAGATTGACAGACAGATCCTGTTATCTCCGTGGGGTTTTCAATCCAGGTTTGATGTTTGCACTCACTAAAAATTCAACTTCAATTTAGTGATTTATAAAAACTAAAGCTAAAATTACCCCGGAGCCTGACTCAGAAACTGATTGATGGAAAACAGACGGGGCTTCTGTTGTGTCCTCAAGCGCAGCCTCAGTTTCTCACTCAGTCTCCATTTTCACAGCAGTTGGACTGTTACTAATGCCTGCTACATCAGGGAACGTTCACAGATCTGCAAATCAAGAGGCTGCAGTTATCAGTTGCAGACCAGAGTGATGCAGCGCTAGTGTCAAATCTGTAGTCACTTCCACCAATCGCAGCGTTTCACTCTGGGCCAAGTGTGTCTCTGTTTTATAAATTTGCATAGCAGAGCCAATGATGTGGAAAAACTCCATATAGGACTGAATAAATTAAAAGTTACATCTCCAGTTAAGCAAAACCACCTGCCATTAAAGACCTTCGTTAGTCTTAGCATTTCTACATTCACTCATCAACCTGAACAGATGCTTCCTGGATGATTTTGCTCGTCTTTCCTTCTAATCTCTGGTTTACTGGTGTGATCCGAGACAGAGCAGACCAACACACACACAAGCTCACATGCTGTGTGTGACACCACATGTGCATGTATGTGTGCATGGTCTTTTGGGTGTCAAACCTTTTTATTTTCCACTCTGCTCATGATATTGGACAGATACAACTGAAATATACAATTACAGGAAGTAAAAGAAAAACAGAAGGGGCGGGGGGGGGGTCAAATAGCAGATGTTGTTTAGTATGTTTCACATGTATATTATCTATCGATCACATTTGAGTTACAATTTGTACATATCTTTATTTTTGTCCCACTTGCTGATAATCTCTACTGTAGCCTCAAATCGTATTAATGTTTTTTTCGGGGCCAAATGTTGTACTAACAAATGATTTTAATTCAGATTTGAAATAACAAGGTTTAGATTACTTTTAAAGTTTGTGTGTACTTCATCTCTAACCTCTCGGTGAGATTCTTTGATTTGCTCTCTTGAATGTAACAGAGTGAGAGTGGAAGACGCAGCATGTGCAGTATTGTAAAAATGTCTGCTTTGCGGTGATCCACAGTTTCTCTCACAAGCCGGTGGATGTGAGCGAGTCTGATGCACAGCACAGTGAGCAGCAGAGAGTCAAACAGTTTACATGGTGTGTAATTATGATGAAGCAGCGTGGTCATATAATTGAGCCTAACGGGATAAAGGTTCCTTCTGTCGCCTTGGTTCTTTTGTATTTTAATATTAAGACACAACAACAGCGGTATGTGTTATAATAACAGCATCAGCTCTGTATTAAAAATAAACTAACCTAACCTATTAGCTCTGTCTTGTTTAAATAAAAACATGCCACGATATGTAAATGGTTTTTTTTTTTTTTAATGTCAGTAATTGCAGTCAGTAATCTAGTTGTGTTTCTCACCATGTTGTCACCAAGAATCCTATCTGCCACAAAAGCTTTCCAACAATATTGGCAAGCGATAATTTGATGTTTATTTGTTTTCAGTAAACATCAAAATGTGAAATGTGAGAGGTTGTTTTATTTTGGTCCTGACTGCCAACTATATTGTTAAATCATCTAAATCATCCCCTAAATCAGTGGTTGTCAAACTTTTAATGCCAAGTAGCACCTGTGAAAATACTGAGCTCTTGAACTATTATCATCAACGTTAAAATGCAGTGTTGTAAATAGACCAAGCAAAGTTAGCTATGAACTTTTCACAGGAGGCAGATTTATTCCCAGTAAGATCACCACCAGAGGAACCTGGTGCTCCACTGGTAGAACAAGTACCACAGTTTGAGAACCATGGTCCTAAGTCATCCTATTACAAACATGACATTCATCTCTGTCCCAGCCATACACAGAAAAACATTTTTTTCTCCTCATGTAGACCATCTGTAACTTTTACACTAAAACAGGGAAGAAAATAATAACAACAAAATGGAGCCCAGAGATAACGCTGCAGTTTTACTTTACGTCCCTCATTCAAACTCAGTGCTGAGTGAATCATTTTCAGTTGCTAATAAAATAAGTAAAATGTCATTTGAATGCAGAGTAAACACGTTTTCCACCGAATTATAACATTAACACTGTTACTTACACTATCCCGCCAAGTGCCAACATTTTTATGTAACTGTGTGTTTTGGCACCAACTAATTGACCAAGTAAACGCTGAACACGTTCCCTCCTGTTGCTCTGCGTCTGCCAGTCTCTCCACTCTGAAGTTGTGCTGTACTCATGCAGAGAACTCCTTACAGCAAAAACCTTTAATTAGATTCAAGCACAACTAGGCAGAGTCTTTTCAACAAGGTCAGGATCCCGCGCCTGCTGAGACACAGCAGCCCTGTCGCAGATCACAGCAGCTCACACTGAGTCCCCTCAGTACAGATTGTGAGTCAATTTGCAGACAGTTTGGGCTTGTTTTGGATTCATTACTTGTTTCCAACCTTGTTGTTACAGAAGCTCGGTGATCAGATAAAGGCGGCGAAAAATTCATGTCAGAATTAAATGTAGGTTGTTTCTTCAGTAGAGCTCCGGCTGTATGTTCCAGCTCCTCTGAGGGTTTGAGTGCTGCTGCTGCTGCTGCTGCAACAATTCACTGAAGTCAAGGTCGATGGAGGGAACACACGCACGCACACGCACAGCACTTTATTCTGTCTGTAAAGAGAAGGTAACACAGTTGCAGTTTCCTTAGGACAATGTCTACTAACTCTGCTCAGCTTAGTGACAGAGAGCAAAACATACCAAAGGATAGTGGCTCTTAGATTAACTCCACATTTTCCTTAGCGCTGACGTGCTGCTTGTATTATTCACCTGCAAATGTTTCACCCTAGTCAATTTCATATTTGCGAAGGACTATACAGTTTTGTGGTTAGTTATACGCTGAAAATTATACGTACTGGTAAAAACATGTTGAGTCTTGTTTCTTGCTCCCATTTTCTGCATTGCAAATCACCAATCAGGATGTGCAATATGTTTGCACATCTGTGCCATGTGCAAACATACTTTAAGACATAGCTGCTATTGAAATTACATTTGTGAAAGGTTTTTTCATTTTCTGTCCTTTAACTGTTAATAATAATAGATTAAATCGTCACAACACCAGTGTCTGAAGTATATGTGAGGAAGAGGAGGATGATGAGAGCAAATTATCTTATAGGGAATAAATCTGCCTCCTGTGAAAAGTCCGTAGCTGACTTTGCTTGGCCTATTTACACCATTATATTTTAATGTTGGTGATAATGGTGTTACTGTGAGAGCTCAATATTTTCTCAAGTGATACTTGGGATAAAATGTTTGAGAACTACCGCTCTAGTCTAAGATTGTAGGGTTAAATGTGGGAGTGACTGTTTTTTGTCTGAGCTCTTGAATGACCCTCTGAGATAAGCGAAAGTTAATGAATAAAATATTTCAAGTACCTACAGGAAGCAACGGGCAGTATGTGATAATTGAAAGCTAATTAAAATGCTTGCATTTCCCTCAACTGTGGTTACAGCTGCATGTTGTGCAAATTAAGTGTGAAATTGACACACTGTTTTGTTTACGACATTAGAAACATAAAATGAAATTGTATTAAATCAAGTCTGACCAACTCACCCATATAATGTGATGGGGAGCCGAATTATTACACCATGTGCAGTTTGTGTGCAATGTGTCGGACCAGAGTCAGACTGAAATACAACAACAAAAAAGACAACAGCAAGAAAAACACGACAAAATTCAGGCTGGGACATTTTTCCGGAAAAATATGCTCTGTCAGCTTAAAGAACTGGATATTTTCAAGTTGATGGACACAGGGAAGACTCCACATGGCACTTGACACGCACACAACGAGCGGCACACTTTTCAATCAATCTATTGATTCCCCAGTAGTTCCTGTATATGGACAAGTGCAGAAGCTACAACAATAGCTCACCTTACTTCTGTAGCTCACACATTGTCACTTCTTTCCTCAGGATTAGCCCTGAATCCACAGAAAGGGACAAATAGAATTGAGTTACTACCTTCCAGTTGTGAACACAGTTCCTTTTCTCTTGGCCATGAGCTGCTCCAATGTCTGCCCCTGACCATGAATCAAACCCAGGCCTCTGCAGTGAGAGCACCAAATCCTAACCACTAGACCACCAGGAAATTAGTTCAGCACTACCTTTCATTTACAGTATCGTCTTCCCTGTGCTTCTCAGTCCTGTTATCTCACATTCATTACTGGTTTTGTTTCTCTGGTCCTAATGTCTTAATGCAGGAAAAAAACAATCACATTTGTCGAGTCAGTTGATTCCTCTCCTCAAGTGTCTCTGGCCTTATTATCCTACTCTGTCTCAGTTGATGTACTGTACGGTTATTATTATTGGGATGCCACACTATCTGCTGGATGTGATAGTTTGTCTGTTTTTGCCTTAGGTTTTTCTTGTGCCTTTTGGCTGTACTTGACATAAACATCAATTTCTCAACTCATCTTGCTCATTCCTGCAACTCATACCTCTTTCTCCTCTCACATTTTCCACAGCTGCTGCCCTCGGCAACCTCGTATCTGATCTGGCAGGATTGGGGTGAGGCTTCCACACGTACACACGCACATACAGCTGATGCACAAGCCTCAAGCATGGGCAGCGTTTATCTGTGAAGTATCTGGGAGGACAGAAACTCCGAAAATCCAGTGAAATATTTGGTTGTTGTTCATTAAGCCTGAGCAGGAAGGAGCCTTTGTAATGAGAAGAAAAAAGTCATGCTGTTCAAACATATTAGTGTGGTTTGATTAAATGAAGACTCTGAACATTTTGTGATTAAATGAGGAAATGATTATGCAGCGCACTTCTGAGGTGAGTGGGTCAAATTATAGCTGTAGAACAACAACACTCTGTGTCTGCATACTAACCTAGTTATGATATAAACAGATACAGAAGAAATCATGTTGTCAACCCCAATTTCCTTTATGGATTATTTAAAATTCAAACAATTACATCAGCTCCACTTCATCCATATGCTCCTTTACTGTATCATGCTGGGCTCATGTTGGATTTTGTCGTGCTGGGAGTTGGGAGGGTTTTATGCAACATTATTTACTGCTATGATCAATCTGAGCATGGAAGTTACAGAGGCGAGCCGGAGGTTTTTGTGGGGTTTCCTTCCCATTGTATCATCCTGACTCTAATGCCAGTATTATGCTGTGTTGTGACCTTTACCGTAACTTTAAATTGGCCTCCCTCTCACCCCTCAAAGGTTAACTGGTATCGCGATAATAAATGGATGTAACCTTTAAAGTAATAAAAGTACTTGGTAACTTCTTTTCTGTTCGGTTTCTGTTCAATCATCGTTGGAAAGTGGAGCCCACGTGGCCAGTTTTTCAAGATAAGACTCGGTTACAGTGGACAGGAGAGGATTTTTTATTTTATTTATTTTTTTTGATAAATTTTACATCAGCGGATGTGAAGGCCATTTGTCTGCTACAGATGAGTCTCAGTGGACACCTGCTCCTGCAGGCCCTCTGCTCCTGCAGCATCTGGAAATTAATAGCATGAACTATCGGCTGTTTTCAACATTTAGACAGTTTCTAGTTAACAAGAAAATTTAAAATACCGGATATATGAGTTGCTCATCGATACATAATTATGCAGTATTTATGTATTTTCGTTTCCATTTTGCTTTAAATATACTGTGAATTCTCACCGTAATTTATTCGTCCGATGACTTAAAGCATTGTTTAAGTCAAAACCTTCAACCTGGGTGATGTGAGCGTGCATGAGTTTTTGTAAATATCTGCTTTACCCATTGATTTTTTTTGTGGCTGCAAGATTCTTTTTTGTGACAAATAATCTGGTACCTATGAGCAATCTTGAGATTCAAGCTTTTTATTGTCATGTAACAACGGACATCATTACTGGCAATGCGATTTCTTATACTAGGCATCAGCTCTACACAAGATAAACATGTTAAAAACACACAGGTTAGGTAAAGTATTTACAATAAATATGAAAATATGTGTTGTATATGTATAAGGAAAATAACTTAAATTCCAAAATAAATTGTACATTTGTTTTTTGTTTTTTTTTGTTGTTGTTTTTTTTACCCATTTCACCCACATTTGTAATTCCTGACACCTGTAGTCTGAAGGCAGCGTTCGCTCCCACACTTACAGTATCGTTCTTTTTAATATGCTACTAGCTTCTAATCTCTCTCTTGACGCGACAGGTTCGGCTGCTGCCTATTTTTGTGAGCAGTGAACTGAGGATCCATTAGTGCTGGAGGCTGAACCAGACCTGCATCACTGAATTCCTATATTTACACTCAGTGTTTCAGTAAACTCAGACTGGGACCATGATGACGGCAGCTCTTCACAGTGGAAATTAAAGCTGTGGATATTAACAGTTATATTAAAGTTATTTTGGTCATAACGCTGTTTCTGCCTTGCATTATCTAGTATGTTTATGAACTTCCTTTCCCAGTGATCTGGACAGAAACACTGGAGATAATGAGACTGTGTTGGAGGAATAAAATCACTGTGATGCAGGAACTAAAGTATTTTAATATTTTACATCGAAGCTCTTCAGGTGCAACCGTAGGTGTGTATGTTCTGAATCCTTATTGTATTATAACTATAACCTATTTAACAGGAGAGTTAAAAGGTGCTAAAGCATACATTAAAACAGAATAAGTAATACGTTTGCGTCTGACATAGAGAAGCTGTTATGTGTGTATTTTAAGCTGTTTGGGCAATTTAGCTGCCAAACTGTGGCATGAAACTTGATTTCTGACTTGTTATTAAAAAGGAAAATCAGATTGTAGTTGTGTCCAAAAGTGTTGCTGTAAAACTGTTGGTTTCATTACTTTTTGCTCACAGCTGCATTGTTAAATACCCGTGAGGGAGAGCGGATGAATTGGATCTCGCTGATTTCATTCAGCAACACAGATCTCATCTATTAATGAGCCCCATGTAGAATTCTCAGCTCCGTATAAGACACAACTTTCCCCTTTGTTTTAGCTGTCAGACTGTTACTCGGTGAAGACAAGCGAACCCTAACACTGATCTCTGTCCTCAATTCCTCTGCGGCCGTTCTGCCGTCTGCGCTGAGAAAATGAAAGAAGAAATGAAGAAAATAGTTGAACTCTATCTCTTTCTCCTCCATGTTAGTATAGTCTATTGTTACCATCCTGCTGGGTTTATGAAAGATGGCAGCAACAAACTGGAACATTGGTTTGCTGATTTATATGTTTGCTGTTATCGATTGACGACCTTGCAGTGGGAAACCCCCGTGGGTGGACATGTAAAGGAATATAGGAAAATATCAAAATCACGTGAAACTGCAACACAGTGAAGAAGAAAGACTCAGTCATTGATGTCAGTGTTGCCCGTTTGTCTGACATGTTCATGTACTGATGTAAGACACAGCAGTATACACTCACCGGCCATTTTATTAGGAACAGTGGACACCCAGTGGGTCTTCCACTGCTTTAAGGGTCACGTGCCTTGCCTTAGTTCCATGAGTGGTCATTTGACTGACCACAGTGAATTACTGTTGCTTTTCCATCATTAAAATCAGGCCTGGTCATTCTCCACTGACATCTGGCATCAACAAGCCATTTTCTCTTCGACAACTGCTGCTCACTGAATATTTACTCTTTTTCACAAACACTAGAGATGGTCGTGGCCAAAAATTCCAGCACAAAGTCACTTAAATGGTTTTCTGCAACTTTCTGATCAAAGATCATCTGGACCATGACTAAATGCACTGAGTGATGCTGCTGTGATGTGATTGGCTGATTAGTTATTCGCATTAACAAGCTGTTAAATAGGTGTGACCAACAAACGTTGGCTGGTGAGTGTATTCTGTATAATGTAGCGAGTGGATGCCTGAACACATCCACTCACATGCTGAGTCTATAATTAATTCATGTTTTTATTGTGGCCCTTTATTTCTGCTGCTCTTTTGGATTGAGCTGATTTCATTTCGGTTTCACGCGGTGTTGGAGAAAGTGATTTCATTTTGCAGCTGATTTTTAAACAATATTAAGTTTATTTCTTCCCTTTCTTGTCTGTGACTTGCTCACTTTAGGCTGGCTGGTTATGTGGAGGCCCTGGCGTCTCGCCTGGGGATGCAGATTCCTGACCTGAGCCCGAAGCAGGCTGACATGTGGCAGACCCGAGTCAGCTCTCATGCGGTCGGTTCCTCCCTGAAGCACAACAAACGATCAACTGATCATCTCTGCTCACTGGCAGTGACAGACTCAGACTAACAAACAGCATAGACCTGGTCTTAATGTTGCAGAGAACATTTTGACTGGTTCCATTTGTTGTGTAATGTGTTGTAAACTAGGCCGGGTCAGTTGGTTGTACAGCATTGCCAGAAACACACACACACACACACACACACACACACACACACACATCTGTGATGTGTCCTTTCTATCACACATTCACTCTGCAAGGAAATAAGCGCTGAATGATTTCAATATGCCGTGACGGCTGGAGTGTGTAACGTATGAAAGGTCACATCAATGGTGACGTGTGAGGCGGAAAAAAACTTGTTTAAAAACTACAAGCACATAAAAAAAATAACACAGTTAAAGTGTAAAAGCAATGCGTCCGTGTTTGGACATTTTGAGTAATGACTTTCTGGCTTGGTGAGCTTTGGCCTTACAGGGAACTGGCCAAGTGCTTCAGGAAATGATTTAGTACAACAATAGCAATGTTTCCCATTAGAGCAAACTTAAATACATAATTATATAAAATACAATATGGTATCATTTCTGCATTTAAATATCTAAAAACATTAAGACTAATGCTAAATACTGAGTAGTGTGCTTAGATTATCACCATGTGGACAGATAACAGATGGAACATTAGAGTGAGGAAGGCAATACTTGCTTTGTTGTCTACAGTATTTTTTCATTTTATTATGTGTATTTGTCATCAATTGATCACAGCTACTTAAACAAACAACAGGACAACAGTTCCTATGAGTTGTGCTTCCGGAAATCATCAATCTATATGTCTTTTCTTATTGTTCTGATTAAAACACTACAGAGGCAGACATTACACATCGAGTGTAAAAATTAAATGAATTATAACGTAATAAAGAGAGTCAGGGTAAGAGGATTCTTTTGTGGAAATGTCCGACATGTGCATTTTAGACTTTCACTCTCCTGTTTTCAGGGTAAAGCCATCGGCGTGGGCATCGGCTGTATCCTCGGCATGTTTCCACTTCTCTTCTTCAAGGACGACGATGAGAACAAAGACGGCCAGAAGGAGAAGAAGGAGAAAACGCAGTCGCCACCTGCTCCAACTGAGAGCAGCAAAAACTGAAAACTGTCAGCCTGGTGGGGACAAATATTATTTGGAATCCACTCGAATACTTTAACCTGGGACTGATTGGCCTGGCCTGGTGGACTGGATTGTATGGAAAATCTCAGTGAAGCCCATACAGTCTAATCACTGGGCGCTTTTACTTAACAAGGCTGAATCAGACTATCAAAGGTATTCTGAAGAGGGTTTTAGATTTTATTTGACTGTAGATTTTTCACTTAAGCACAGGGACCTGTTTGTCTCTGGAGGAGACGCTAGACTGTTGATTTGTTGGACTGCTGCTACTTCAACTACTGCACCGTAACCTCACCTCATCTTGACTGAGTGGCACAGGCTGAAACACACTGCGAGGCCTCTTCCTCCTCCTCCTCCTCCTCCTCTGCTATGTGTATGTCAAGTGGAACAAATAACTGGAGATGGTTAGATGCCAAGTAGGTTACAAGAAAGTTAGGGCTGCTTAAAATATCCCATCAAACTTTGGAATCAAAGCAAAACACTTTACAGAAAATAAACTATCGGCTGTTTCCAACAGACCGTTTCTCGCGTGGCATTTTCATGTTGAAGTTCTTTTTTGTTTTATAAGAAATGAATCAGTAATATAGGAAGACCAAACTAAAGGGTCGCTGATTCTATTACACAGTACATTTCAGGTTGACTCGGAGGTGTTAAAACTGTTTTAAAATATTTCCTCTGTTTCCAGATTAGATATCAAGGGTGATTCAAAACCGTACATATACTGTATATAGTATCAAGAATAGTTTAAGCCCTGTAACATTTCAGTTTCACAAGTATGTCTGCCCCATGCACGCTCCCTGACCGCCACGCAGCAGCTACATATAGTGCGGCTGACGCTGCTTTGTTTTGTTTTCTGTTGGTGAAGTGCATGAAATTTCTCGTGTGTGCACAAGTTTTGAGCAGGAGGGAGGAAGAGAAGCTGCAGGAGACAGGAAGATGACAAACTCCAACACTGAGCCGCATCATCAATGTCCTGCTCTGTACCAGGCTTCTCATTTATCTTTTTTTTTTTTTGATAATTGCAGTTTTCTCCCTGTGAAAAATATCTTACCATTTCTTTTAATAAGCACACAACTGCTTTTTTTTTTTTTTTGCTTTTTTTTTCTGCATTGTCTCTGCTCTACTGCCCTCCACTGGTGGACACAGCCACTTGTTCATCCACTGCCACCATCACACATACAGAGCTCCTCGTCCAAAACCTATCATAACTCCACTGTCACTGATTTCCTCTTAAATCTCCTGATTTTATTTTTATTTATTTTGTGTCATCTCCTGGGCGCAGGTTACTAGTTGACTGTTCATGATCGCCCTGGATCTGTTTAAAAGTTGAAATGAAAAAGTGAAGCACAGCCACGAGTCGGTGAACAAATTTCCTCTCAAAGTATTTACTTACTTTTATTCATGTATGTTCTCAGTGTATACCTGCTTTACCTGACAATGTTAAGAAAAGATGATTTGTTAGTACCAAAACCCCTTATGCTGTTATATTTTATCATTTTGCTCTGACATGAAGGACCTTGCAGCTGATTGCTCTGTGTAACAATCCTCTATTAAACTCATGAAACATGCTCTAAAACCTGCACTGCAGAGTTACCTCATATACTGTTGTTTTTATTATTTATAACGTGAACATAACATGAAGAACAGTGGTGTAGTTTGGTTTCTTTGCTTGAAGGCCTATTGGTTTACTTTTTAAGAACAATAAAAAAAATGGTTTAACATACAAAAGATCATATTTTAGATGAATACATGATTTTATCTTGTGCATTTCCCTTGTAGAAGCCAGTGATACGCATAAATGGATGTTTAACAGTGTTGTGTGGACTGCACATGGCCAGCAATGGTACAAAATATATCACTATGATTTAAGATAATTAGAATTTATAAATAATTGATTGCCTTTTTTCCTACGTCAATTTGTGCATTGAATTGCTGAACATGTATTTATGTTCCTCGGAGAAAAGTAGTAAAAGGAAAACCCACAGAAGGTTAGACTTGACAGGTTTTCCTGAATTGATTGATTAAATCGTTTTCAGTGCGTAACCAATAAATGTTCCCTTCTCTTTGTGTTAAAAAACGTGTGTTGCAGGTGCAGGAATGCTGATGAAGAAGACTGGACCGCTACACTAACACAAGTGCAGGTGAGATTTGCAGAGATTGCTTCACCCATGTCGATTGCACAGGGATTTTACACACATGGTATTTGGTCAGTTATCTCACACACACCAGCATTAATTCTGAATTCTGAGTTTCTTTCTGTTTAGTAGCAGATAATAAACCACTGCTCTGCAACTCTTCGGTAGTTTTATGTTCGATATGTAATAAAAAAGGTATATATAATATATATTTACACTGTATATATGTATAAATACTGGCTTAGTGAATAGAGTTGGCTTCTGTGTGATCCAGTTTGATTCATCGGTTACCATCTAGCTGCAAACAGCTGTGCCTTTCTGCATGATTACATCAGGCCAGTGTGTCTACTCTCTTCCTTTGCATGATTATTTTATTCAAAGAAATAACAGTTGATAATTATGAATGCAACAACATACAGGCCAAGAAAGGGACCTGTTTCATTCCCACAGAAGACAAGTTTATTTCTTGTTTTTTGGAGGTTGACTTGTATCACTTTTGTAGTTTTTCTTTTTCCATCAGTTAAAATATCTGCATGTGTGATGAGGCACGTGGACCTTAACTATCTTAATTGTGGTCAGTGGAAAATCAAGCTGCCTACAGATTATCATGTCCTCTTCAACCTGACCATGCTTTTATGGCAATTATTGTTTTCCAATAACAATAACGCAGAACACTACAAGGAGGACTTTTTGCATTTAATTGAGACAACCATGACGGTATTTGAGGATTAATATGGTGCTTGAAACATCACCACAATCTGTGCAATTTGCAACATATATTATTAGGTTCAGGCCATTTTTGATAATTGAGAATGAAGTTAAGGGAGGATGCAACAGCAGAGCTAAAAAGAAACATTTATTTACTTTTTTTATTTAAAATAAACATAAAAAAAAAATGGCTAACCCTGCTTAAGTCAAATATAGGGAAACATAGGGAAAAGGCCAGTCTTTCTGCTCTCTAAGACTGAATATACACGGCTAAAACACGTCAGGACAATGTGGTATTTTGTGTCCTGTGGAAACAGGACAAGGAAGTGAACTGGAAAATTAAAACAAAATACAAGGAAATCAACAAAAGAGAAAAGCAAGAATAATAAAAATCTCCAAATGGGATGATTTGGTAAATTATTCAGCACAGACCGGTGGTTATGATCCTCTCTGCTGCTTTGTTTGATTTATGTTTGGCTGCAAACAGTATATTTCATTCTTTCATTGCTTGTTGTCTTCTTAATTGCATTTTCCTTCCGCCTGTTTGTCATTAGTTGTCTGTGAACTGGATCAAAACACGCACACACACGCACACACACGCACACACACAGACACACACAGAGACACAAGGGGAACAGTTTTGTGACCCGAGGGACAGAGAGGAGCCACTTTGAGAATACCTACAGAGATTTAACGACTTGGGAAGAGCGTTGCATAGAGAGAGGGTTTGACTCGATGTTGTAGCTGAAGTAAAATGTTAGCGCATGACAAAACCAACAGAACTCACTCACACTTTTAGTTATTTTACAAAAGGCTCTTCACGCATTTCTATAGACCCGCTTGATTTTTCAGTTTCAGTGACGGACACGACACATTGATATCCTTCCCCAATTTGTATGCCATGCCCTTTATTTGAAAACTGGTTCTGTCAAGCAATCCAATCAGAACTGACAGAGGGAGAAGCACAGGGGCAAGCGGGGGGGCAAGAGGTCATTTGAGCAGTAGGGTTCACGTCTGAACACTTGTGGGTGTGTTCGTAACACACGCAACACACTGTTTGTAACTCCACGCTTTATTAGCTCAGCGTTGCTTTCCCTTCATCTGTCTTTACATAAAATGAATCACTTCCTGTATGCAGCAGGGGAATGTCCCTGGATGACATTAGATCCATACACTGCTATGGTGCGAAGCATAGAGAGTCCAGTGGACCCGAGAGGCTTAATCAGCTTTGTGTGAACTCATCTGTCAATGATTTGAATGTAACATTCTTTGCCTTATATTTAAAAGACACTCACTCCAGTTTTATTCAGAATGCAGCAACACCATACAATAATACTTCAGTATTATATTATTATTATTGCACACCAACTTGGACACTTTGACAAACAGAAACTCATTTCTGACATTTGTTGCACTTTGCTTTATTTCTATATTGCTCACTCATTCCTCCACACAAACAATACTAAAATGAACAGTGGGGACTTAAGGGAATATCTCACACTCACAGTCAATCAATTTGATCGGACATATGTCAGCAAAAACACATTCAAAAATATGATCATATTCAGTATTACGTCATTCAAAAAGCTGCGTGATCTGACAACACACTCATACTGTATGTTTGTGCCCATTGTTCATGTACCTGAAGTGATTTCATGCACACACACACCTCTGGAGGAGTTTAGGTGTAGTCACAGTGTCTGTTGGGTGACCACATACAGTAAAGTGCAATTATCCAGGTCCAAGTGTGAATAACTACATATTTCAAGTGCAGGCAAAACAGCATCATGCATAGAAAAGCTACAGATCCCAGATCACTTTAAATTAACTCGAGGAGAACGACTACTGTGCAGTTAAATATTAAAATTATTAACAAAATGTATCATCTCTACTCAAAAGGAGCCGTAATAATAAAATCTAACAGTCAGAAAGAGAGTTGCTGTTATTAGCCAATGGAGACTAACAATAGGTCCACTTCCACATTCACTATGCTTCTTTTCTCTTCACCACTTGAATATTTCCTCTGTGGTGTTTAATAATCAGCGTTAAATGAATGAAGTGTCCTGTCGTCCCCCAAAACAACACTTGCCTGCAAACTCATCGCAGCAAAGCAAAGACGTGCAATTTACATATTTGTAACGCAGAAATTATCTCTATTAATATGTAAACACATTTACAAAGGACTGTAATATCAAAGCAAAAAAAGATGCATTAAGATTAAAATCATCCCTGACTATCTTCAACTCCAAGACTATTAAATAGTTAAATATTTTGTTACATCCTGTGGCCACAGAAATGTCATGCTTTTAAAGGGACAACCTCACAACCAGGAGCAGATAGCACCATTAATAATCACAAAATGTTATAACTTATTCAAAACACAAAAAAAAAATTGTTATTTTGAGTAAAGCAGGGGTCTCTGTGCTTCTTTTAAAAACATGTTTAAATAATCTCCAAGTACAAACATCAATTGCCCGATTCACCTTTTTTTTTTTTTGATTGTGCAAAAGTAAAAACACTAGAAGTGAATTGCAAATATTGCTAACAGTGGAATGTAAAGCTGCATGGACATGGTACAAAGCTACCGTGGGAGATGCTGCATTATGTCTGTTTCAGTCACTCCCACATTATTAACCTTCATTTCTTAAATCAGCAAAGTTCGGAGAGGACGAACAAGGAGCAGATATCACCGTTAAATCAACCTGCAGCTGCTGCTAAGCTCCGGTAAATCTACAGCTATAAGTCCGTTCTTCCGTGGAGAAAGAGCGACAGAACGAACACGGCACCAAACTGCCACCAATAACAAACACATCCGACTTGTACATTTTAAATTCTAGGTCACATCTTACACTCCTCACTGAAAGAGATTTCCTCTCAGTTTCACCACAGCTTTTTTTTTTTCAGTCACTCTGATATGATACACAATGGCACATGAAGGACTGTGTCGCCATTACATTCCACACTGCTTCGACACATTAAATGCATTGCTTGGGCAAATTGCAGTGATAATATTACAGGAACGTTTTTTTGTTTTCTTTGCAATTAAGTCTGAGATGCAGGTGCTTTGCCTCTGTGTGATTATTTTCTTTTCCTTACACTTGTTAGCCCTTCTTTTGTGTTTACAGAGGCTTAGGCAAAGGACAGGATTATTTGTTGAAACTAAAACAATGTTGTTTTTTTACTTACAAGTCTCCTCACAAGGAGGAGCTGCCATCTTGCCTCCAAGAAACTTCAGTAGTTTTAGGATTTATAGAAAGCTGTTACAGTTACTGCAGATCAAGTGGCTTTCTATCCAGTGGGAGGAATACGGACACAGTCCAGTTTTTATGTTAACGCACACACATGCACACACATGCACACACATGCACACACTCCTCTAGGCACAGTGGGTGCAGAGGGCACGCAGGCTTCTCTCCCTCTCCATGGCATGCTCCTTTGTTATGGCCTCACAAGGACGGCCTTTGTGTGCAGTCTAACTGTGACTAAGTGCGAATGCGCCTCAGGGAGAGTTTGTGCAAATTTCCTAATGTCTGTTTATGCATGAATTTGTGTTGTTTTTTTTGTTGCTTTTTTTTGTCTGTGAGCCTTGATTACAGTTAACTGTTAATAAGATACTCTCCCACCGTGCAGGCTCCCATCACACTAGTAACCATGACAGTACAGAAAGAGGACAGAGAGGAAACTCTTTTCTCTCTTTACACAGTTGCATTGTTGTTGGAGCAATCAGGCTGGTTTTAAGATGGGCATGGTGTGGACAGTGGATGAATAAAAGTGAAGCAAGGCCAGGTTTCTAGAGGTGATGGTGGCGGCCACAGAAATGTTGCTCCAGCTAATGTTTTAGCGGTTGCAGTCAGCCTGATCACAAGCTTTAATGCATTGCCTTGATCTTAGTAAATGACATTCTCATGTACATCCAGTAACAAAGGTTTAAAGCCTACATTGTCTTTCAAGAATAAATAACACACTGGTTCTCATTTCAGGTCTGCTGAATTTCCTTCAGGAAAATTCACTTGTCCTTATGAGAAAACCATGGTATATGAAGGTAAAAAAGGGATTTTCAGTCTACTTTGCGTTGTTGTTAGAGTGAACAGGCTGGCACTGGTCTGAGTAAGAAGATGAGGAGAAGGAGGGAGGTGTTTCAGTGGTGGCACTGGGGTCTCTGGGTTTGTGCTTGTGATGCAGGGCGATCGCAGACAGAATGCTGATGATGTGCATGTGGAAGTACATAGACCTAAGACAGAAAAAAAACAAGAAACCTTGTAAGTAATGCACTATAACTAATGCACAAAACTGGACATTGCAAAGTTAAGCAAGATACATTGAGGAAAAACTAAAATCTGAAATATTTGTTGAAATGGTTTACCAAACAAGAGAAACCCTTAATACGTATCAGTAGCCGATAACACACACAAACCCCATTTCCAAAAAAGTTGGGACACTTTGGGACACATCTGTAATTTGTTGACTGGACATTAGTTTACCAGACAAAAGAACAAAGAAAAGATTTTTACTGTTTTCTTTAAACATACTAGGGAAATAGGAACAGTTTGGAAGACTGACAAAGTAACACTTAAACAAGTAATACTGTCCTGTAAGGTTCCACAACTAGTTGGTTGACTGCTAACAGCTGATGGTATCATGGTAGGACACAAAGTTAGCATTTACTAAAGGCTTAGTGTTTGCAAACAAGCAAAATACAATAATCTCGTTAGCAACGTAATGAGAGATTCCAGTTTCTGAAATATTGTAGATTATTCACTCGTGCGATGTCCTTTGAGTTTGCATAAATGTGTGACAACACAGTACAATATGTGCACACTGATAAAACATCCCACACAAAGCCACACAAAAGAAACATATGGACATATGATAATCTAAGTCTGTTAGGACATACCGATAATAAACCAATGTGGAATCTACTGCCAGTAGTAGAAAAGGCATGACCGTGTAGCAGATGGCCAGTTGGGTGGCTGCCCAAGTTAACATGTCATAAAACAGCTTTAAGCCTCTGGAGCCCAGGAACAAGTGGCGAATGGATTTCCTTATCTAGTGAGGAAATAAACATAAACAAAGAAGGATGAGTTTTAATCAGTAAAAACTCAAGAGCAAACTGCTCAACCAGCTTCACCTCACACATGAGAGACTCTACACAGAGGAAAGTAAGCGAAAGAGCCAGGTATAAAAAAAAGTCAAATGAAGATCATGCTATAATGGTATGAGTCATTTCTGACAAATGAACATTTCTAGAACCATTTAACTATTCTGCAGAAGTAGTTATTTACAATTACACTAAGAATTCAAGACCATTCATTTTTACTGAAAGGCTGGGAAGTAAATATCGCTTCTCCTCTCTGCAATTTTAACGAATGCTTTCTTAAACTGAATTTTCTGAGGATGTGAAGTACTCACAGCACGTGCCGCTATGGTGATGGGGATGGCAGTGATGAAGGTAAAATAATACCCTGGATAAACGCCATGCCACAGGGCTGACAGTATAAACGTCAGTGCCAACCGGTGTTTGGGGGCTCGATCGTAGCACACACTGAGGAGAAGAGAGGGATCAAACATAGTCAAACGAGTGTATGTGATCTGGAAAGCCAGGCAGATGAACCTTGACCTTGAACATGAAAGTTGCTCCACTTACGTTTTGAGCCAAATTCCTGTGCGAATATTCCAGTTGTCGATGAATGTCTTAAAGCTTGTTGCAGTCTAAAACACAATTTAATTGACTGATCAATAAAAATATATAATCACATAAACGTTAATACTGTATGTGCTCAAATTCTAAGTTGGCCTTTAAACCCAAATTCATTTGCATGAATGAATTTTAACCACGTGGAGCAGTACAAGTACCTCGATCCCAAAGATGTTGAGGTTGCAGATGAGATCCCACGATGGTTTTCCATGTTCATCCATCCCTGAGAAACCATAACCTGCAGCGTTGTTGACGGCATCCGCTGGTAAAAAAGAAAGTCAATACTTACTTGATGTGCTAATACTGATCACAATGTAATATCAGCAGTGGACAATGTCTTAACCCAACAACAATTCCTCTAACTTAGGCTGACTGTGCTCACCTAGTGTCCAGGCAAAGTAGAATTTGGGCCTCGCTGCTTGTATGGAGAAGAAAGCATAGGTGAGCCTGGTGAGGAAGGGGGCGTGGCTGACAAAGTGGGGGTCCACATTGTACATTATCGGCAAGGACCGAGTCACGATGAGGAAAAACAGCATGCACCCACAGCAGACCAGCAGTTTCTGACAGACAGCTGTCTGCAGGGAAAAATCAGTTTCTTCTGAGCAATGATGGAGACACACTAGTGGACATGATGAGAGATGGGCTGTACAAGTAATGACAAGCAAAAGTGAATGGCGATTGGCTTCAGTGATGTTATGCCCCAAAACACACACCCTAATGCGCTTGGGCCATGCACATTAGACAAAGCACTATATATACACACACTACTCACAATAAGTTATAAGGGATATTGTGAGAGACTCGGTGGATGTCATACCCTTTTCAATGTGGCATCAATTTCAACATTCTGTGGGTATAAAACGCTGGTATTGTCAGTAAGTCACTCCAAGTTCATCATTCAAACAGCCATGAACACACAATGTCACTTAACGGACGAGCAGCGCCACCTGGCCATAGCGCGCCTTCCGGTCGGTGGCAGGCAGTCAGACGTTGCTCGTGAACTTGGTGTGTCTCATTCATTATCAGTAATATCAAAGGGAACTTTTACTGATTTCATTAAAATTCAGACCAAATAGGAAAAGCACTCATGTAAATAACAATAACTTATTGTGAGTAGTGTATATATATATATATATTGAATATGACCCTTAGAGTCTGAGGCTGTGCTGTGTCATAAGGTAAAATTACAGAATGCAACCAACAAATGTATTCTTGAACTGACCAGAGGTGATGGGTCTGGTGTCTTGTCATAGCCATTCTGTCCATTACACATCCTCATGTGCTGCCTGAGCCTCTGGCCGACGTGTCTGCCCTCTATGAAATCAATGTAATCCTTATAGTTACTGCACGGTCCCACCAAGACACTCAGGAAGTTCAGATTGTAGCTCAGGTACTCGATGAGAGACGGCCTGACACTGAAGAAAGGAAAAATAATAACAATAAAGAAATCACTGAAAACAAAACTAGAAACACCTTTATTTTTGCAAGAGTAGATAAAAAAGTTTTTTGTTGCAGTTAGGCGGTAAAGCATGCCATTTTTAAAAAAAAATAAAAATCAACAATTATAAATGGGGTAAAAGTGTATTGATGAATGAGGGATGGAAAAAGTAAATATAGGCACATACAAGTACACTGTTTCACAGTCTCAGCCTTCACAGCTTTCATCTGTTACTTTTTATCTTATTGGTAGAAATCCTCTTCACTTCCTCATAGCCATTAAGAAAAAGATGTGTAGTCCTCACAATACTATAACAAACACAACCAATCATTTCTTTGGACCAAACTGACTAAAATATATTTTTTCCTCTTTCTTCCCCAGACAACTTGAGTTATCCAACTTTGAAGAGGATTTCAACAAATAACACAAATAAGTGTTTCAGTAGCAAATTACAAATTACACTCTTCCTTTAAAGAAACCAGTATTAAGCATTGAGAACTATGATCTTACCAATTTAAAAATACTGAGGAACTTTGACATCATAAAGAAACTAGCTTTTCCACAACTTTCTTCAAGGTGAGGTTTTCACTCAGAACAGGATCTACAGTACATTAAAGGTTACGGCAATGCAACACAAATTGATTTAATCAAAGTAAAATCAGAATCACTTAACTTCAACTGATACCCCACTGTACAGAAATAACAGGAATCTTAAAGTAAGGTAACAGACATGAGACAAACTAAATGGTTATTGGACCAGATCAACAATAATTTGAAATGACATGCGCTGAACACTAATAAATGTGGTTTTATTTTTTTTTACATGCATAAAAATGTAGTATTTTCATGCAGAATTGTGCCTCATTTCTAAGTTCCCAGCATGCTTTTTTACACGAATAAGCTATTCACCATGATTGTCTGTCCTTGTCATTGTCCTTCGCGGCTAAAGGAAAAGAAAGACTGATTTATATTTTTAAGGTGTTAATTTTAGAGACAACCTCCTGTACACACAGACTTAGACAAGAACACTAAGGCCTGATATACTGTTATGTGAATGCTGCAACGTATACTGTGTACAAGGTTGGGTTGAAAGAGAAACACCTTGACATTATTCAGCATTATTCATAGAGGACAATCCACTGCCTCCCCTCTGATGTATCCCTGATATTTCACACAGCAACATTTAAAGTCATTCAGTTCATTACATGAAATACTTACTTTATGGCATGAAGTTTCTGCTCTGGTGTCAGCTGCTCAGATTTCTTACAAATACCTGAAAAGCAAGGGATGAAGGTATCAATAACCCTGGAAGGTTTGATTTTGCCACTTTTGATCATACCTTAATCTGACACTTCTATTTAATATTTAATTGCGTTTTAATTAAATTGACTCATTTAATTTAATTGACTCCAATAAGCCTTTTGTTCACAGAAGACATTTTGTCACATCGCTGTAGGAAAGGCGCAGGTGTTTTGCTGGCACAAATCCATGACAGCTTAATTTCAGTCAGCTACCTCAGTTCCATTGTTTTATGCACAATGAGCCACTTGCTGTGTCTCGACTTGTGCACATGGTCAGAGTTGCTGTTTCGAGCGCAAAAGTGCATTCACACCAGCAATTCTGGCATTTTATCAAGAGGCAGCAGGTACCACCATATTTTTTAAATGTGGTGATTATGACAATAATCAACAATCATCACCAACATGTTGGTCACTGTCCGTGTTACAAAATACCATAACATAAAACACCATTTAACACAGCGAGGTACATGCAAGTGTACTAACAGAACTATCAGAACTGAAACGCAGTCGCTGTCTTCACCTGAGTGTGTACATGCACGTTTGTGTCTTACCATCATGGAGCTGGAAAGCCAGTGTGGTGATCTTCTGAGTTACTATCATCAGAGGCCTGAGCAGAAAGGGCACTTTTGTTATTATGATTAAATCATTAGCCTCTTCAGTTCAACTGAAAATGCACTGACAGGAAATACTGATTTCTGCTTCTGAGTCGACAAATTAGATTCTGAGATGAGAAAAAGCATGCGATATATTCTACTTTAGTTGAAATAGTTTACGTGAAGAATTTTAGATTCAAACTCCCATAAAACTTGATTCAAAACAGTCATTTCCTCGATCAATGTGAAACTAATCGGTCTCTGTCTCGTTTATTTTTGGTTGTGACTCATTCTTTTCCAGTAGTGTTACATCAGGCAGCTTATCTTTCCGATGCGATTCACCATCACTTTGTGAAACCAGGATGACGACATTTCCATCTTGTCAAGCTTGCAATATAGAGAATAGTGGTGATGAAATGATCTCATACATCCAATAACTAATTCTTTATTTGAGAGTGAATAATAAATGAAGTAACAGTAAGTTAGCGAACAATTTTTGCTCGAGTTCCCTTTAAAGGCTCAGTGCGTAACATTTAGAAGGATTTATGAAGAGAAATTGAATTCACTACCCATAAGTATGTTTGGATAAATGTATCATCACTTTAAAATAAAACAGTATGTTAGTCTTATACTAACATACCTGGATAATGCAAGTCATAGTCAGATTGCTCCTGCATGTATACGCTTAGTCAGACTGGATTTGGACTTGGCGTTCCACTTATGCACCAAAATTTCCTCCCCAGTCTTTGACCCAGAAGTAGCTGTATAAACTGCAGTACTGGTGCCGGAAAGGAACAAACAACACGATGGCGTCGGCTAGAGAGAAAGCTTTGTATTTGTACAGCAGGTACGAAACATACAGAACCACAGCACGACCCAACTCACCGTCCATCTCACCGCGCCACCAACGGAGGCGGAGTCTGGCGTACATGTCCAATAAATCATTGGTCATTTATCATCATTTAACCATGTATAGATATCAACATGTGAGATAACAGTGTTAAGATCCTGCACGGTGAAAAGTTTTATACCCCCAGAGACGTCCCTGTTTGAACAATGTAACCCAACAAACACACACACAGAGTGGGGAGAGGGAGAGAGGGAGAGAAAGATAAAAAAAAAAAAAAGAAACCAGTGTGTGCGAGACTGCATTGTGCACACAACATGGAAAATTGAGGCAGCGAGGGGCTGGCTGCTGTGTGGCTGCCAGTGCAAGCTTAGTGAGAGCTGGCAGTGAGCTTTAGAGAAACATTTTCAGGTTGCCAGCTGATGTGTGCACTCCTGCAGCCTACAGATTCTGTTTTTCCACGCAAACCACAGTGTTGGTGCAGTGCACAAGTTCTAGACCCATTTTAATTTTAATTTGTATTTGCACAAATTCAGTTAAGAAAAGCGGATGGAAATGTTTTGAGTCAAACGGGAGAACAGCACACAGATCATAGAGTCAGGTTCCGCAGTGGCTGTGTGGCACCTTCCTACAGGGAAAGCAATACAACACACCAGGTTTATGACTGGAAATAAGTCATAAAATGCAGGTCATAAAAGTAGTTTAAGCAGCAAAAAAAAAAAGAAATTGTACATCTCTGTAATTGTGACTTTTTATCTGTCCTGTCTGAAAGTTTGAACCAGCTGGATTTTGATTCAGCGAGTGATGCTACCAAAGGCTGAGTCAGAGACCTGGCTGGTCGTCATCAAAGTCATGTGGAGTTTAAGTGAGGCTGCCAGCAAATTCATCCAAACTAGAAGCGGGCAGAGAAAATGCCTTAAACACAGGAATGAGCACATTAAAATGTTCCCTTTAAAACTACAGTTACCCACAGAAACATTATTACACTTTTTTTACTTACTTTACTAACCTGAGCGGGTATTCTGGCAACGCAGGCAAAGCATGGGTGGGGTTTGTTTGTTTTTTGTGGATCCTAGAAAGCCTTGACCTCTTATATGGGAATTTTTCCAAAACTGTTTTCCACAAATTGCATCACACCACTATGAAAGTAGCTGTGGAATGCAATTTAAAAAAAAAAAAACACCTTGTGAATATGTATAACCTTTTACTTCATAAATTACAGGCACTGAGATGAGTCACTGCTCATGCTCTTTAGTAGGAAATTCCCTCCCGTGTTACTGGCTTCTTTTTTGAGAAATCACAACGTTCAAAAGAGGAAATGTAGCATTTTAGTAAAGACAGTCCTTGCAGACAAACAGACGCAAACTACAAAGTAGTAAAATATCGACTCCTTCCAATGCAGGTTTTAAGTTAGAGCACAGTTGCTGCAGGTCAGTGAGCACCTTGATTCTACTTGGCTGGGTGATGTCTGTGAACCATTCACACTGCTGCTTTTTTAATCAGTGAGGTGTATTTACACAAGGCTGTGGCACTGGTGACTGTGAAAGCAGGCTACAACCAGTTATGAGACATTAACTGATAAGTTAAGCACTGCTCTAAAACAGAGGTGATTAATATCTGTCAGCAGGAAGGTGTGGTGACAACAGAGGAAAAAAGGTGAGGTGAGAAAGTGAACCCTGAGGTTTTTTTCTTACCCAGAGAAGTCAGTGGACAGTATTCCATAGTTGAATATGATGACCCGGCTCACTTGGCACACTGTCAGATAGCCCATGGCTATAACCATGGAGTACCTGTATATGAACCAAACTCAATCAGACAAGAGAGAACGTACATATACATACTGTATTATAATCATGATAATAAATAATAGCAATAATAATAATAATAATAATATAATTATATTATATTAAAATATATATTATTATTATTATTATTATTATTATATGAAACTTATGTATATATGTATTTCTTTTCTGTTACAAATGCTATGCTGCATAAACTCCGTGGTCACTTGTCTATTACAAATTTTTGGTATGTCTCTGGCATTCATGGTAATTGCATGAATGCAGAATTACCCGCAGACTGGCAGAATATACTTTTCTTTTTTTATTGCTGGGGCTGTAGTACCTTTGCAAATTGGAAATTGGTTAAAACTAGTTTTCAAACAAAGACACCATTATCGCCAATCTTAAAATACAGTGGTGTAAATAGGCCAAGCAAAGTCAGCTACAGACTTTCTCACAAGAGGCAGGTTTATTCCCAAAAAGATAATTTGCTCTTTCATCATCGTCCTGTTCCTCAAATATACTTCAGAAACTGCAAAATTAGAGTAAGATGAGCAAGAGGTGACTGGTCAAAATTCCTAAGCTCCACTCCGATAACATATCCAGGTACTGTATATAGTAGAACAGTATTTCTGCTTTTCCTCCAAGTACCACCAGAGGAAGCTTACCACTGGTGGTATTTGTACCACAGTTTGAGAAAACTTGCCAAACAAAGTACCTACAACCAACTCAGTTTTAGTTCCCTGCACTGCTATCTAAAATGTAAAAAATACATAAATCAAAAATAACATCATGTATAAGTTATTTGATGTCATTACAACAAAGCAGAGTGATTACTATTTTGAATGGCAGCCCTTGCAGTGTATGCTGAGATTGTCTTGATTCATTGCGTTACCGTGATAAATATGTAATGCGGTTAATGTATGTTTAACCTGGAACAAACCTGACACCGTGTTTGTGTGTACAGAATAATACCTGTTTTAACTGGCACATGATTCCTGAATACCACAGCAAGTCACAGTAACCAAAACATTTAATGTTGGTCCATTCATGAAGAAAAAACACCAACGAAGACTGGTTCAGCTGGCATGTTGACCTAATTTTCACCTGACAGGTTTCGCATCACGTTCATGCCTTCATCAACACTACTTAGGTTGAGGCAACATTTTACCAGGGACATCATTAGAATATGAACGCAAGGAATTCCAATGGGAATGGTTACCAAAATTTTTCACTGGCTGAACAATGACACTATCCAGACTGGGCTATGTACCTGAGCCTCCAAATACCCACCTACGACATAAATAGTCTCTGGGCGGATCTTGTTTGACGAGTTCTGCCTCAAGTCAACAGTAACTAGAATCGCACCACTAGCACTGAAAAGAAATGCTGCTGTAGCAGGTCTGTCATCCAACTGTCACCACGATGACAGACAACACAGTGTCGTCTGTCTACAAAAATGGAGTCAACTAGAACATTTGAATAATTGATATTAAACTCCCAGACATTTTCAGTGTCTAGACCAGTGGTACATAACATTTACAGCAGCATGTGTTTTTAAGTTAACTGCTACATTTAGCTTAATACTACTTCCCATATCCATGTTCTAAGAGGATAGACAAAGACTGACCTGTGCACACTGTTGATGTCAGCTTTAACAGTGATCAAGTAATTCACAGCCACCACTGTCAGAATGTGAGCAGAGTACCTGCAGAAAAGAACACACACTGTGAGGAACTATGTATCACTAACATTGTTACTTGTCATGCGATCACAATTCTCTGTCCATCTCTCCTCTCTGCACTCTTAGTTTCTACGACCTCTTTGTCTTCTTTGTATAACTGTTAGACCCTGCACACTGGATAACTATCTATTGGTCAGGAAGGCAGAGAAACAATAATTGGGACCTGCTCATGTAATCTATGAGAGAGAGTCACATATTTCCACTCAGCACATGTTACTAATAAAGCAATTGCACTGGCTCCATGTAGAAAACACTAATGGGTGGCACATCATTGTATGAGAGACTATGAATGGTGCACTGTGTTGGTCAGTGTCAGGCCATACCATCCGAAGCAAAAGATGAGGAAGGCAACACCGAGCAAGGTGGCCACAGCATGTCTGACCAGGGGGTTGGCATGGTGAGGACTTAGGTAGAGACGAAACCAGAATGCGACTGCCAGGGCAAAGAGTTGACATGCCAAAAAATTGACCTGTATGAGAGATAGAGAGAAGGATGGAGGGTTGGAGCTGCTCAAAACAGTAAATGAGCAAAGAGTTTAGGCACATTGTTACATTGTTAGGGTGTGTAAAAGAGGGCAACAGCTTTAAAACATCACATGGGTGATTATACAATATTTAGAATATATTGCGGCAATACAATCAGCAAGGCAATGTGTGTTTACATGCATGAAGAGTAAACGGTTTTCTTGGAGGAGTGAAAGAGCGTCAATCTCGCAGTCAGGAATTCACTTCTAAGAATTGATACAGTATGATGCCATGAACTTCATTTGAACTTTGGTTGTTGGTCTAACTGGTCTGAATATTTTCAGAAAATGCTGATCTACAAGGATTTCCATGCACCCTCCATCATTAGTGTTTACCAACAATGGTCAGAGAAAGAGTAAACTGAGTCAGGGGAGAAGGACCAGACTGGTTCAAAAGGAGAGGAAAGCAACAGTAACTTAAATAAACACTTGAAAAGTCGCCTCTGAACACACAACAGTCTTAACTTTGAAGCACATGGCCCACAGCAGCAGAAGACCACACCCTGTGCAACACCTCACATTTTATTAGGTGTTCTATAGCTCCGTGGTGAGTGAGTGTAAATAAACCACGTGCTTTTATTTTAACGACTAAACAACTCCTGAGGCACTATAGAGCTGCACTGTTAAAACTGTTAGCAAATGGTTATTAAATCAACTGCTATCAATTATTAAACTGAAGTTTGTTTGTTTTTTAATAAGAGAATTTGTGGGCAAAACTAGACATTTGAGGACGTCACCATTATGAGGTTTGGGAAACACTAATAGACATTTTACACCATTGTCTCCATTTTATGACTGAAAAGTAACTAAGTATTTGAGAAAACAACTGATGCAGCTCTACATAGAAAACACAGCTTGGTTATCATCTTCTCCAGCTTGTGTCTTCAGTGCCTTTGACCTACAGATTGACGGTTAATGACCTGCCGTGGGAGTGACGTGATCATCGAAGAATCTCTGCGTGTCTCTCCCTTTTATCACAATGAACACACAGTTCATTCATAACAGCCCCAAGCTGCGTCCAAAAGACTACATACTGTATACGTGACACTTCCACGCTGTGTGCTCGTTAATCATCCCACCTGGTCGAGAGGAAAGCCCAGGTATTCACTGACAGGCAGCAGCCACTGAGATCCGGTGGTTTTGAACGCACTGTCGCCCATCCTGCGCACCGCCACTGTCGCGCGACACCTCTGTGATCCCGCCTGCTGACTTCACTCTCTTCTTCTTTCTCTCTTTCTTTCGGGTCTAACTCCTCAGTGTTTTCTGGGACAGAAACACATTGTAAGTCCGGGAGACTCAGAGAAAAGTCAGACCAGTCCACAGGAAGACAGACGGAGCATAATACTCCCGCAGCTCTCCTCTCCTCCCTCCTCCACCCCCTCCTCCCCCTTCTCCATCCGTCAAAGCTGACTGAAGCGGAAAAGGTGGTAAACTTTTCCAAAATAAAAGCACGTCTGGCGCGCGTACAGGATTCAGTGGGATGTCAGCTATTATGAAAAACCAAAAACCAACCAACCTTTTGTACGTATTCCTATAGTAGAAATAATAATGATAATAAATCCATAATAAATCAATGTTATGGTATAATCATTATGCACTGTAAATAAATAAATAAATAAATAAAATGTAATATAACCAATTAGTTTCTAGAATCAAATAACGATTGTAATATTATTTATTATTCTCTAAACGTTTGTGTGTAGAAACTGTGTCTCATGCCAGGTGTGTATAGCTGACTGTTCTATCAGACAGTTTTATTTTTTATACTGTATGTTCAGGCGGCTGTCTTTCAAACTTGATAAACTGATAAAAGTCAAGGCAATAATGGTGAGACCTGGGTGAGACCAGCCAGAGGCTGTTTACATTTGATTAGGTGCTAATGAATAAAATGTATTTATTAAACAGAGAAATAAAACAGCAGCATTTGTTTGGTTAAGTTAATGAGCCTGAAGCAAGACTCTGTGATATTTTGTTTATGTGTACACCTGAAGTCATGTTTAAAGGTGATTGCCACGGCCATCTAAGAGTGCCTGGCTGCTTACAGCAGAGAATACTTTTCAGTCTGTGATATAAATACAGTGGTAGTAGCTGTGCGCTATAAATAAAAGGATCTCCGTTTTATCACAGCCATCAATAATATTATTAAAAGGATATTCCACACTGTAACAAGCTGCTGTAAAAAAAAATACAGGAAATTTGGAACACTAATGTTTATGAATACAATTTAATACTGTAAATGTTGATGCAGTATTTTTGAATTTGTCAGTTAAGTCTGTTTGACAATCAGCCGATTCTGTTGATCTGTCCACTACACGTCTGAGTAAAATCCTGTACAATCAAGCCACACAACTACATTTAGAATTAAGCTAACAGGTTGACAACTTTGACCACGCCAGCACCAAAGTGGATTGAGAATTGTCACCATGCTGCTTTTATCCTAAAATCCACCCTGCACCTACTGAACAAGGTGATTTCAGTAAACCTCACACCATTATGCCAGTTTGTATTTAATTAATGTTACAGTTTTTTACTCAAGTGACTTAAACCTAAGAGAGTCAAAAGTATTTCCTGGTGTTAGCCACATGTTTTAGTGAACGTTACAATAGTTCACTTTAGCTGCTAAAAGGACAACATTTTATATGTTTCTGTCAAACCAGTGACTATTATTTTGCAATAAAGGCAACTACCACTTGCAACACATGTATTAAAAAACTGCAGCAATACATTTGCATTATGTCAGGCACATGCTAATTCATAGTTGTGTGGCTTATACATATTTTAACTGTTTTACTGTGTGCTCAATAGTTTTCAGAAAGTATTCAGCCCTCAGGTCACACACATATCACCATAAAGATAGAAATAGCAGCACTGTGGATTTAGCATCCCATATTGATTTGATTTGATGAGATTCAATATTGAGTGTAAATAATCCACATCTAATATTCTATTCTGTTTCGGCATTTTGTTGGTCTTACTGTAACCCTAAGAGAAGAGGCAGGAAAAGCAGCAACTTCATGGACTTTGAGTGGGGCTTTATGTTACCCACAACAAAGTCTGACACGGGACATCACTCTCACTGAGCAAGTTCACATAAAAAGGTGTTCTGAGGTAATAATTGACTATACACTTGATATAGTGTATAGTCAGTATTGAGTGCTATTTAATTAGGAATGAGGTGACCCAATTGTGCAGGTCATGTGGATGATCATGGGCTGTTTTCAAGGATTTTTTGATGTTTCATTATTTAAAATGTGTTAGCTTCAGAATGAATGATTGGGGACTACATTCACTGGACACTCTAGTGATTGGTTGTTTGTCTCTGTATGTTGGTCCTGGGATGAACTGGCAGGGTTTACTCTGTCCAGGGTTTACTCTGTCTTTCACCCTAAATCGACTCTCATGTGGAGGATAAAACAGTTAAGAATGAATGGATGAATGAAGCCACTGTGTACAGGCTTTATGTCGGACGGCCATTACTTGCCATAGTTAACAAAAATGATGCTGAGTACATAGGACATGTAGATTGAGAAGGTGTTTCCATATGACAAAGTTATGTTTTGTGTTTTAAAAAATGTAATAAAGAAGAATTATAATGTAATAACTTTACATTTATCAGTTGCTGAAAGTGTTGTAATGCATTGACTTTAATAAAGGCATTTTTTTAAAGCCATCTTTTGTTCAAGCCTTTTCAGTGCAAGCAAATTTTAATTTAATATATATTTTATCTTTTTAAATGAGCTAAAACAACTTCTAGCAGTGTGATACTAAGACCTATCATGCTTTAATAGCTTTTACAGTAATAAATTGTTTATGGAGATTACAGTAGGAACATTAAAATAACAGTATAATGGCAGCTAAATTGCTCACAGTATTATATTTGTTAAGTTATACTCTGTGCAGCACAGCACTGTTATATTATTTACATTAATAAACTGCTGTTTTTGGTAACTATTTGTTATACTCTGAAGCCAATCTGTCTCAGACCCTGTCATGCAGTGGCAGGGGTCCACAGACCTCCATTTGAGAACAACTATAAAAGATTGCTTTATTAATAAGAATGAGTGAAATGCAAATCTAAAAAGCTGGTGAATGCTCTTAATAATAACCCAGTTAGAAGTTAACACCGTGACTTGCAGGGCTTAGGGGACTTATGTAAATGCATACTTATTATTTATTGTTCGGTTTTTGCTGTAATACATCATCACCACTGAAAACACACAGTACATTATGTGTTTAGTACTTTAATGAATTCAGCTTGTAAATGAGTTTTCCAATTAATACGCAAATAACATACAGTAATAATGCTTGTATTTCTTGTCATCCTCAACATTAAAAACAGGATCATTTTCAAATCTATTATTTTAAAATAGCAAAACAGAGAGTGTTACACAAGGTGTTTACAAACGTATTGTACATGCTCCACATATTGTTTATATCTCTTTACTGTAATTTGTTTTTCTGCACATTTGTATTTCTAACAGGAGCAACTGTACTGCAACTTCTTTGGGATTTATAAAGTATTTCAGCAGTAAGTGCATTGTGATTCTGATCAGGGCTATGCTGTCTTTCTGTGTGGTAAGTTGTAAATCTGCTTGTTGGCAAAAATATGCTGTGTCAGACATCTGATGGTGTGACATCTAACGTTTAACGTGAGCCCCAAAATATTAATTTTGAAATTAACAAGCACTTACATGAGACAAAGACGCACAAAACAAACAAATTTTCTTTAAAAAACAACAAAATACAAACTCACACAATAGTCTGCAAGAAATAAAAAGGGATTAAACGCGCATAAACAGAATATAAACGAATGAACATGAAAGTAAAGTAAATAGGCGGTGAAAAGAAAAGGTTTGGTGTGTGTGCAAAGTGACTTGAGTTTGGTTATAGGTTGCTTTAGTCATCACTTCTTGTTTTGAACAGTAGGTCACTAGCGCCACTCAGCGTTCTGTCAACTAAAGCACAAAGGCATGTTTGTGACGTCACATATTTACAACTGCCAATGAACACGTGGCGCACTGAGCCTTGAGCTGCCATTGGTCGATGCTGCACCAAAATCGGCGGGGTTCCGGCTCTGATTAGCCAATGGCGTCGAACATGCAAATTCTGTTTGAAAATTTCCCGGGAAATCTGAGTTTCGCGGGAGGGCTCTTGAGCGCGCAAACCGTATCCCTTCATTCATCAGGCCGTTTCCTGAAGCCATTTCCAGACGGCTGATACGAGAGTTGCGCTACTTTTTAATCCATTGCATCTGCCTAAATGCAATATTTTAAAGAAAAATACTTGGCAAAAGTCGATGAATCAGATTTTCATCTTCACTTTGGTGTGATTATTTTTGAAACTATCGCGGCGGATTAGCAGCCAGGCGGGCTCCAAAGTACAGAGACAAGAAAGGGGGTTACCCTGAATACGCAAGATGAGAAGAGGGATCTCCTCGGCTCCGGACAAAGTGATTTTAGCGGGGGTCGGGGGCTCTCCTCTGGACAATAATCTCATATTAACAACCCTGTCGGATCGTTTAAACCCCGGACAGTCCAACGCTACGTACATCCAAATAATAACCGCCTCTCCGCCGTGCAACATTACACAGACATCGAATGTGTGTTTATCCGAGCCTCAGATAAACAACATTTATACAACTCCACAACAAGCGGCAGCAAATGGAGTTGGACAACGACCCGCTCTGGGGAGACCGCCGGTAATAACCCACACAGCTCGTTTTGAAAACATTGGCCATGCTACACCATAGCCGTAAACACCACTACATGTTAGCCTGCTACGTTAGCCGAGCTTGTTGTTCAGGCAGCTAACGTTAGCTGTGGAGCCTGAGCTTCCCCAGGACTCAAACCGTAGCGAGGTTGCTAACTACCCACCGCTAGCCAAGTTGGCCAAGTGGGTCGGTGAAGTGGATTTGTTGACTTTATGGAAACGCATGATAAGTTTTAGTTAGTTTTCAACGTAAGCGGACGCCAGTCTCTTATGTAGCAGCGCGCGATGCTAAGTTCATGGTGCTTTTGAGTGCGCTTTAACCCTGGCAGCCAGATGGAAGTGTTGGTAAGAGATGAGTAACGTTAGCGGTGGCCTAGTGGCTGCTCTCGGCGTCTTAATTTGGGGGTTGGGGATATTTTGTTTTTTTGGAACAGCTTAACTCTCGGCTATTTTTTACGCTTTGGAGAAACACACGAGTGGCTAAACTTGCAGACACAGAGGGGCTTGTCGTACAGCTCAAAGGTTTACTCCAGCTTTGAGACAACTCGATGCATATTTCTCCCAGTCGTCCCTGAAGATGCGAGCCAACTTAGATGAAGCTTGAAAAATATATTAGCTTTGAATGCTAGTCGCAATAGTGTTGATTATTAATGGACAGTACTACTAAACCACAATTCTACACAAATCTCTGTGCTGTTAATGGAGTGTAACGTTAGGGTGCTTTTCATACCAAGTAGTGAAACTTTGTTGCTTTTGGTTCTGATGCTCATTTCCTGCATTCTCAGCAATGCAGCACAAACCACACCAAATAGTTGGAGCAGCAGTCGGGGTGTTGGTTCATTCCTGGCTATTCATCTTTAATGAACTAAACCAGACGCTCTTTCTCCCAGGCTGAAGCCATGACCAGGCTGGGGGTGAGGGGAGCAGCTTGCAGTTTTAAAATGGCTGACATTTTGGCTGTCAACAGAGGGCATATTATTGTTACACTAGGCCTAGACCATCAAAGAAAGTATTAAAGATGGGCTCAAAACATTTTAGGTAGTTGAACTTTGTCTGAACCACTGATTGGGAGGGAAATACAGTATATGAGGACTGAGCTTCTTGGTTGTTAAAAGGGTGGGTGCTTCTAATGCAGAAATCCATGGTTAGAGACCATTCACCAAGTCCTCTGACGGCAAAAATAAGATTTTTTTTTTTTTTTTCAAATTTTCAATCTGTTGAAATGATATTTAGAGGTGGTTTGTGCAATTCAAATCTGTCAGTCTGAATGCTCAGCTGCGTAAATCAAATTTCAGTTAGTCTTTTTTCACTGTTCTTAAATAAAACTGACTGCTAGAACTGGTGATTAGGGATGCACGATATTGGACTTTTGCTGATATACCTATATATTGGGAGTGCTTAGACCGATAACCAATGCCGATATGTTTTTCTCTTTGCCCAATTGCAGAGGTTGTTTAGTCTTTTCTGTAGTGAAATTAACATTTTGACTACTTATATTGCAAATGTAGGCAAGTTTTCTAATTGAGCTTAATAAATAATAGTTGTAGAGGGTGTTAGTATAGGAGTCAAGGAGGTAGCAGCCTTTTTAGCCTACTGTTATAGTCAGTCTTATCAGCAGATCTTGATGTGTTTGCTGATATCCAGCAATACGTCGTAAAGCCATTATCTGCCGACACCGATATGGCCCTGATAATATCGTGCATTGTACTACGGAGGAGAACATGACTTGCGTTTAACTGAGTCGCACATTACTACAGTACGTGCTACTTTTTGTTGCAGAGTCTATTGTGTGATCAAACAGTTCATCACGTTGACAGGACAAATGTTTGGAGAGAGAAAGGAGGTTGGAGATGGGTTGGTTATGTCTGGACACATGTCCGATCGGTTCACTTACAATTGATGGTGCAAACTGTCTTATTTGTGGAAAATTAGATTTTCCTGTCCTCTGAACATTGCCCATGTTGCCATGAAGACAATGCCAGTTTGAAGTGATAAACATGTGGCTTTGTCAAATACACTAGTAACTTGGAAAAAAATTGGCATGAACATGACATACAATAAACTCAAGTTTAAGCTGTAAGATTTTCATCTGGTTAATCTGATAAAAGGATAATTATGGTTCTGAAAGTATGTTCTTACACAACAGTTTGGTATTTCACACTGTTACTCCATGGGACTGTGATGATGGCTGTGACTCACTCAGAAGCTATGTGGTTTGGTTTTAATCAGTTCTTGAAAAGAAGAAATCAGAAACTGGTTTTATGGTACATGTGCACACGACGTGCTTTCAATGAAAAACAACCTCTGTCTTGATCAATTAAGAAATTAAATTGAATATGCTCGGTAAATGGTAAAGACTGAAGAATAATGTCCCAACCAAATTGGTGACCTAATTTAATGATGCATCATAGTGCTATTCATCTTGTGTGTGGAATGGCTTTAAATGTCACTCAATGCATGCCACAGGAACTACCAAAAAGGTCTGCTTTGAACTGTAACTTTCTGGTATTCTAGGCAAAAAGGCGATTGGCACTCGATGATTCAGACCACCAGTACCAGACAGAACCATCCAGAACTCCAAGAGGCAGGGGAGGAGCCGCGGCAACCAATGGCGCACGATTAAAGACACCCAGAAGTAAGAAGCAGAAAGTGATTAAGAGTCTTCTCGCATCCATTCAGAACATTACATTTGCCTTATTACAGTACATGTAAAACAGACTTTCACATCACAGCAGTTTAAGGTCATTCTGTGTGTGAAATGAACCCTAACTTACTTGGGTGAGTAGTCTAGGGTGCTGCTACTATTAATACCAACCTATCATCATACTCCTCTGAAGCACTGTAACACTTTGATTCAAGGAACTGATGCCATGAGCATAAAGCTGTTGTAATACACACAATAAACACTCAACATGCTGATGAGAACCCAAATGTATGCTTCATGTGAAATGTCTCCAGCTGGTGATTATTAAAGATTATGTTAACTGCTCTCCATTACTTGACCTGCATTAGATCCCCTTTTCATGCAAGTCGCACACAACCAGCTGATTATGACTGATTGAGTCATTTGTCTTTTGTCTGGAAAAAAGAAAACCTATAGTGTTTATTTGCCTAACATTGCAGTGAAATGTAGTCCAGCTTGTTTGCCAAAGTGGCCACCAAATTCAATTTACATATTTGTGCCCATAAAATCGAATATAATAAGCTTCTCTCAGTTTGTATTTACTTAGAGGTGATTGTGTTCTATTTGTTAAAATTATATTCTTTATGTGATCTGGTTTTTATTGAGTTGCTTTATTTAATCACATTATTAGGTGCACAGCACATCTAGTAAATTGGCAGGAGTGGTACCTGGTTAGGTCTTCTTCTGGTAGCCAATCTGCTTTTGGGTTTGGCATGTGTTCAGTGATGGTCTTCCTTATACTTTTATTATTTTAAACCAGTCCGTCCATTCTCCTCTGGCATCAACAAGGCAGAAAACTGCTTCTCAATGGCTATTTTTATTTTCTTTTGGACTATTCCATCAAAGTTAGAGGTGTTTTCATTTTCTGTTTGAACTTCAACAGGTCGTCTTGACCATGATTACATGCCTAAATGCATAGAGTTGCTATGCATTTAGGTTTCTTTGTACTTTTACTAATTAGACATTTGCATTGATGAGCAGTTAAATGTGCACCTAATGAGTGTAAATATCAAGTACAACCCTGAGTAACTTTTTTTCCCCCTGCTTTTGTTCCTGTTTTCTTTTCCCCAGCTCCCAAATCTCCACCAGAAAAGACTCGGTATGACACCTCACTTGGCCTGTTAACAAAGAAGTTTGTGGACCTTCTTGCTCAGTCTGCTGATGGTGTTTTGGACCTCAACCGTGCAGCCGAAACCTTACAGGTACTTGAATGTGACTTTTTAGTGTATCGAATACTGTTATGGGTAACCTTTGCTTGGTATGTACGGTTTAGTCTAAAGACCGGTATTTTCTCTCTATTCAGGTACAGAAAAGGCGGCTGTATGATATCACAAACGTGCTCGAGGGCATTCACCTCATCAAGAAGAAATCAAAGAACAACATTCAGTGGATGTAAGTTGTCATTCGGTCACTACTTGGATTATAGCTTATTAAGAATTTTTTTTTCTCATGGACCCAAACACCCACTACAATTTTATCTTATCAGTTTTTCCTTTTCTTCCATTGTCCTAATCATGTCCATACTTACTTATGTCCATGTCAGTGGAGAGCACTGACACCAAAAAGTATCATAATAGCCAATAAATAATGCTATTACCCTCACTCACTCACTCATTTTCTACCACTTTATCCTCCATGAGGGTCGCAGGAGGGCGCTGGTGCCTAGGGCACATAGGGCGAGAGGTGGGGTACATCCTGGACAGGTCGCTAGTCCATCACAGGGCCACATAGAGACAGACAACCATTCACTCTCACATTCACACCTACGGGCAATTTAGACCCATATTACTATATTTCTGCTTCTGCTCCTTGTTGGTGTAGGTCTGCAAATCATTTTTAGATTTAATAGTGATAAGATTGAAAGGCATGACTTTAAATTAAAATACTCTGGTTGCCCACAGCTTTTCACAGCAAGTAGCAAAATGTCTTTATTTTGTTCACAAAGGTGACAGACAGGGTGAAAATGCCTGTATGTGCAGCTGTTTGAAACTCACACAAATTTAGTGTTAACTTGGTTGGTAAGGCAACTTAATTTAACCAAGAATTCAGGCAATGATGACTGCACATATAACACACTCATTATTCACAACGTTTTCATAATGTACAAGTGGCTTAAAATCAGTCAATATACAGGTCATAGCATTGCTGGAATTGCTAAAAATCTTAAATTAACTGTTAAAGCAAACACAAACCAATTGCCAATTGGGGAATTGGATTATTGCAAATCATCCTGACAACACCCTGACTTATTGATAATTACAGTAGTCAAATATTTTTTGTCAAATTTTGAAATTCAGAAACAAACACTCTTGCATGTATATAAAAAAAATGAAAGCTTAGTTACGAGATGTTTTGTGATTTTATATTATGTCATCATGGCAACGCTGCAGCTCAGTCTTTGTTCCCTTCAATTTCCAATTTAGCAATGATAGTTTGATTAAAAGTGCCATACACATAATAGCAATAAAAACAAGTTACCAAGTGCTATGACAAACACATGCATGGGAGAGAAGCCACAGAGCAAAAGCATAGCCACAGTATTCACAATAGTTCTTTTATTTGTTTTCCAGTTTGGAGAGTCTTCATTTTTATCTTCAGTTGTTTTCTGTCACGGAACAGTTTTGGCCAGTAAATGGGTTCAGCGTGTTTCTTGGCCTATACAGCACATGAAGACAAGTGGCTGCATGCAAGCCATTTCCTCATCAAAGTATGAAGAGACCTGATTGTGCCACAATCTTCTCTGCAAATGATATTTTTTCATTTGTTCATTATCTGAAAGAGAGTTTATAACAGATAACAGTTTCAGCCTTTTGAGTTCCTTCACTTTTGTTGTCCACTTGTGTTTTGTTTGGAATGTTTTGTTTCAGACCAAGCCCAAGCTTCTGTATGGTGTTGAATCACACACATCAGCAAAAACCAAAGTATCAAACATTGATATGTGGTACAGCAACAATGGAAGGATGATTAAAGGGGAACTGAGATGACACACTACTAATGGTGCTTATCCATCATACAGTTCCAGCGCTTTAATTGGTTTAACCTAGTTAGTTATTAGCACTTGGTATCTGGTACATTTATTACCACCTGCTCTGGTGAGGTTCCAAGCGAGCTGAGCCGAAATTAATAGGGTTGCAACGGTAACTCGAATAACTCAATTACAAAAAATGATCGAGGAATTTCCTCTGCCTCGAAGCCTCGTTTAATTAAATTTAAAGCTCATGTTTCATATGGATTCTTTTTGTGTGATACAACGTGCTTACAGGCTATGCATTCCCTACAAAGCGGAAGAAGATGGAAGCGTGCTTTGGGTAATGTGTGTGGACAGTTTAGCTGTACAGAATGGCAGACGCCTGGACCTAAAACAGTGAATACAGCAAAAATGAGCAAACACAGCAAAGCGGAAGTAATAGGAGGAATAGGATAAATGTATGTTTTATCCGATTACTCTGTGAATCGATGGAATATTCGATAGAATACTCAATTACCAAAATATTTGATAGCTGCAGCCCTAGAAATTAAAATGTGATGTTAAATTTCTAAATTCTCATGATTTAACAGGAGTCTGGTGTATTTAGTGACAGCACTGCTGAAAGCTAGCAATCATGAGCTGAATCACAACTCGTTCAGCCGTATTTCAATTCAGTGACTGTCAGGCGGAGTCTGCACTTCAGTCGTGCTGGAAGTACTGGACCAATCTTTTAAATTGACTAATTCTAATTATTCAGTATAGCTTAAACAATTGCTTTGCCAGTCACTAGTTTGTGGGTTCGTGTCGCTTATAGACTTCATGGCAATTTTGTTTTATGAAGACCCTGTCCAAATAGAGGAGGTACTATCAAGTTATGGAAAATGACATGCCTGATACCCAAACCAAGTAGCTCCAAGTAGAGCTGAGTTGTGCTAGAACTGTGTAATGGACAAGCGCCATAAGACCCATTTTTGCTATTATACAAAAAAGATCAAGCAGTATTTTTGATTTACTTTGTTTAACTATCGCTTACTCATAGGGGATGTAGTCTGCTGGAGGTAGAAGGAGCACTCAGCCAGAGGCAGAGGCTGACAGCAGAAGTTTCTGCGCTGGGAGAAGAGGAGCAGAAGCTTGAACAACTTATCCAGAGATGCAGCCTGGACGTGAGACACATGAGTGAGTTGCCAAGCAACCAAAAATATCCTTTTGTTTGTCGACATGTTCCTTCATTGACGTATTTAACTAATAAGTTATCACCATTAGATACTGCAACCAGAACGACCATCTGTCTTTAAAGAACGTCTTTTTCATTTTTTTATTTTGTCTTACTCCTGTGTTGTGTTACTATTATGCCACATTAAGCAAATCTGTTTTGGCATTATGGTGTCAAAATATTAACCAACTCCTTATTTACTAAACCAATATGTTAGTACAGTATGTTGGATATTTCACTGCTACCCACATGATACTTTAGTATCAACATGCTGACATGATGGTGTGATTTCTTTAACACTTGCTTCTTCACATATGCCTATGTAACATACCAAGACATCAAACAGCTAGGAAACCTCAGAGACCAGACTGTTATTGTTGTAAAAGCTCCCACAGACACCAAACTAGAAGTACCAGACCCTGATGAGGTAAGTAAACATACAACACATTGGCACAATATACTGGATTTGTTGCTCTTGTTTTCATCAATTTGTGAAAATATAATCCAAAAAAAATTAGTTGTGGTTACAATGTTCAATCAAGTATTCCATAGTATTTGCTTCTGCTTACACTCTTTATGCTTAACAGACAATCTTACCATAGATCAAACACTGTGCTTTACTTTTTCAGATTGTTTTCAAGTTGGCACAGGAAATGGAAGTTTTAACAAAATTGTTTTTTGATTTAAAAAAAAAAAAAAAAAAAAAAAAAAAAAACCTTTTCAGTATGTAATATGAAATGGACAACAGCACGTGTTTAAATTAAAGTTTACCTTCCATTGAGTAGGTGATACTGGTGGTTTAATCAGACACTTGGGGCTGACATCTCACTATGTGCCTTTTTCTATTGTGGAAGTCCTTCAAGATACGGCCATGTGGAAATTTTACTTAGTCTTTGTAGCCATCATATCAAGTGCATTTCTGCTACTTTTGAACTGACGAATATATATTTTTTTCCCTCTCAAGAGTTTGTCCATCCATCTGACCAGCTCCAAAGGTCCAATAGAAGTCTTGCTCTGCCCAGATGAGGACAATGACCCAAGGAGTCCTGTAAAAAATGGCACTACAGACATCAATGGGAACTCACCTTTTTTAACAGTACTTCAAGGTTCGTTTCACATTTACACAGATATACTCCAGGTTTATTTGACTTTCACCTGATCATACCTTATTTTTTAACTACTATGTAACTGAAAGGCAAATAGCCCAACTTAATCTTTGATATTTGCCAGAAAACAAGTCTTGTCAACCCGAGGGTCTAGTGTGCCACTCGTTTTGTTTACATTATTACTCATGGGTAAGAACACCCACTTGGAGCACACACATGTCTCTGGCACACACACATTAATGAGACAGCTTTCAGAGAGGATTTAGGTTATAATAGTTGTGGATATTTGGTTAACACTGTCTTGCCACCAAAGCGGGGGTGTTGTCTGCAGATGGAGGAGTGTCCCTCAAGCTCGGTAGGTTTTGCATCTCCAAGATGTTGTTGCTGCTGTGTTTGAAGCTGACAGTCATGTATCGTCAGAAACTTGACCCAATGGGACGGAATGTGTTGAGCCAGGTTTGGACAAATATCCATATATATCATTGTCAAACTTACGTCACGTCAGTTGACAGGTAATTTCAATTTTAATTCAATTTCCTTTAAAAACAGAGTCAAACATGGTGAAATCAAATGGATTTTTTTTTGTTTATTACTTCATTTAATTTTTTTGGGGTAAAGTTTTCATTATACATCCATTGGTAGTTTACAGTGTAAACTACCAACAAATAGATGTGAGTAAAAATACTGTATTTGACTCAAAGGAAGTGACACAGTATTTCTGTTTAGAATTATAGTTTACTCTTTACATCAGGACAGTGTACAACTGTCTTCAACTGCAAGGTTGTGGCTTTGATTCTCAGCTCCGCTAGGCTACATGCTGATGTGTCCTTGGGCAAGACACTTAACCCCATGTTATTCCTGATGGTTGTGCCATCTGTATGTGATTGGGTATTAAAAATGTGTGATAGATAATGTGCTGCACGTAGATGTGCTGTATAAATGTGTGAGTGAATTGCAAAAGCCTCAAGACTTGCATCAAGACTAGAAAAGTGTTATTTACAGTCATTTCCTATGAATGTACCACAGAGGCTACTGAAGCCATCCATGGTGGATGTTATTCTTTTCCACCACAACTCTAAAATAATTATCAGTAGTTACAGTTCAGCAAGCAGAATACATGGCTGGTTTGGTCAGGTTTGTTCAATATTCTCTTGGGCTTGGTTGGATTCAGACTGTAAAATGTGGCCAGAGCTGCACTTTTGTAGGAAACGTTACATGTACCCTCTGCTGGATTCTAAGGGGTAGTACTAGAATAGGAACTAGGAAAGGTAAATTTTACATCCCAGTTAGAAATTTTTTGTTTTGAATAAAATGCGACAGTCTTCCTATAATAATAATAATTTAACTCAATTTGCTTTCACAGATCCGAGCTGCAAGACCACCTCTCCTAGTTCCTCCGTGGTTCCACCTCCTGCCTCTTCAGCTGTCTCTGTTACAACACTCTCACCTATCTCATCCCCTTACACCAGTCTTCTTCAACAGACAGAAGACCAGATCCCTTCTTCATTGGGGCCTTTCTTAAACCTTGGACCTCCTCTTCTGGAGCAGGAGGACTACCTTTTAGGTTTGGGAGATGACCAGGGAATAAGCGATTTGTTTGAAGCCTATGACTTTGATAAAATGCCCTCCTGCCTGGATGACCTTCTGTGTAGCTAGCATTAACTACAAAGGAATTCCAATTGTGCCTGTGAGAGACATGGGAATTCAGAGTGGTTTTGATGCTTATGACTGACTGTGTAGTTAGTGGGAGCCAGTTTGAATAGATGGAAAGGAGACATTGAGGGCCTCCTCAGTCCCAGTGGGACTAAATGACCTGTTCTCTCAGAGTGTGAGAGGAAAATGGCCTTGGATGATTTCACACACAGATGTGATTGGTTGATGTGCAGACATAATCCGTTAATCCTTGTCTCAGGCTTATAGAAGGCTTCTGGTGTAGCTGAGCCATTGGTGAGCATCTGGAAGCCTTTTGTGTCTGGTTGACCTTAAGCAATGATGGGAGGGAAATTATCCACCCACTGTTAGCGAGGTTCACGACAGTGAAAACCGAAAAGTTTGAAAATATTCACGTTACCTGGCATTAACATATTGTCAGTAATATGATTTGAACATAAAATTCAAGAATAAATAGACCTGAGCCCATCAGTGAAGTTCTCTGCAGGAAGAAGAAAACTTAATTAAGGATGCTGCATCTATGATGATTAACAGGGTTAATATAAATCTGTTTTGGCAACAGATGAAAAGGTTTGCCTGTATTTTCCCAGTTATGCATTTTCTTGTAGTTTGTCTTGTAGGTTTTCTGATAATTTCATCCAGGTTTTCCATCCTGAACATGTGTTAATGCCAAGTGCTGTTAGGCAGAGGAGCTACTAATTTTAGTGGTCTTTTACACCATGATCTGTGATTGAGTTGCTCCCTGTTTTGTAGGCATTTTCTTTGTTCGAATGGAGACCATTTTAGAAACTAAAATAAATATATAAAGAAAATGGCGCAGTTTGGGTGCACTTCATCCATGATTACAGCTGTTAATTTACAGTTGGTTTCAGCATGCTGAGACTTTGGCCCCACCTATCCTGTGTGTGCACCTGCTCAGATTCCCAGCAGAATGTCTCATTCCAAAGTTCGGAAGAATGTTACCATTGCATACATATAAGCACTGTGTAGATGCGTTGAGTGGCTTTACCCAAGTGAGTAAAATTTCAAGTCAACTGTAAAATAATGAGTGCACCCTAAATGCTCTTAAAATAAACAAGCAGTCTTGTACCCTTCCACCTGATCATCCTATTACCTGCGATCAATTGTATAGCAAAGTGCTATGACAAAAGCAAATATCTTCCAAAGGGGTTAAAAAGTGATGTCTTGATTAAACCCAGATTTTAAAATTGTTGCTTATTGTATCCAGAAAAGCCATCACACGAGAAATTTGGAATTAATGAACAACCTAAACTTTCCCTCTGTTTTGCTGCTTTTCACTTATTTTTGCCATATTCATCAGCAGAAGCTGCCACAAAAACTTTCCCCAATGCCTCCATAGTTAGACTGTGTGCTGTGTAATAATAAATGTGTTGATCGAAACATTTGAGATTGAACCACTCGATGCATACTGCCAACTCGGTGTGTACTGAAAGCAGCATAGCAAACAGGCTTGGTGAGTATTAGTCTTTTTATGTGTAAGAAATATTGAATTTTAATGAATTTTAATACTGTAGAAATAACTATTGATTATTGTCACCTAGAAACAGAGACCCAACAGCCACCCCTTGAGGCTGTAGCATGTCATGAAGGGCTTCTTTTCCACCATAACAGGTTATTGAAAAAACAACAAAAAAAAAAAATCTACCATTGTTGTAACTAAGCCAATTTGTTTGATCCAAATATTTTATTGTTTGGTTCCACTGAATCTTAAAATGGTTGCTAATCAAAAAACCTTCTACTTGAACTAAAGAGGATATAAGGATGTGTTTTTCTTCTATAGATATTTGGAGCACAGTTGCTAATAACTTCACGTGTTTAACAACATCCCTGATAACGGTAACAAAAAAATTTGCCTGAAACCTGAAGCTTTTTACCTAGAGAAACCTGCGGCTGCAGGAAATATTGCTGCTGTTAATGCTAACCCCCCCCCCCACCTGATTGATGTGCGCTTGAGTTATTACGTATGCAGCATGTGAGTAAATGTTAGAGATCAAGCTTGCTAAAGAGTAAGCTTGCCATGTGTAAATTCATGTATAGTTTTATGATTTCTTTCATTGCGTAAGGTACTGTAGGCTACCTCTTGACAAAAGTAATAGGGCATAGAGGTAGTGTGTGGTTGAATTCATAGAAATAACATTATTTTAATGTGATAATGGATATTACATTGCACTTTTGCAGTGTTCGAGATTCCACTCACAACCTGATCTATAGTAATGAGCATGCCTTTGCTCTCAATAAAGTCTTGTGCTTTCACATCTTAAATTTGGGATGCACATTTAATTGATGGTGAATTGGTAATATGTGTTGCAATATATATATTTTTTCCCCTATTTGTCATACTTTGTCAGTTTTTCTTTCGTCACGTTGACCCAAAAAGTAGTCCACATTCAAAAATGCATGCTTGCAGTTGTTCACTCAAACTTAGTCTGTCCTTGCGTTGCCTGTGTCTCTCTACCCCAGTGAACAAGGCTCAGTGACCTGGTGCCCTGTGCTGACAAACATTGTGTTTTGTGACACAAAGTATGATCATTTTTGATTTTCTGCCATTTCCATGTTAACAGGAGTTTTATAGACTGTTAAAAGTTAAAGCACCTTCATCTTAGGAATCAGCAGTGAATGAAATTTGATTAAAAGACACTCTAATTCACTGTTTCTTATAGGTATATTATGTGTAATTTTTTTTTATTCAGAAAAATTGAATTTTTCTCCAGTTTGATTAACCTACTTTTTCTGATCTGTTTCCCATGTAAATTTGCAGTTGAATTTTCCTCCGTCAATCACGTTTTATTTTATCCAGTTCTATTTGAGAAAAACTTGAATTTTGGGAAGATCATACATTTTCACCACTTTCTAATGGAATGTGAAAGATTGTAATGAATGCTAATGCTCGTTAGCCAGTGAGTGTTTTGGTGTATTATGACTGACTCTGAAAAATTAAATGTCTGACTTGTGATTAGACTTGCACAAAGTCATCATAAATTTTAGTTTATATTGAAAAGCATTGTTTTTCCTATCGTTTTGATTAGGTTATTCGTAAGCTGTTACCAAATACAATCTGATCAGTAAAGATGTGTCAATGGCAATGTGAGAAGTAAACTTTTCTGGGAAGGAATTGACTGTAAAATATGATATTGATGCCTGTTTCCATTGATTTACGAAAAGAATAGCTGTAATACCATTACCTTTTTTTGAAAATTGAACGCATGGGTGAAAGTATTTGCGTGCTGTTGAATGTAAAAGGTAATATGTTTTTGATGCGTGTAATTCAGTTAATATAAACTGTTCCTTTAACATCTGTTGAATGAGGAATATGTGTTGTATTTGTTGGGGGGTGGGTTATATGGATTTTTGTACTTTGGGCATTTGTAATTGAAAATTTGAATAAAGATGATATAAATAAAAAGTTTTCTCTCTGCAGGTCTAGTGCATAAGATTCATATGGAATAATTTCCATTGGACAGAAATAGAATGTCAAGTAATTATAGTGATGATTTTACTTATTTATGTTTTAAGTGTATAATCACCTTAAAGTGCGAGTGTTTTCATTCCACAGAATGAACCCTTAAAATTTTACATCAGGAGTGGGTTTTCTCTTCAAACCAAATCTTTTGAGTTTTAATACCTGAAGGCTACCACAGTTGTACCTAAATGCTTGGAAGGGAGAGGTGATGTGAGTAATGTTCAGCTGCAACGTGCAACTTCACATGGTGCTAAATCCTGCACACTGTCTTTGATTATTTTTTATATTGTAGTTTTGAATTAAAAACCGAACAATACCGTGACCTGGACTGCTGAATAATAAAATAGTTAAAAATGAAGTTGATTTAAACCAGAAAACACCATCCATCCAATAATATGTAATTTTTAAAATGTAAGTTAATTGTCTTAATAAATAGTCCCAATACATGAACATGAGATGAGAAAAATCCTCAAATTAATATACGTTTTAAACGGTGGATATTAAACATAGTGTAATGCCAAGGTCACAAAGTATAATTTAATGTTAAATGAAAATAATTAATTTGAGCACATGGTAAGTGTTTTATAGCTTTTCCATTACAACAGGTAGACAGAGGGGCAATTTGGCTTACAGCCGGCATTCACATATAAACACATATAAACATTATTAGTACACATCACAAGAAACAAATACAATACAATAAACATGCAATCACATTAAAGATCCATTAAGAAGGCTAATTACTGCGGGAATAAAATACAAGGCATGCTATATCTAAGCCCTTATGGCAACAACATAAGGTAAAAAAGTAAAATGCGCTTTTTTCGAGCACATGATTTGATACAATTCTTGGAGGTCATTTAGTGCGATTCCTCCAAGAACAATATCAGTAACAGCTAATTACACAAAACTGGATGTACAACAGTGGTTTACAGAAGAAATTATTAGAATTATTATAACTTATATATGTAGCAATAAAGCAATTTACAGCAATAATAAAAAACTAATAATTATTTTCTTATAATATGTGATGCCAAACAGTACCTCATCCAAAAGGCATTTGATCGATGTAATAGGGCAACAAATCGGATCACGTGTATGATTAACCGCGTTGTCCCAACAAACGCCCACCAGCGATACAGTTTAGGTTTGTCCCTCTTCACCTGCCGTAGCTAGGCACAAGTATGGCTGTCTCGGAGTTGTGACATTTAGTTTTGATGGTGTAAACAATATATTATCTTTACTTTCGAGGGACACATTACTCGGTAACCACATTGATCTCAACTAACAACCACATTGCAGCCAAGGTAAGGGACACTGACTGTCTCTGACGTTATATTTCCGCACAAAATAAGGGACACGTGGATACTGGCTAGCTAATGAGGCTACCCATGCTTATAGCTACCTCGGACATAATTTTGAACAACAAAATCAAAGTACACACTGGAAGGTGTCTATTCAATTAAACACTAACTGTGCTACTATCAGTCAACGGTAGAGGTTTTTAATTGCGCAGCTTTTGAATGTTCAGAATTTATATTTAAGAGTCAGGTGAAGAAATGAAAACATTAGCCTAACCTTAACCTTACTTCAGCTGATCTTAGTGGCGTTTCATTATTGTAGGTGTTAATCATTTGTGCTTTTTGGTCCATATAAATAAAATGTCCGAGGCACCTGCTATAATATAACGACATATTTCTCGGGGAATTATTTAGGAAGTCAAATTTCGTTTTTTCATAGGTTTTTAGACGGCACATCTTGTCAGTAAATGATTATTTTAATGCCTTTGATATTACTGTCTAACGGGTGTTCATAGCAGAGTAATATAAAAAAAAATCACAGATTGGGATGTTAGGGGTCAAAAAAGAAAACGTACAGATTCAGACAACTTTATTGATGCAGCTCTCCACATCTGCCTCACCTTCAGCCAACAATTAGCATCAAAAGATCAACGAAGACAACGAAGGAAAGGAATTTGTGTTTAAAATAGATACATTACAGTTTGCCAATCTTTAAAATAATAAATAAGTGCATATTTTGCACTTAACTAGTACTGTGACCTGAAAGCATCACCTCAAACTTATCTGCCAGAATGTACTGGGGTTGGCTGACAGTGGAGGTGGCCTTCTTTCCAACTAGCCTCTTCCAGAGGGATGTACATGTAGCTGGGTCATATTTTGCTGATAGTTCCAACAACGTAGAGCAGAATATGCATTTTTGGTGCTGCAGCATTGAGTGATAGGCAGAGTTGCAGTTACTGTATTGTAATAAGGGATTCAAAATAGTATGATCATAAAATATAGTTTGTTTACCCCAAAAATGTTGTCATATTGTTCACTTCAGTTTGGGTGTTTTCTTGGACCTGTATTTAGTATTTAGTAGTTTTGCAAAAAAATAAAAATAAAATAAAGAGCAGGACATCCACATTGACAAAACATTGATCATAAGAACGCTGACAGAAATGGAGGTCATGACAGCTTATACTTCCAAGCTATCAAGTAAAGGATCATATAAAACAACCAAAAACATCAATCAGGGTAAAACAGTTAAATGAATAAATATCAGTCTATACATTTTAGTGACTCTGTGGTATCTTCATTAAGTGTTTGAGTGTTGAGACTAAAATTATGATCTCCTGAGTTGTTGACCAAGGTTCTGTTTCGTTTCAGGCTATCATGTCATCCACATGTGACTCCATGATTGAAGACATTGAGGACATGGTGTCTTCTAGTGACCCCACTCCTCATGAGAGACTAAGTGCTAGAAAAAATATTATTCCAAGGTCCAGGAAGAAAAAAGAACCTCTCAGCAATGAGGAGCTGCAAGCTGACAGGTAGGGCAAATGTTTGGTAAAATGCCATAGTTATGGATAGTTACAAGTAGTTTGTTCTCATATTCTGTATACTGTTTTTTTATGAGTAAGAGAATAAACATTTAACTTGGCTATGGGCCATTTTTCACAGACATTCTGACAGCACAGATGTTACATATTGCAATAACAATGGCTCTGCTAAATGTCCCGTAAAGTTACACTACCAGTCCAAAGTTTGGACACTATCACATTTAATGGTTTTTCTTTATTTTCATGACTATTTACATTGAAGATTCTCACTGAAAGCATCAAAACTATGAATAAACACATATGGAATTATGTAGTAAACAAAAAGTGTGAAATATTGCTAAATATGTTTTATATTCTAGATTCGTCAAAGTAGCCACTCTTTGCTTTGTTAACAGCGCTGCAAACCCTTGGCCTTCTCTCAGTGAGCTTCATGATGTAGTCACTTGAAATGGTTTTCACTTCACAGGTGTGCTTTGTCAGGATTCATTTGTGGAATTTCTTGCCTTCTTGATGGTGTTGGGACAATCAGTTGTGTTGTGCAGGATTCAGGTTGTCACAGGCCTATTTGACAACTGTTAGAATTCATATTATGGCAAGAACCAATCAGCTTAGTAAAGAGAAAGGACAGTCCATCATTACTTTACGACATGAAGGTCAGTCAGTCCGGAAAATTGCAAAAACTTTAAATGTGTCCCCAAGTGCAGTCGCAACGCAGAAAAGGTGAACGGATGGGCTCTACATGCATTGTGCATGCACCATGAAGCATGGAAGAGGAAGTGTGATGGTGTAGGTTTGCATTGCTGGTGACACTGTTGGGGATTTATTAAAAATTGAAGGCACACTGATCCAGCATGGCTACCACAGCATCCTGCAGCGACACACCATCCCATCCGGTTTGCGTTTAGTTGGACCATCATTTATTTTTCAACAGGACTATGACCCCAAACACCTCAGGCTGTGTAAGGGCTATTTGACCAGGAAGTAGAGTAATAGAGTACTGCGCCAGATGACCTGGCCTCTAAAGTCACCTGACCTAAACCCAATCTAGATGGTTTGGGATGGGATTGACCACAGAGTGAAGGTAAAAGGGCCAACAAGTGCTCAGCGTCTCTGGGAACTCCTTCAAGAATGTTGGAAAACCATTTCAGGTGACTACCTCATGAAGCTCATCGAGAGAATGCCAAGAGTGTGCAAAGCAGTAATCAAAGCAAATGGTGGCTAATTTGAAGACTCTAAAATATAAAACATGTTTTGAGTTATTTCACACCTTTTTGTTTACTACATAATTTCATGTGTTCATTCATAGTTTTGATGACTTCAGTGAGAATCTACAATGTAAACAGTCATGAACATAAAGAAAACTGGTTTTGACTGGTAGTGTGTATCAAGACTATTGGTAAATGTGATTTTTTTTTCTGTAATGAGATTTTCACAGGAGGACCATTTGTGAGGCCCAGACTGTGAAAAGCACAGATTTAATTGATAACTTAAAGTGATTGTATTTATCTCAGTGATTTGGTTCTAGCTTTGGCTTTTGTTCATGTTGGTTTATTGACAGGGATTACTGGACACCTGCTGGAACTAAGCCAGTGACTAGATTTATATGGACACCAAAGATCTAACTGTTGGCTTTATTCCAAATAAGACATTTTATTAAGAATATTCATTTATATTGCTGTTATAGAGCACAGTCCCAATACAACTCTCAAATATATTTCATCCATCATTATGGACACTCCAGTATGACGTTATAATGTCTTCTCATATAACTAATCTCACTCCAAATGTCTAAAAATGTGATGATTGTGTATTCTATGTATGACGTCAGTCTAATTAAGTGCTGTTTACATGGCAGTATCTTGGTCTATTTTTTTTTTGTTTGATATTTTTTTTTTCCTGTAAAATGAAGTAATCTTTAGCATTTATTTCTACTACAGCCCAGATATGTAATTTATGATTTTGCAGTTGTCTTAATTTCATCCTTTTTAGTGAATTAAAACGATTATTGTATATGTGGTGTATATATTGATTATAATATTTCCAAAAGTCTTTATTATTGAGAGAACATCTCTGGCCTGCACAGAAACCTAGTACCAGTAAACCAAGATGTATATAAAGATGTATAGAAATATAAGGCTTATAATCAGGTTTTAGGGAATATTTATAAAATCTGTTGTATTTTATTTTTTTTTAAATTTCCTTTGCACTTATAATAGAGACATATTTCACTGTTGCTCAATTTTAGCTTGATCCCTGGGACCCAGAAGATTTGGATGAAAACATGGGGCTGCAGTCATAACAACTCAGATGGGGAGTACATGGCTGGACAGCTTGCTGCCAGTGGATACAAGATTACTGGTAGGACATTGTGTTGACTATTATCTATTTTATCTATTGACTGTCAGTATTAACAAAATAAAATCACCAATGCCATTAACTGTATTCATTTTATATCCTTTTAAATATCTTACAATATCTTACTTGTCTTAAAAATGTCATCACTACATTTAAACACACGGGGGCACTCTTGCCTTGTCAGTAAGCTGTACCTTGCATATTATTACATCTGCTTCATCTTTTGTGCGAGGGACATGAAATTGAGCTTCTTAAACAGGGCACTGCCTTTAACAAACTCAACTTGTTTTTAAATCATGTCCTTGTTTTAAATAATATAAGTAATTGGACCATTGTGATTTGCCTACCCTTAAGCATTTGTCACTATTTTAAGAGGAAACTCACCAAAGCCTAATGTTTTCAGCGTTAAAAATGCTGTCTAAAAACAAGCCACACCTGGAGTTTTTCCCACAGCACTTAGACTGCATATCTCCATGGCTACTTATTTTTTCAATTTAACATTTAAAATAGAATCTAACCTTATAACATGGCTGGTTGTTGTCATCATTCAAAATGGTTAGTTAATTTTTTATAAATCTCTAGTCACTGCTAAGCTGTCTTTGGTATGGAATGACCATTTCATAGAAATATTTATTGAATATTTCAATAAATATTTAGAAATATTTCAGAAATATAGACAGTGGTTGTCCAACTATTTGATTAAAACAACGCCAATTTTGTAAATATCAAAATGGTTTTATTCTGCTCTATTACAAAGCATATTACTGCTTAAAGAATGTAACATGTTTTCAACTGAATGAAAATGTTTTTGTTAGATGTAATAGTGGTAGTTGTAGAAGTAAAGTCAAAATATTACATTGCATCCTGGGTTTGTAATACATTTGAAAGATGGCTGGCATCAGATTACATGTTTTTTAGAGATAGAAGAAGAGAGTATAGTATATTAATACTTGAGGCATTTCCCTCACTTTGGGGTCTCAACTACAAAATGTACAAAAAAGTACTGATGTACACAGACACACATATGGCATCATACTCATAAACAAAGGCCTACGCTTTTCCCTCTTAGCTGCTAGTTTACACACTTGATCACTTTATCTCCACACCTTTCTTTCATTTTCACTGTTTCCTCTGTCCCTTGAGCTTCTTTATGAAATAATTCTTTATGCCTGGATCCTCCCTTCTGAGTCATTAGTAGTAACAGAGCCTATGTAAAAGCATCTGCTTTGGCTTTTGATATTTGATGTGCAAGTTTTCTTGCCATACATAGAATCTGCATCTGTAATTATGTTAAGTAGTTGCAAGCTGTCAGGAATCAAGTGTGGATAACACGAGCTGTTTGTAATGATGGTGTAGATTTCTATTCCCACTTGTATTTTGGTGTGTGAAATATAATTAGATTTTTAAGGATCTAGTCTTTTTAAGTCACCCTCAGGTCGGGATTACTCTTGAACCTGCTGGGCCTGATTGTGTAGCGGGTAGCAGTCTTGCCTTTGCAGCAAGAAGACCTGTGTTTGTGACCTGGTCAGAACAAGGGCCTTTCTGCATGTTCTCTCTGTTGTTTGGGTTTTTTGGGTTAACCGGCTTCCTCCCACAGTCAAAAAACATGCAGAGGTTAAATGGACACTCTAAGTTGACTGTGGGTATGAACAAAAGAGTGGATGATTCTCTGGCTCTTACTGACCTTGTGATGGACGGGTGACCTGTCTTAGGTGTACCCCAACCTGAAACCGGGGTCTTCTTACTGCAAAGGCAAGAGTGATCTAAAATGTGCTGGTATGCATATCACATAGTATTTCATTTTTGGGGGATTATATTTCTTTTCTGTCCCCTTATTTCTTCATCTTCTAAATCAATGACCACACAAGGATCCTGTTTCCAGTAAGCATTCTGGAATATTAATATTGAAATATTTCAGTCAATTTGATTTAATATGATTTCTAACTAGAAACTACAAATACCTGCGATCGTAAAAGACGTTTCACTTCTCCCACCATCCATTTTACAGTACATTAAGTTATACAATTCAGCAAGAAATCATTGTTTAATTTGACAGCCATCAGTCTTTACTTTTACACACCATTTGGTGTCAGTATATTTGTAGGAAAGCTGATGTTTGCAAAAGTAAAGAAATGGGTCACAGTTGTACCAGTTCAGTTGTGTCAAAGGCTTTCAGGTTGCATTTGTTTATAATTGATATATTATTTGCAAGAATGTTTCATGTTTTTAGTGTGGCATTCGTACCTTTGCGCATCATTTGTGTCTTTGTGGCGACAGTTGTGTGTTTGCCTGGTTTACACAAGCAATAGTTTCTTCTCTGAAAAGTTGTCAGTGTGGACATATGGGCCATTTTAGAGGGCAGCCATGTTCACGTGAAAGTTGGATGCAAGGCACTTGAGGTTATGGATGCAAACTGTCATATCTAATATGTGATGAATTATAATTGAAGTACGTGGATATAATAAAGTAGATGTTTTGATCTGATGAAGCTTTAGAAGACTCTCTGTCTCACTAATGCCTTCACCCTTTTTGTTTATTTCTCTACCTCACACCCCTTTCAGGAATTACTTTAAAAGTCAATGTCCACCTGCTAACATTAAAGGTTCTCTGTCTTATTCTTCTTTGCTTTTTCTCTGTCTTTACCTCTTTGTTGCTTTTTCTGTCTCTTTCTTCCTGCATCCCCTGTTGTGTTGTTTATTCCCTTTTCCTTGTCTTTGAATGCAAGTATCCTCACTCATTGTTTTTCTCTGTTAGATTGTTGGAAGCACAAATTGCCTGTCATGGCCAGAATCAGAGGAGATTACTCTCGGAGTAGGTGGTGATTGTTTTGAATGCAATGGAATTGTCTAGAATGGCATGAAATTGTTGGGAGTGCAGTGTAGAGACTGAAATAGTCTGGAATGACAAGGACTGAAATGGGTCCCTGAAGGATGTGGTGTCGAGTCTTTGGCCAGATTGAACATGAGGACTTTGAGTTATGTTATGTCCTTGTCTCCCAGAACTGTTGCGAATGGTGATGTAAGAATAACAGAGCCATACCTCTGTAGTGTCTGTCACTCTGCAGACTGGAGTTTGGACAAAGAGAGAGCTTCCACTGCCTGACAGCATGCTCTAAAAACATGACATCACTGCCCCTTTCGGTTTCTCACTTTTACACCCCCACCCCTTGTGCCTTACTCTTTTCTGAATTATGACATCACCTGGTGTGAAATGTAGTAGTAGTTATTATGCTGGCCTCAAGGTGGCAGCCTTGGCTCATGGGAGGAGCTCTTTGTTGATGTCTGCTCCAGCATTATGCTCCAGCATTATGATGAGGTCATTCTTATTTGAAAAACACTCTTTCTTATTTATGGATTTAAAAGTCAAAACTTTTAATTCCCTCTTGTTTTTATAGAGTTGGCTAAGTCTGAACATGGCATTACTATTTATTGTCTGTTCAGTTTGTTTGTTTGAGAGGGACCAGTTCTCATTCCTTGGTTGAAGATGCACCATAGAATGTGTCTTTTATTATATATTTAGTGTGTGAATTTAATCTCACAGCGCTGCTTACATTTAACAAGTTTCAATCACATTTGAACTTAACTATGCTCATTTATTCAATCAAAATATATGAAAAAAAGTAGAATATGTCTTATCTGAACAGTGTGAAAATTAATCTTTACTTTCTAATACCCTTTTTCCTCTTTTCTTAACATCAATAAAAAGCCCACCTGTGCCGCTCTTCTTCACTTTCATTGTCTCAACACTTCTGCCTGCACTTGCTCACCCCGGCTTGTCATGAGCTGCTGTTCCTGTGTACAACCAAAGAGGGCACTGTTTACCAGTGCTTGTATACTTACACAAATGAACTACATTTGTAAAGCAGAGCAATGTGCCAAATAGTGACTTCATAGACTGACACACAAACACACACATACACACCCACACACCCCATGGATACTCACACCAGGATATTTTGATTGTTTTTGGCTGCTCTCCTCCCCTCCCAATCTCTTCTCTGTCAGCCTGCCGCAAACACAGCTATTCAGTTATGATTTTACATACTGGTTTAGCAAAATTACTCCCTGGTACACAGTGTCAGCCAAATGAGGCATCCTTAGTTCCTGGTTGAGATGTAGACGGTTGAAGGATATTGGTTTCAGAGAATGGGTGTGAGCTGTTTTGATAAAACAACAGGAGTTAATTGTTTTGCAGGTATTACAGGTTTTGCTTTGCATGTTATACAGTGAAATGTAATCAAGGCTTTTAGAGAATTGTCTGTTATTAAAATAATTAATAAATACTTTGTTTGCCTGAAGAATTCTAGATTTATGTTGTAATTTAGTGCATTTGTCTCTCTGAACTGAAAAATAAAATGGTGCATGTGTATAATATGGCAGTTGAAGGAAAATATGACATAATTTTTCCTTAAGTATCACATTTGCATTCATAAGTATGTCCTTTTTTAACTAACAATTAAAAGCCTAATTTTTTTATTGACGAATTTAGGCATACACAGTTAAACTGCATTTGTCTTACAAGCACTTCTACTATGTGCAATTGTATTACATCACTGTAGAGTGTTCTCACTCGGAGTGTGTGTACCTCGCATACATGGCATCTCATTCATAAAATGGACTGTGTGAGGATCTTCTGATTGGCTGACTGAGTGCTACGCAACATTACATGCCGCAATATTGCAACCAATGAAAACTTACAATATTGTCTTTAGCTCCACCTCTCTCCGACACAGACGACACACACATACAAGCTCGCGTTAGCGCACACAACCAGCTCACACATGGTTGCAGACGTGGTGGGAATTGATATTGTACAGAGTGCGTGTGTGAGACAGCTCAGCTTCTGACAGCTGTCACTCTGCAGGATGAGATGTATTTTCTGGTTTGCGTATGTATGTGTGTGAGAAAGACTTTACTCATTCTGCTCATTCTGTCTTTACATTATCTTGCAACTGTGTGTTTGAGTTAGAGAGTCCCACATTTGCTGATTGGGGTAAATGAGAGGGAAAGGAAAATGCAGTGTGAGGAAAGATGAGAGGAAGAGTCTGTGGGGATGGGTGTAGGATGCTGGGATGAAATGGAAGAGCCGAGGTAGACATGCACTTAAAGCCATATCAGTGAATGTGATAGTCGCTAGGGAAGGGAACAGGGAAGGCAGTAAGCAGGAAAATTTTGACAAACCTGCACAAAATGGGCAGTAGAGAGATGGATATGTGTTGAAATAATGGAGTGAATAGTAAAGTAAAAAAAAAAACCACTAACTGAAGACACAGGTGGGGAGTTGGTCTGAGGATGAATGAATGGAGAGATGTTAGGAAAGAAAACCCTGTGCATTACAAAAAGACCTTAAATAAATAAATTGTAGTTGGCGCAGACTGGAATGGATATGAATGATCAAATGACACAGCCGTTGGAGAATTTGAAAAAAATAAAACAAAAAATAAAATAAATTGAGTTAAATATTCAACATAGGTATTCATTTCTGCAATGATATAAAGTTTAATCTCTGCATGTCCACTTTTGATTGAATAGATTAATGTAGCACTCTCACTGCAGGCATTTGACAGGTAGACAGGCTACAGAATATACACAAATATTCATGAACTTTTAGTTCTCTCTTTTAGAATAGTCTCTCAGGACAGTTCTTAAACTTTGTTTATTTAATATTAATTTATATATTTATCAGTGGGATTTCCTGCAATGCTGTTGCAGTGACAGTAGGAAAACCCTTTTCCATTTCTGTAAATATCTATCTCTCTCTCACGTGAATTAGGCCTAAAAATAGACCTGTGAGTCCACACAGATGAGTGTAACCATTTAGGGGCCAGGAGATTAGAGTGATTGCAAGTCCCAAGCCTTTTGTGTCTCTGTGCACATGTGTATTTTGGTGATGTTACAAGGTGACCCACATGTAGGCAGCACCTATCCACCATTTAGAGGGCAAAGGATTAGGAACCCCAGCCATTCCTGCCTTAAAATTCCCTTAAGGGAAATATGTATGGAAGAATAGAAGGAAAACAGAATCGCCTGTGGAAAGTGGGGATCACTGCTCAATCTCATCTATTGATTGCTCTGGGGAAATGAATTGTGACAGCACTGCAGATTGACCTGAGGAGATCAACAAATGCAGGAAGAAATTGCCATGGGAATCCACGACCACAAAATCTGTCTCAGGGATTTATTGGTGTCTTTGGTGATGTTTTTGGCACATTATTTTCAACTTACACAAAATTTCAACTTACTAATTAAGTCTTAAGTAAATGTGTGAATTGGTAATGTTGACAATGTGACCTGTTGCTGTTATCAATGACTGTCACCAGATACCTCCAAGCATTAGGAAGCGTCCACAAGTGTGTTAAAGAGATTATTCGCCTGTCAATCATTGTTCAAGGATGAAAAAAAAACTCACTTATTGCAAACTTGTCTTATTTATTATGTGGGGAACAAGGAAAGAGCGTTGCATGTGAAAAAGAAGACCACTTCTTGTTTCTCTGAGAAACAAAAAAAAAAACCCAAGCAAATTGATTCTCCAAAAAGGGTGTGATATCTAATCCTTGTTTTGCAAACAAGAAGGAAGTGGGAAAGGTTATCGAGGAAGAAGGCATAAAGCAAACATCAGTGTGCCAGTTTTCTTTCTGTCCATTAATTTGATCACTTGTGCTTTCATGTCTCTAACAAGTAAAACTGCAGATAAATGAATGGATGGGCTGGAGAGGAGTTTCTTTTGCTGCGACCTTTCATGCTAAAACCAGCCTTCCAGACACTGTTATTCCAGGAACATTGCCTGCATTCCATAGGGATTGGGAATACCCTGAAGGGATATAATGGGAATATCATGAGGGGATGTGAGTAATGGGATAAGGCAGGAGCTGAGGAAAAGTATTGGGGTGGAGGAGGGGAGGGGCTAGAAAGCAAGACGGATAGGAGGTTGTCTGGAATAGGTATGAGAGGTGAGGCTCACATGTAAATTGTTGAACCCTAAACCAAAGCATCGAAATGATGACAGGGGTTGCCCAGTGGTGAAAATTAAAAGCTAATGATCAATAGATTGACCATTTACTGAATAGAGATTGACAGGGTCATGTTTTCCCCTCTTTTTTCCCTGTACCACTAACTTCTCAGTGAACAGTAGTCTGGTGCGGGAGAGTGAATGGTTTACAGAAACATAAACTTAGGTTTTCTGCTGTAAAGGGATGTTTACCCATGAGATATAATTGTGGTTAAAGGTCACATAGAATGGTCTTTTTGTACCAAAAATCAAGATTACTGATGTCTACTTAGCTAATTTCAGTAAAAAACATCAGAAATTTGATTTTCCAGTGAATGTCCTCTTTAAAATACACATCTTCTGTGCTGAAAGATTCTTTTTTGACTGACAGGCCCCCTTTATACCTCAAATTAAAATGCGTTTTTTGTGATTGGATTGCAGTGGGATAGTGCATGACCACTTGTAAGTACAGGTGTAAAAATACCCCTGAGACACACTGTGGAAGAATTGCTTATCCTATCTGCCATTCCAGTTGGAATTGTTTGGAAACGCATTGTGATCACGTGTTAATGCAGTGTGTCTCAGTGTCTCTGCTCCACCAACAACTACGTGAGCAGAAATACGTTGGTGGCTCCAAGCACAGGTAATATGAAAGCAGAGACAAAACTCTATCTCCTACTTTCGTCGAAGAAGGCTTCTTCACCTGCTTCGAAAAGCAATAATAGCACGAATTCACATAGCGGTAATGTTGTTGTAATAATGTGATGCTTGCAGAAGAAGAGTGTGAGGTGACGGGAGGGAAGGGGATGGATGTGATTGAATAGCAATAGGATTTTGACATGGACACTGGAGGTGCATGTTAATACCAGGTCTAAATACATGTTGTGAGGCACTAACCCTTTACTATCCAAAGACAGAAAATGTATTCTAATACCAGGTGTAAATGGGGCCACAGAGGCAACAGCAACATTGTTCTAGTTATTTTTATATAAAGAGGTCTGAGTATGACTAAAAATGAAGTGCCTTTTTTTTTTTAATAAAAAAAAACCCTTTCATTGAGCAGTTTGAAGAGATGAACCTTCTTCTTCCCACCTCCCCTTCCTTCAGTCAGAGGTGCTCTACTATGTCGGGATTTGTGAGGTTGCTCCGGCATTCCAAATTGGAAATCCCAACTTCTGACTAAAACTGGAACTCACTAATAGTATTGCTTGACAGAGCGCATTTTCAGATAAAGGCCACATCAAAAAAAAAGTCACATTATTTCTGTTCATGAAGACCAACATTAAGCAACATAAATCACCAAAGCAAGACACTGCAGGTTTAAACTGCTGCACATTTTATCAGGGTATCGAGTTTTAATTTTCTTTCTGTCTTTTTTTCTTTTTTTTTGAATTTGCCCCCACCCACACTCTAGATGATTCTTAGTAAAAGGAGCACATAGAGTGCAGTCAGGTGTTTTAAATACAGTTAATCATCAATAAGTACCTCATATAACCAGGTTTTTTTTTATATGTCAAAACCTGTCTCTTAAATTGACCTCAGTCAATGTCAACAGCGTTGGGATGAGATAGAACAGAAACTTGGCAGGATGAATGCACCTTGAAAGTTACTGTAAGACAGAAAAAAGTTTATGTTATTTCGGTTCAACAATGCCATTATTTTCATACAATTAGGGTATATATTCATTTGTTCAGTAGATGGATATTTGGGGATAACTATTTGAGAAGACAAACGTCATAATATATTCTGATTTCTTGACAGTTGAGCTAAAAAGACCAAAACAAGATGATCAATATTCTTGGACATTTGTCAACTCATTGTCACTTTCTCTGTTCTTGAATAATTAGCTTGTCTGTTAATGTACAGACTAAAAGAGACATCTTTGTCTTTTTCTCTTCTAATTTTTCCTCTCCTCTTTGTTTTCCCTGTCATCTTGACTCAGCAAGAAAAACAAATGTAATTTCTGTCATGAAGAGGAAATTAAAGCTTGAAAGACATTAGTAATTAACATGGCATGTCAGGCTTTTGGTGTGGATAGTGAAAGTGTGTGGGTTACATAAATGGATAGCAAAGAAAGTGGCATTCAAGGACGTTCAGTAAAATACTTTTCAAGGCCCCTATGAGGATTTTCTCAATTTCTCTTTGCACCCCCCATTTCTTTATGGCTGAGTGTGTAATGTTCAGCCATCAGTCACATTACTGACCACCAACTGAAAGCAAGGCTGGACTTGCCTCTATCATTGTGAGTGTCTGCTCATATAAGGCCTCCTGCTGAAATGAAAGCACTGGTTACCTGCAAGTGAACAGAGAATGCTATGAGTGTGTGTTGTATGATCTTAGGTGTTTCATTAGGATCAGTCAGAAATTTGAATGAAGAACTGAGAGAATAGTTAGGGAAGCTGAACAACTCGACGGTCCTCACAAGCCCTTTTATACTATAAAAGGAGTATGTGTGTGACAGGGCTCGGGTGTTTATGATTTTTTTTATTCCTTTGTCATAAATTAATTCTGCATGTGGCTCTGTCTGATCTCTCCTTTATACATATAAATGAATCAGCAGTGTGGTAGATTTTCATGTCAGAGCATAGATTTCAAATCATGTGGATTTAAAAGCTGCAGATAATTTGGGCATTGGGTTTAGTATAAATTATCATCAATATAACGATCATTGAGCAAGAAAGGATGACTTGACTTGACACACTGGCAGAACCTGGCTTGACTAAAGAGACATGTTAAATAGAAACAGAATTTGTGTAAGTAATTGGTTGTGTGGACATGTGTCTGTTGTCTTCTGTGGGTTATAGGCTTTAGAGCTTAAGTTTGTTTAATAGTGTGTGTGTGCGTGTGCGTGTGCGTGCGCGTGTGCGTGTGCGTGTGTAAGCATGGGCTCTCTGTCTCCGATCACTTCTAATTCATTCATATTTTCGAACTGTATATATCTGTGTTCGTACACTCTTTCAGATTTGCTCTCCTCTCTCATGTGGTGGTAAAATTAGCACTATAGATCTGTACAGTGGAACAATAACAGAGTAAATACAGGTAATGTTTAGCCAGGAAAGTGATCAATGGCTGGGTATTGAATAAGCATTTGTATGGCCACAAGCCATTTCCTAGTCTTTTCTGTGTGTGTGAGTGTGTGTTGGAAGGGGAGTGCAATTGAAATGTGTTGTCTCCAGCTTGGTACTTCTTTCAACTGCAGATCACAGTAAAGAAACACATTTAATATTGTGATATAGTTATTTTGAATTGTGACATGTATCCTTCACAGAATTTACAACATGTGCAACTTAAATCATGATGTAGATAATGGAGCCTTTGATGGTCACCATTTAGTAAAATAACGTGTTGTTAAATTTTAGGATTAATTTAAGGAAAACTGAAAAAGTAGAGTAGTCCTATTTTTTTTTTTTTAATAATGACTCTCCGAGAGGGGGAGAGACAGCACTCATGGATGAGAGACAGTGAAGGAGCGCCTTAATTATGTAAGCATCAATGTATGCAAATGGTCTAAAAATAATTCTGTAATTCTCTGACAGAAAACCCAACAGAAAATGTTCTCACTGTCCCTAACTCCTTTTTTGTGAAATAGCAGAATGTTCCAGTGTTTTTCCAAGCTTTTTTTGACCAACAGTTCACTGGCATTAAGTCATTAAAGCCTCTTTCGCACTGAAATTAGCGGGTATACCTGGTATTTTTAAATGTGGATGAAGCCTCTCAAAAAAAAGGTGATTAAGACCTTTTCCATTGCAAGTGAGTTTTCTGCTCTGTGGTATTTATTTTAATTTTTTACCTCTATATCACCCAAGCCTGAATTGTGACATCACAAAATGACTTTGTAAAACCAGAAAACACCACAATGCCCCTCAGTGATAATGTTCTTCATATTTTATTCATGTCACCTTTTAAATAATTTTTTTTAATGATGTGGATTTATAATTAACATTAAGCTCTGTTCCATTTTAAAAAGTAAGCACCACTATGAACATTAATGCTAACAACTGAAAGATGAATGTCCATCAAAGTGTTGCACTGGAAATGGTGCATTTTTAGAGCAAACAAAGAAGAAATTAGTGTGTTTAACAGGGTCTTACCTTCTGAATGGTCCCAATCAGAGCTAGAGCTGTTAAAAACCTGTGTGCATTGCAGAGTGGTTTGACATGGCAGTGAACACTGATTAAACAATTTCCACTGGTGAAAGGCCCAGGAGTAAACATGTATTATTTTAAGTATGGATTCCACAGATCAGGCACAGATAGTGGTTCCAAACTACTTGGCTATTTATTTGCTGTCCATAACTCAAACAGACTGCACACCTGTGCACTCTCTGGGGCTCACAGCTCTACACCAAAGCTGAGTTGTCCAAAAATGATGATACAAAAAAACGCAATGAAAACAGAGGACATACACTGTATATTCACATATCACCAGAAATGGTAGTGAAGTGGGACTAAATGGTCACAGGCTGTATCCCTGTGAATAACAATATTATTTGCTATGATATTAGTTTAGTAACATCTGAATCGATACACACATTGGCAAAGTGTACCTCACAATATTCTGCCAGTATTTGTTTTTTGTTTTGTATATGTTTGTTTTGTATGTGTGTTTTTTTTTCTTCCGCACATTGGTCCCTACAGTGTGTCATGATGAGTTTGTCTCTGTATTTGGACTCAACTGAACTTAACTGCACTGTGCCAGGTATTTACAAACAGGCTTTAAAATAAATGAATAAGATCAACCAAAAGGAAAAGTGTGGCCTTTTTTTTAATTACTGTTGGTGGTATTGTTGGTAGTTATTCTCAGCTTCTATTTCCTTCTATCTCATTTGCATTCCATATTCGGTAGGTAGATCATCGAAGCACACAGATACAACCACATACAGAAGAGTGTGAGGTTTATATATAATCCAAAGGTTTCCACATGGCACACAGATGGCTCTTCTAATCTCCCAGACATACACTGCCTTTCGATATCTGATGATCTGATGGTTAGTGTGTGAGAATGTACATGTAGTTTTCAAGTGTTAACTCAGTAAACCTAGTTAATTTCTCTGTGTATGTGTGTGAGTGTCTGTCTATTCTTGCTCATTCTTTCTTTTCTTAACTTAAATGTATCATCATGTGACTGTGGTTGATATTTGATGGTTGACTGTTGCTACATACCTGAATCTCACATTCCTTGTTTCAGGACATAAAGTATATCAGCCATTCTTCATCTTCCCAACTATGTAAATGACTTAATGTGAATATTTATTTTATCTTTCCTTGAACTGCATACTGCAGAAAATGGAAAGGAAGGGAGAGAATGGATGGCCTTAAACAGGTCATTTTGATCTTGAACTCGAGTTTCAAATATTAAGTGAGTTGGTCCCACACATGTCAGCCCCTGAACTTTAATGCAGATGAGCAGAATTTAGGTCCACCTCTTGTTATGTAGCTCACTATACTCAACATCTATTGCCTTATTTTACATTATTAGCTGAGCCTGTGCTGTGTGCACATGTCCCTCCATATGTCTGCGTGACGGAAACTTTTGTTTTCTTTTGAAATGTATTAATCATTTGAAAAGGTCTGAATATAGCACAACAATGTGTGCTGACAAAAAGTATTTTGTATATTGCCTACATTAATTATAATCATAATGAAAATATTATATCCAAATCCTAATATTAAAACTGGATACATAATCAAACAAGCAAATACATTTTTATCTGAATATGTGGGTCTAGCGCAGTTGATGTGATGTCTCAATGTAGTGTAACGTTCTACTAACACAGTTGTCTCTATTTGATTAAGCCGCTCTCACCTGATATCTAATTAAATAGGGTCGGATGTAGGTAAGAGCTAAATAAGTTTATAAAAAGACAATGTCAGATCATCAGATAAATCCGATGGGATCTGTTTTTACTGGAATCGGAGAATAAGATGTATGTTTTTAGTTTTATGTCTGTAGTAAATCAGATTTAAATAAAACCTTTTCTTGTTCAGGTAAGTAGCTGCATTTAAAACAGGAAGATTAATAATATGAATTTTTAATGTTATGACTAAAGAAGTGGTATGGAAATGCGATTATACACACAGAGTGACTGGAAAGAAAACATGAGTGGTAGTACAAAGTGGTAGAATCAAGCAGAAAGTTGTTATTGAATACTTTTATTTAGCCTTTGCTGTTCAGTTTGTTTAAGAAAAGATTATAATATATACTATTAAAGTTTAGGGTTACTCCGATCAAGAGATTATAGGTTGTACAATGTCCAACATACGGATGGTCAAACACAGACCACACCAGACGATATTGGCGTGTATATAAATGCACTCAGAAGTTGTAAGCGGTTTAACAGCTGAGTGATTTTTTTTCTTGCTTTCAGTAGAATAGACTTTCTCTTCATTAATCTACCAGCCACCACCAACCTTCCTTTCACTGCTTAGTGCAAAGCACACCAGCAGCAAGGCTGTGACTAAGAGCTTTGCTTTGTTCATTTAAACGCAGTGACACACATGATGGAAGCTCAGGTAGTTCAATGCAGCACAGGGTTTCTTTTTAGATAATTTTATCATATACAGTTTGGTACGTACAAAAGATAGTTTTTTTTATATATATATAAAATTATTTCTAATATGGTGCGATAGCAGGTGGAGGAGAAGTCTGTTTGTGTTTAGGTGCCAGTGATGCATATAATAAGAGACATGACGAATTGAAAAGGTGGTCCACACAGCTTGTCTGTGTCTCTGGCTATCACTGTATCTGCGTCACTCTCGGTCTTGTCTCAAATGTGTCTCCGTAGAGGTAGACTGGTCATGGTTTTTCTCTAGCTCATCCAGTCTAAAAATCAGTGCATCCAAATGCTGGTTATAATACAGATACATTTTGGCAGATTATCTGTTCTTTCCTCCATCTTGTAGAATGTAGCAGTTCAACTTTTACAATTAAAATAAATGAAACACCTAATTGCTGACCTTAAAAAGCCCCCACAACATTGATAAAACAATTTTATTTCTAATCGACATTTTGTGACTGCATTACAGCACATCTGTCTGTCTGTCTGTCTGTCTTTGGACAGTTATTTAGAGTCCAGCATGTTATAAATAGTGACATCTAGTGGTGAGACTGAAGACTGTAACAAATGTTGGGCTCCTCCATCTCACCCCTTCCTTTCAGGTGTGTCAGGGAAGTACGCTGGCTCTGCTTAAAAATGCAAAATTTACACTCTGGCTAGTTTATCTGGTTGTGGCAGTGCAAAGTGGTGGCCTCTGTTAAAAAAAAAAAAACAAATAACAAAACATATAGAGTTTATTCTATGGCTATGAAAAATGAAGTATTTTTATTTTTAAATTTATCATATACATTGCACTGCACCTTTTTTTTATAAAGGAAAAAAAAATAAAGACAAAAATTGGCCTGATCAACTGACAGGACAAATTAAACAGTCTTCCTCTACTAGCTCTTTTTGGAATCTCTTTTTTTGACAATAATCCTCTAAAAAGTTGTGAACAGTATCGTGGGTTTATTTTAGAAATGACATGCTCACATGCCTCCCATTCTCCTTGTCTTACCCTCTCATCTTCTCTCTCTCATCTCCTTTCCTCTATTTTCCATCCTCTCTTCCCCTTCTTCTGTATGTGAATTGGAGAGTGATTATAAAAGTTAAAGCGTCGGGATAGCAACCCTCAAACCCACAACATCAGAAGGACATTTTAATGTGCTTCTGCCTACGAAGCCACCAGGAAAGCCCCCAATGTTCTCTATATCAGAAAAATAAAAGCTCTCTGCGTCTGGGCTATTTGCATATGATTTGCATATGAACCCCAGCTGGCTGTTTTTGGAATGCCAAGAGGCTAAATTCAGTATTTATTACACAGGCCCATAACTAGTTCTCACTTTTCTGTGGCATTTGCATCTAATTTACATGTCCCTCAACCTGGATTTGGGAATAAGGGACCAGATGACCTAAATTGTTTTAATTCCATGCTGAAATAAAAAGGCAAAGGGAGGTCTAATTATTACTATTAATCAAATTAGGACGCTTAACATGTGGAACGTAAATATGTGAAAGCTTTATTGGCTTCAATAGCAAGCTGTGGCAAACCTCTTGAAATAGACTACGTTTGGTTAGAGATGATAAAGATGTGTGTGTGTTTTCAGTGTGTTAAGGTTTAACATTGGGCTAATTTTTTTTTTCTTTTGGGAAAACAACTGTTCGAGTTTTTCAAAGTCATCTCTATAAACTTTCCAGACCCAATTAATCAGAAAAGTGAATCAGGTTTGTATCAGTCTGTAAAACTGTCATGATCATGAACTTGTGTTGAACACTATTTTTTGTCAGGACAGGTGAGCTTTTACATACAGGTGGTTTCTACTCTTGTCTTTACCTTTTCTCACTGTCTCTCCATCTTTCTTTGTCTGTGTGACTGGTGAGAAAAATAGAATGAACACACACACACAACTCATTGAATATAAACTGCCATCTCCTAGAGCAAACAGCAAATATAATCGCTTTGCAATGTCAGAGAAATAGTGTGTCAATATTTGCCTGGTCTGTTATTGTTGTGAAATGAGGAACAGAGTGTGGTTACCATGGTGTGCATGATTTTGACAGTTAGTTTTGAGGCACACCCATGCATGTGCACACACGAGCATACACACACTCATGCACTCTTGTTGGTTCAAGAAGCAGTTTGCACACTGACACTTATTTTGACAGATGTGTTTTTTTAACCTCGGTAAAGAAGAATAAATTTGAGTCATCTTCTATCATAGGTTAAACATTAGACAGTCAAATGATTTATTTAAGTATGTACTGGGTAATTTTCCATGTGTCCATACACACTCTTAATATTACTGCTTTCAGTTGAAGTCGCATCACATGGATGCGTCATATTGTGTGCAAACTCTTCAAAAAAGTGTGGTGGAATGATGTGGAACAGGGCTGTGCACAAGCAGGTGATCAAATGTGACTAAATATGAAGACCTTCTCTGGCACTGTGAGCCAAGTGTGACACTGATGAGTATACCAATTCCATGCCTCATTGTGCCAAAAAGTAGTAAAATATTTACATTTTTATTTGCATCAGCCAACAAGGGAACAATCACATTGTGTGGAGCAGGAAAAGACTGTGCAGCTTATGTGCCCAACTATTTACTGTATATAAAATTACCTTCGTTTGGTGACAGCTATGAAAGGAACTTGTGTTTTTGTTTTGTTAAATCTAGTCTCTATGAAGTATTTACTGTACATGTATGTGTACACACTTTTTTGGATAATGTTTGTATTTTATCACTACAGCTGCTTCAGCGCTGCTTGAGTTGTTATCATCTGGTTCTTCAGCTTGGTTCAGCTGAATGATAAATTGCAGTGTGAGTGTGGTGTGAATGTGTGTCATTTTCAGGTTACCATTTCGGACTTTTCTCTACTCCCAGACGAAACTCATTGCAGACAGAGTTAATAATGACAAGACTATTAATACTGGCCTCCATCTGGAACTTGAAGGATTGTGTCATGTTTCATTCTGAGGTGGATGGTAAAAGAGAAATCACTGGTACATTACACTGTCAGTCTGTAACCTTCCAGGCCCTTCTGTCTTCCAGAAACACTGACTTTTGTGCCCTTGACTCTAATAATCCCTCTCTCGCTGTGTGAAATATTTCTTTCTTGCACTGATGATCATAATGGTTTTCTGTCTGAGCTGCAGTCTAGTGATTGGCCCCAATTACTGCATGAACCTGAGGCTTCAAATCATCCTATCTATGCAAGGTGAAATGCGTAATGGCAAAAATCTATTTAGGCTCGGTTTCCATCTCCTGTCTGAATGTGGCTCGATAAATCACACTTACTGTGATACATTTAAAATCACAGGGAACCCACTGCCACATGTTTGTAATTACCTTCCTTTGTTGTACTTTTTTCTATATACACCCCATACATGGCCTGCTCTTATCATCTTTAGCAGTGATTGTTTTCAAAGTTAACAGTGGAAAATGTTCTCCAGTATTCATACACAACTCCCCAAATCTCATAGCCTCTTTAATCACAGAACCACCACTACTGCCTGGTTTCAAACATGCATCGACCATTTCTAGGATATTAGACAGTGATCAAATGGAAAATGTTCCTTAATGTTGCTCCAAGTGAGCAGATATGTAATTATCTGTTGTATTTGCAATCAGACAGTTATTTCTGCTATTTTTAGTCATATAGCAGGACCCAGGTGCACCCACGGTTGCCTATGATCAGATATACAGTTAGAGAGATAGATTGACTCCAGCCTCTTGCCCTGTGGAAGCAAACTTCTGCCATCCAAATTAGTGGTTGGCTTGTCTCACAGCATTCATCATTCCTGTTCCACTTTCAGCTGAGGCTGGCTGTTATTTTTCACAGAGATACCCCCACTTAATCTTCTAATGCTAGGTCTCTCCTTTGTGCACCCTTGTTATTTTGTTCTCTTTCTGTCTCATCCTCTGCATTATCATTTTCTCCCATGTTTCTCTTTTCGCTTTCTTTCCTCAGACTGCTGCAACTCCATACCTCATTTTCTTAATCTCTTTTGTCTTCAGTCTTGATTCTTTTATACATTTCCGCTTACTGTGCCACTTTGATTTTTGTAAAACTTTGCTGTTTCTTCTCTCCCTCTTGCTTGTCATTTTCTGTCCTTTATTTTCTGTCTGACTTTATCTGTCAGACTGACTCTGCCCTTCCAACAAAATGGACTTCTAGTCAGAAATAGTCATGTGGGATTTCTGTCCTGTCCTTAACAGCTCTAAGATGTTGTCGCTCTTTTTGGTGTGAGTGCTGTGGTGGAACCCTGCTGTGCCTAACTTGGCATCCTCCTGCTGCTTCTTAGCGCGCACACTCTCATGCATACTCTCAACTAAGCGGATATATAAGAGAGGTGCTGTCGAGTGTGTGTTTGTGAGGGAGAGGGAGAGGGGGACATGAAGAAAATTAACTGTAGTACATTAACAGTAAAAATACCAATGCAGCTGCATTTGAAAGTCTAATATCCTTAATAATCTGACATTTTGTACTTTTAAAAACTAAGCTCTTAAAATACTGTCTTCAATGGGCTAACACATTTCAGTGTTGTCATCGTTTTCAATATTTTCTGCATTTTTTTATTTGTGATATTTGGGTTGCCGACAAGCAGATTTGTATCAGCTATACACTGTATGTCTGTTTATGATAAAACATTTGATGCTGGGAATCAGACACTCTAGTGCTGATTTATTGCTGTTTTTCTCAGCTTTCTTGAAATGTCCTGGTGATGTGCCAGCTCTAGTTTGTAATGAGCCCCTGCCTATTTACAGAAGACTAAATGAACACAATAAATTTGTATATTCTATTATGAGTGTGTGTGTATGTATGTATGTATACATACTGTGTGTATATATATATATATAATTTTCAATATCAAAATTCACCATTAAGAATTGATGACTGCAGTGATGGATGAATCACCAACAGGACAGAGTACTTATCCCTTGCTGACCTTGAGTGCCAGTGTTGTTCTGGTGTTGCTCTGTAGTTGCATCAGAAGATAAACTACTGACGATAATGCGATAAAGATTTGGTCTTGTGTTTGTGTGGCTGTGCTTATACATACAGTACTGCTCTATGATTTTTGTTGATGATGTGTTAATCTACAGTACTGTATTCTTTTTCAATAATTTATGATCAGGAATTATAAAAATATATTTTGGTTGACTTTAAATCTCCATATTTCAACTTCATGTGTTCCTCACCTGGTAAAGTCAAATTACGTGACTTTGTCATGGAGTTGTTGGAAATGTACTGATATTTAAAATGGGCAATGTCTACAGTTTATTATGGTTGTACCATGTGTTTGTGTGTCTGTGTGTTTGGTTAAAGTCAGTATCTCCTTAATGACACTTGATTGCTTTATCATCTCTGGCTCAGTGAATGCTCATCCTGCTCGACAGAGAACAACCGCCAAAACCTCTAGGGCCTTCTATGTGTACATGCGTTTATGTATGTGTCTCTGCGTGTGTGATTGCTTCCTTGAAAAAATTGATCGGAAGTGAAATAAGTCTTCAATGGCCCATTCACAATTTGGTACTTCAGTACACACACGTGTCGACACTCATAGACATAATGCATTCCCTAGCCCTCTACCCTAACCTTAACTATCACAGCTAATGCCTCACCCTAACCTAAACCCAATTCTAACCCTAACCCTAAAACCAGCTCTTAACTCTCAAAAAGCCATTTGGACCAGTCAAAGTGTGCTCACTCCCTATGGTTTATGTTTTTTTTTTGTTCCTCACATAGATACCCATACAAGAACACACACACTCACACAGACAGAGAGAAAACCTTTTAGACTGAAATGTTGTCAGCTGGGAATCTGTCTTGTCTCAATCAGTCATGCCCAACTTGTCATTCTTAACCACTCTCATCACATGTATCAGATGACTGTGGTGCCCTTTATACTGTATGTAACATTTAATCTTTCCAATATCTATAAACGAATGACTGTTTTATTTTTTATTTTTTTAGTAGTGTTTACTTACATTAGCCAAAACATTTTTTCTATGCTGTAGAAATCCATATCTATATGCAACTATTTCATTTTGGTTAGCCTTTTAATGGCATAATCCGTTATACCATCTCTGCTATTGTAAGATGACCATAGAGGCTTCACAGAATGGAAGCCTAGACAACTACATACTCCGCATCCACACATTTGATTCTTTTACATACTCTACTTCAGCTCTCCTGTGTATTACTTAGTGTTGGCTGCATGACTTCCATTTACCTCCACTTCGAGTCTCTTTGACAGTTGTAACTTCTGGGGCTATGAACCCCCAATGAAACATCAGATTAAGGAAGCAAATACTCTGTACTTTTAGTTAGCCAGTGTGTAATCTTTTTTGTTGCTAAATTTGATTGTGAGTGTCCATCACCACTCATAGGTTTGCTGTGCGTTCTCCCACCAAATCTCTCCCTGGACAAGAATTCCCATAATTTCACCCTGCTTCTACGATGTCATCAAACTCTGTCCTCTGTTAGTTTTTTAAGGTGAAACTACGTCTTACATAGTCACCCATTTTTATTTTGCACTGCAGAGATGGAGAAGATATTAGACAAGTAATATGATCAGCTAAGAGAACCATTATTAAATGTGTTTTTATCATGTTGGATCCCGTTATGTCCTTGCAAATTTCATTTTTGTGACAGTGATCACTGTATCTGAATTGAGTTTGATTCACAGCACTGTGGAATGGGTCAGTGCCCCACCCTGCCCTCTAGCCCACCTGTTCTCACAGCCAGTTTGCCTGGCATCCAGTCTGGTTAACCAATCATCAAGTAAAGCCATGCAGGGCTTATTAGCTCAGTCAAGCGTATCCATTCACCCCAAAGCCACCCTTTGCCCCATCATGCTTACCCCTATAAACCACCAATGCTTTGTATCCCAAGGTCAACCTGCCCCGTGTGTTTATTTATCTATGCATGTGTGAGATGAGAGATGGAGGCAGTGGAGGGGGAAAGATGATGTGAGTGTATGTGTGTTTGTGTTTGACATGGAGGGTGAAATGAATGAATGGTAGAAGGCAGAAGTAACAAGGGTTAGCTGTGTGTGTATGTGTGTGCTCACACATGAAAGCATGTGCACTTGTATGAATGTGTGGGATGGGATAGAAAATGGGTCATGGTACGGTCTGTGTGTGAAGCACCAGGAGCAGCATATTGACCCCCAAGGCTCCTGTCTGCTTCTTCTCCCTTACACACACATTCACTAATACACAGACGTCTTCGCCTTTCCCCTCATATATCGTCCACCATGGCTGAAGACCAGAGGGCAGTCAGAGGCAACATAGATCTGTTTCTGTGGTGTGGAAAACTTGAATACATAAATTAATTCTCTATTGCACTTTTCATGAAGTCTTATGAAGTGGGTGGGTGGAGATATAGTTTTACAGAAAACACTGATGAAGACAATTTTAAAATTGAAAATTACACTGCAAGTGCAATATCAATAGACATTGCATTTATCTGATAAAGCTAAAACGTGTGACAAAACTGCATTATTATGGAATTCTGCAGTGCTAAGTAAATTCCCCTGCCCAAAAATCTAGCTCTTCAGTTTGTTGATCAGCTCTAAAGAAATAGTCAAATCATCAGTTTGATGTTTATTTTTGTGAAAGTGACACTTAAAATGCAAACAATTATCAGTCATGAATCAAATTGCAGCTGCAACATCTATCAAAATAATGAAAATTATGATAATGATAATGATTATAACGTAATTTTGCTATATCGTCCAGCTCTTATTGAGAACAACTGCAGAGACAAGACATACAAATACCTATTGCATTTAACCATTCTGTACAAATACATTTATCACCACTACAGACATACAGTATATAACATGCATGTATAATACATTGACATATAAAGTTTGGAATCTTGTTGTGTCATTCTTTCTTAAGTAGAAATTATGATACCAGATGGATGGTGCGAGTTGTGTGTGACGTCCGGTATATCAATCATAAAGAAGGAGACTTAAAGGAATGTGTATGAACAGTTTATGGTGCCTGTGAAGATGAAGACCTCCAAAGCTCTTTTTTTCCTTGTATAAATAAATAAGATGTGACTCCACTGAACTGCCTGAAAAATCTGAACGGGATGCTTAATAATCAGTGAGAAGCAAAAATGCTAAGTGCTGGGAGAAAACAAATCTGTTTGTAGAGTAATTACCATGGGAGCTTCACAGTGCTTGAAACTAAGATTTCCATTTTATATGGAATTGCAATCACAACAGTGCAAAAGTCTTTAATTATTTACGTAACAGTCCAGATTACTGAATGTGTTACTCTAACACTTTGTAATTGAATTTATTTATATAACAGTGTTTGTTTATATGCCCCAACTTGAAGTGCAGAAGAGTGGATGTACTGTATGTACTCTCAGGGTTTGACTCAAACTTTTTTTTTCCAAATTTTAAAAATGTATGGATGTATAAATAAGTATAAATTGGCAATGAATATGTATATTATAAATACCATTTAGCAGCAGAACTGCATAATATGGTCAAACATCAGATAACTCTGAATCACATTGTGATATGTTTCATAAATGATATGACTCATAATTTTTTGCATTAGTGTACTTTTACACTAATTGTAGTGTCTTTCATTTTCATTTAAAAGAATCAAAAGACTGTATCTTGTTACACAAGTACACAGAACTCTGTGTTTATTATTACAGTGATGGGTTTGATCATACACTTAATTTTGATGCTCACGTGTTTTTTTTGCTTGGTCATAATGACACATCTCTAGTTGTTTTGCATAGTGATGTATTTCCATGAAAATGATCAGCAAAGGGGGGACCCTTTGCCAAATTAGCTGATATTTTGGGTAGCCAGTAGCGCTGCTGCAGCTACAGCACATTATTACATCATAGGTAAACAACCAAGACAGCCTAGTTTACACCATAGCCTGTTTCAGCTGTGTTAACTGAAGAGGACACTCAGAGTGATCTTTTTGAGGGAAAAAATGATGAGGAGGATGTTTCAGGTGCAGCTGAGGACAAGGAGCTGGCTCACTGGATGAGTGTGGTTTGTGGCACAGTACTTGATTGGATGGGAGTTGTGGAACTCCCCAGAGTACAAGATGGTTCATTATCATATCATTATCATGTACATATATACTGTACATATATGTACCTACCTGTACTTTAATGTGCATGTCATGACATCTTTAAGCATCAGCACATTGGTAAATTTTTGAATTTATTCCAGTGAGTTTTGCTTCCTCTTTCTTTTTTCCTTGTTGTGTTTTTTTTTTCTCATTTGCTCCCAGGGCTTATTTTAAACAGTGAAATTGAAGAGGTCAGATGTGAGTGTGTGTGTCATTGCTTCACTACTTTTCAAACACATCATCGCTGAATGACACATTTCAGCCTCCATCCATCCATTATCTATACCTTCTTCTGTGCAAAGGCCTGAGGTCTATCCCCGAGTGACAGTGCTACAGTGCATTACTGTGCTGCCTACACTTTTAGATATCGTGCTTAACAATGTTATTTTATATTGCTATTATTTTGTCTAAACTCACCAGTGGAGGCAAAGGCAACAGAATTGTTGTGTTTTTCAGCATTACTGTAGAAGAACAGCTAGTTTCCTGCTCTTTCCAGCCTGGATACATGCTAGTACATTTTTACTTTTTTTTTTTTTTAAGTGTCAACACGTGACATTGAAAAGTTGAAATATGCAGCATCTCTTTGTTACCTTTACTGCAGCTTCTCGCTTCTTGGTAAGTAATCTACATTTGCAAACTTTTATGTATAGATTGTACTGAGACCCTCACTCTATCTACTATTTAATCATGAATAGACATTTACCAATTTTAACCAGCTCATTCTAAGGAAATAACACACAAATTTAATCCACAAATGCTGTCACTCAAATAATAAAACCTTTTTGTTTGCAGTAAATAACTGAAGAAATTTGTCAGTTTACAGTTTTCATCTGTGAATTGTGAATTTATGAATCAGCACATCTGCATACAGTGGATACACCGGAGTTTATTGAAATACACCTTATTCCCATTTTCCCTGTTGTTGTGTTTTCTGCCTTCTAACCATACAGCTGAGCCTCATCTGTTTCCCTGTAGGGTGCTGCTCACACCTGCACGCAAGTCAACAATGGACACAAAATGTGCAAATACAGCAGAATACATACATAATTATATATATTTCTCACAACAAAATACTTGTATATTTTCAAGTTTGAAAACACACAGCACACATATTAAGCCATAAGATGTGTGGATGTTATGTTTATGAAACAAGGGTTTAATAAATATAACACTCTTCACTCTGATCTCCTCTTGTCTCATCTATTTTCTTTTGTCTCCTTCAACTTTAACATCTCTATTTTTACATGTTCTCTTTTTCAATTCTTGCTTATATTGTTGGTTCTGTTTGGGGGGGTGATTATCATCCATTTCACCTTCCCACTCACTTGAGGGTGATCTTCCTCTATCTGTCTATCCTACACACTTCTCTCTTCATACTCACTCACTCACTCACTCACTCACTCACTCACTCACTCACTCACTCACTCACTCACTCACTCACTCACTCACTCACTCACTCGGGTCGAACATGCAAACTTTATGCACAAAGGCCCGTGGTCTGACTGAGTCACTAACCCGGGTCTTTTTAATGCAAAGGCAAAGGCAAGAGTGCTAACCACTACACCTCTTCATATACAGTACTGTGCAAAAATCTTCGGGCACAACCAGCTTTGTTGATATTATGTCAGTTTCTCTGACCATTGGTATTTAGCTTAGAATGAAGTGACTGAAAGTTGGTCTTATATATTATCAAGCCGTCAATGAGTTTAACTCATACAACATGCATACAGTGTGTATTGCTTAAGGTTTTCTGGAATAAACCTGGCAAATTAGACCTTTTTTTTATTTATCGACAGGAAATAGTAGGATGTATTAGTTCAGGTGCAAGTATAGATCACAACCTGACACGTGTGTGTATATTTATAATGTTACTTGCTGAAACTGTTTCCTTAGTCAATTATTCTATATATTCTATATTTATTTTTATTTGGTGCATCACACACCTGCTCCCTGAAACCTATCTCTACTTTCATTGTATGACCTTGACCTCAGTTGTTACTTGAGCATCCCAGAGGCTGTGAGTGATTGCACGTTGAAATGAGCGTCAATATCAAACACACACATACACACACACACAAAGAGACATTCACATAGTATTGACATATAATGGGTTATATTTGTTCATTTGAAACTAGTGCAGATAAAAATAGAAATTAAACAATTTGTTTGGGGTCAGGTTAAATATACAGTATATCTTATACTGAATTAAATATGAAGCAGGGTTTTCTCTTGTGGGCTGCAGACTTAGTGGAAGACAACACTGAATACATGTAAAGCTGTGAAAAGCCTCCGTTGTCAGAAAGGTACAGTGGGCAGTGTTCACTTCCAGTCGGCCATCAGAGGCCTTGTAAATTTCCGGTCACATTTTTTACATACCCCCCCTCAGTAGATCAGTCTGTGAAGACATTTAACCCGGACCTGCTTTTGTAATTATTGTCAATTTATTTAATACAATGTTTTAGGATTAAATGACTAGTGTGTATGATATAGTGACATCTAATTGTGAGACTGCAGACTGTAGCAAAACAGACAACTCTTCTGCTTACTCTTCCTTTACCCAAGTGAGTCATGGAACTATGGTGGCCTTCATATACAAGAAAGAATGACAGTCTTCCTCATTTGCGTTGTAAGCTTCCATTTAAAATAAGAAACTGGTTTGTCCATTTGGGCTATTGTGGAAACATGGCGGTGCAAGAGTGTAACCTCCATAAAGCTTTATTCTAAGGCAATGAAAACCAAAAACTATTATTAGATTCTGTGTATGGTGACCTGTCCGGGGTGTACCCCGCTTTTCACCTTATGTCAGCCCCCCACGACCCTCATGTGGTGTAAAAAAGTGGTAGAAGATGAGTGAGTAAAACACACAGCAATATTAACAAATAAGAGGGACCATCCTCAAATCTTCTAGCTTGCTCACAGACAGTATGTGCTATAGCAGCAAAGTTTAAACTCCCAAACCAAGCAGGCTCTCCTTTCTTTTTCACATAGACATATGCATGTCCAAACTTGTGTACACTGCACACTCATGTCACCCTGTGGGCCTTCTCTTTATTGGATAGAAGATAAATCATCAGTCTGTACATTCTGTTTCACCAACCAGACACAAAATTGCTTGATGACCATGATATGCAAAATTAAACAAATCACTCCCATGCCGTTGGCTGCACTTCTATACATATTCAAATCTTATGCAAATATGCCTTTCCAGAGATTTCCCAATAGCATCCTTATGTTGTATGGAAGGAATTTATGGCCTGCAACAGCTGAGTCATTGAAGGTTATCTGCTTTCCCATACTGAAAACACACAAGTTAGACCTGTGAATTAATAATATGATAACATTTGACTAAATGTGACTAAACTATGTTTGTGCAGTTGACATTGTAGTTTAATATTGTGTATCCTCTATTACTTTTTAAATCACTGTCTTTTTCCCTGCTTTGGCCAGATTTAAACTCAGTTAACAGGTGAAGGTCACCACTGAAGGCCAAAAGTCTTTGTTGTTTTTAGCTGTAACAATTTTATTTAAATTTCAAAGGGACAACTTTGAAATTAAGGCATGAAAATATATACTCAGTCCTATTCACTGAGCTTGTTTGAAAATTAGGTGGAAGTTCAAACTCTGAGTTGAAAAACTAAGGAGAAAACAAAGAAGAATGTTCTACATTTTCCTTGTTCCCACTCCTACATTTGCTTTGAAATCTGAGGTGGATAAGCATTTTTGGATGTCACTCCAGTTTATACTTCACCACACTATTTTAATCTTTATTTTGTTTCTGTATGCTGTGTAAGATTACTGTTTAATTTGTACAGAGCTGGTAGATAAGATTGTTTTGTTTTTACTGTATCGGTCTTCTCAGGGCGTTTGTGTTTGTGTTTGTGCATTGATGGAGAGGCTGTTATTGTTAGTCTGGAAATCCTCCCTTAGGACAGAAACCACACAGCTGAGACCACTCCCACTAGTGCTGCTTGGTTTGCGTGTCTGTTTTGTGCATCCATTCTTGTGAGGACACCAATTTGACCTCCATTCGTTTGGACAGTGTAACCTTATTCCTCACCATAACCTCATCCCCAGCCTTAATCTGACCACAGTTCACACATTGCCTCTAACCGTAACCAGTGTCTCAGTAAAGAGGAGACTGAGGAGACAAGAAAGTAGCTGGGAGGAGAACTTTCAATTTTAAAGTGTCTTTGCAATGAAGAGGAATGGGAGGAGGGTAAGAAGAACCGTGATACACCTTTCACTTTACAGACTGCCTGAAATTATAATTATTGTTATTATTAGAAGAAAAAGGCTCTGCGTCATTTGGGCAAGGCTATGAGGACTGCTGGTCCTGATAGTCCAAAAGAGGCAACAAAACTAAGCTAAGTCACTCAATGAAATGGGCCTGAAAAGGGAAAGTCTATACTTTTTTCCAGTATGGAAAAAAAGTGTCAAATAAAAATAAATCTACTTTTTTTTTGATTCACAGAGTCATGGCATCTTTTAGAGATTGTTTAATGCAGTCATTGGGCCTCAAGGTATGTTAGCTGATTTTGACATGTTGTAAGCTATTTGGACTTAATGATGTCTCGTAAAAACAGATTCAGTTTCAGCTGCCTGTGCAGCACAAGCACTAAAAAGGTGTGAGTCACACTGGTAGGACTGAATTCGTGTGCTGGGTTTGGGCTTGTTTTTAGGGGTCATGTTGTGTCTGTTACAGGAAATCCTAAAGTATGTAAATAGTTTCCCAAAAGTACAGAATCATTCTACAACTACAAATGTTTGTCTGCACACATGCATGCATGTAAGTGTTTTGATGAGGGTGACATTGCCATCCAAAGGCAGTGTTTCTGGTCATTTTCCGTTTCTCTGCATTGTGAGACCTGCTGTGTGAAAAGTACTGTGCGTGCGTATCACAGTAATGCAGCAAGGACTCTGTGTTTGTGTGTATGCTTGAATGCGGCTGGGAAGATGATTCTAAGTGAAATACCTGGTTCAATGTAGCGTAAAGGAGCAAGCTTCTACCACTGCAGTGCCATATCCCCCCGAGTATAAGTGTCTTTGTGTATGATGGCTCTCCTGGCTGTGCCATGCAAAGCCTGCTACCATCACCCAGAGTAGCATTTGAGCTCAACACGGCAAGCTGTGAATATGGGTATGTGTGTTTATATGCGCATGAACAAATCTTTTGTTAGTGTGATAAATTTTACCTGAAACCATTGCATTTTGGTCTTTAGCTTGTTTGGGTTGGGTCATACTTTGGGTCCATATGACATTTGTACCTGGCGGTATGACCAAAAATTGATATCATGGTATTTTTTCAAAATTTTGTCAGTTTCACAGTATACAATGGTAACTGCATTTATTATTTGTACTCTTATCCATGTTTTCTGCTATGTTGGTGGGAAAAAAAGTGCTAATTGCTGCACTTAATACCACAGTTTCCTAGTTGATCCCAGAGCATGTATGGTTCAGAAGTGAAAAGGGTCCCCCATCAAACAGTATTTTGCCCCACCACGTTCTGTTTTTCATTACAAAAAATTTTGTTCTGCACTATCATCTGCCCATTTCTGCATTGGTCCATATGTACCCTACATGGTCGAAACACCTTCACCTCTCGTTCGATTCCGCATGGACTATAAGCTTCAACTGCATATGCCCCTTGTAGCACAACACATTCCACTCTAGTAGGTGATGTGCTCTTCTTTTGGTCAAAAGAGATGGCGAAGAAGAAAATAGGAACAACTCACTACTACCCACACATGTAGTCAGCTGTCAAAGAATACAAAAAATACAAATAAGGGGGAACTCATGATGAGAAATCACTGCTAATGAAATGGAATATGAGATTAGATTACATTACAACAGATTTAATTTTATTAATCCCACACTACGGAAATTCACCTATTACATTAGCTGGGTTGGGAACAGATATTACTACACTAGGATATCACACCTATGGTCAATTTAGAGTGTTCAATTGATCTCTGCATGTTTTGGAGGGGAACTGGAGAACCTGGAGAAATCTCACACACAAGGGGAGAACATGCAAACTCCCCCCACCAGGTTGCAAATTGAGATTTTTTTCCTCTAAGGCTAACATGACAAAATGTTCACAGAATTTTAAATAAACAGTTAATGAAACCTAAATCAATTCTGCCTTGTGATTATTATTATTTTTTTTTTTTAAAAAGTTGTCTTTATTCAGATCAAAAGTAGTTCTCTTCTGGTTTTCAAATTTCTGTATTAGCTGCAGGCAGCAAAACAAATGGCATTTAAAGAGAAGAGATGCAGAAGTGTTTTCCATATCAAAGACAGTAGATGAGAATGTATTAAATCTTACATCTTACTTTATTTTAACAGAGTAGTATTTATTGTAGTGACAATCTGGTTGGAGACTAGTGAAACGTGGGATCATTATGATGTGACTTTCTGGGAACTGGCTAACAGATTGTTTGCTTTTCTCATAAAGTAACTGTGCCAGTTCACAATTAAATATTTAACCTTTTTAGTCCTGTGTTGCACATTTTTCAATGTTTTTTTTAAATAGTTATGTGTTGTTTGATTTATATACATTTTCTTTTTCTCTGTCCTACTGTCGTCTGTAAAAAATGAACTTATGCTCTTTCCCTTTGTTTCTACAGATGACTCAACAGAAGCAGACCTGTGGTTGCTCAACAGTTGCACTGTGAAAAATCCCGCAGAGGACCACTTCAGGAACTCAATCAAGTATGGAAATAACACTAAACGCACACTTTGTTCTGTTATTATTATAGTTTTTTGTTTTTTTTCTCCATAACAATTAGATGAAAACATGACAAATATTAATGATTTAAGTAATTACTCCTTATGGATGATATATACTCCTGTGCATAACCAATGTTATGCACAGGAGTATGTTGAGTTGATGAGTATTTACTTCTTTCAACCCTTTAAACAATTATAAAATACAGTATTACTATGTACTGTGAACCAATACTAATAATATGACTTGGGTTTCGAAATTCTTCACCTACATAATTGGTATATAGGAAACAAATACATATTTTGAGTCTCATGCTGTTGTGTGTGCTACATCCTGTTACCTGATGATGATTTCCATTTACTGTCTTTTCCGCTCGTCTTGTTGCACTGTTGAAATATGGAGACAGAGGAAGAACAGACGTGAAAGGCACCGAAATTTGCATAAACACAGATAAATTAAGCTAGAAACTGTTTTACATTTTAATTAATTTTCCTCCATCAGGGAGACACACACACATATACACAAATAGTGAGGTATAAGTCATAAGCAATTTAGTGTCAATTTATTGACTAAGACTGACATCAAGATTTTTCACTATAACCAAAAGACAATTGTGCTTTGGCAGCAAATGTTTTAAGACACTTTTTAGTTGAAACACATCAAATATTTACTTGCTTCAGCTTCTTAGACATAAATCTTTGTGTTATATGTATATAAAATCACTGGACACAAAACAAGCTAATTAAATGTGTTACCTTGGGGTCTGGGATTTTGTTCTTGGGTTTTGGACTTTATATGCACAAAATTATGAATGATTAAATTAGAAAATCTGTAATGAATATGGTTGTGCACAGTAAATGCATGGCGATGACGGGCTGCTTGTTGTTTGTTGCAAATGCTGTTTTCCATGGTCATAGCTTGTACATTTGGACACCCTAAAAAGCTTTCTCTAAATTACCTCATTGCTGTGGCACGACAGTTATCTCACATGTTTGAATTGACAAATTGAAGGCTTTATAATTTGTTGGCTTTCATAGACAATTTGCAATTTAGGCTGAATGCAAAAAGGAGCAATTTATCATCTGTCATATTGTAGACTTTGAATGTCATCAGAATGGAGTAGCTTATTATAATGGGTGAACAGTTAAGGGCAACTTGATTTCCCTTGGCCAACTTGATCAGTGCAATATTTTTGTATTCCTGCATCAGCCACCTCATTCTTGTGTTTATTCTTTTTTATTCAAATATATATATATCTTTTTTTTTTAATTGAAAAGCACAAAATAACACACTTCAAGGCCAGATATGTCCTCCTTTTTGATGCCAAAGTTTTTCCTTTGACTGGAAATCACCCAGCTGTGATGCTAATGCAATTAATGCTCTATTCATGGAGAAGGATACACACATGTGCACGTCTTTGCACACACATGGGGGGGGGGGTTCTTGCTTCTTCCATGATTGGGGAGCAGAAATGACAGGGTATGTCATCAGACTGATTTCAAATGCCCTCTTGAAGTTACTCTTTTATTTTAAAAAAAACTTTTGTTTTTATCTTAATTTCATGTGTTTCTGCCCCCAAAAAAAGAAAAAAAGCCTGCACCACCTGGTTCCCCCCCACTCTCTCTCTCTACACACACACACACACACACACACACACACACACACACACACACACACACACACACACACACACACACACACACACACACATCTCTCTGGAGAAGAAGAGAAGAAGTCCTCCCTCTGTGTTGAAGAATAATCTTAGGAATGAGGAAGGCAGCGTAACACTATTAGAACTCATAGGAAAGCTCAGTCTATTATCCATTTATTGTTAAATTTAAACTATCTATCTATTGGTGTTATAATATTACTATTTTTTTGACTGTTACATTGATCTGTATTGAGATGGACCAGTTTTTATGTACAAGCGTGTGGGATTTGGGCTGTTTTTTTTTTTTTCACCCTTTGCTTTACTTAAAGAGTTAAATCAGGCGCTGTATATATTGAAAACATTTTGTAGGACATTATACCTTCCAGTCCTGTATGATTTGATATGTGTCTTTGTGTGTGTATATATACATTGGTCTGTAAAACAAATTGTTTCCCGAAGGCTTGTGGCATGTGGGACGTTATGTTCAACCAACACACACAAATTAATGGTCACAGAAGTAACAGTGCTTAGTTAATGAGTTGAGGGGTTTGCAATGGAAGCACAGGGCTTTTCAGCAGTCTTCTATCATAGTTTGGAGAGATGCAGTGAAAAGACAGTTTATTACTTCTGGAGGACTGGGGCTCAGTTGGCATCCATGCCAAGTGTTTGGGAAAATGACTTGCTTTTCTATGTGTGTGAGTGTAGGTGTGTATATGAGGTTAGTCAGGTGGTTGAATGCCCAGGTGGCACATGTAAGGTGTGTGCCTGTGTGTGGGTCATCTTTGTGCCCAGAGCTAAGCATATGATTATTAAAATGGTGTAAGTTAAATATATCCACGTATTTGTGATTATTGGAAAAGGACACTGATTCAAAATTGGTTTTGTGCTGACATAATCTATGATATTAAAACCATTTATATACATCAGTTATATTATTAATCTCTTTCAGTGCCATTGCAGGGCTTCTCCCAATTGTATGCTTGATATATTATTCATATAAAATTATTTTTTCTATTGTATTTTACTTATGCTGCAAATGTAGTTTTTGGTGGCTCTTTGTCTTTTTACACACAACAAGGATGCAGGCAGGAAATCTACATGTGAACACAAAAAAACATTCAGGAGAGTGAATGTTATACAAAATAGTGTAATTCAGACTCTGACAAGCCAAAATGCAAAGACTTTGCTAAAAAAGTAAGAAAATGGGTGTATGCAGTTTCAAAAGATCACATTTTTCAGAAAACAACACACTTTTGGTCACATTTGGTGTGACCTACCCTTACAGCTTACAGCTGAATAATAGCACAGCCCTGGAAGCTCATTCACTCACACTTTCAGACAGTGCATCCATGTGTAGCGCATCTTCTATCACACATCTTTCATACCCATCCACACACTACTGGCACAGCCATCAGGAGCAATGTGGGCTTAAGCGTCTTGCTCAAGGACATATAAGCATGTAGACTAGACGGGAATCAAACCCTCATCCTTGCAGTTTAAAGACAACTTGCTCTACATGTAAGCTACCATTGTCCCAGCAAGCAAGAGCAATTAGTAAAATAGTTTCAAAAACTTAGTTGTGGGGGATGATGTATCCATGTTTTCTCCCTATTAGCATCATCACACGCGACTGACCTGTGTGGCAGGAGGGCTGCTGGTGACCACTAGTGGTCATGTGACACTGAATCCTGCTTACTCCTCCAATGGAGAGCTTATGCTGCATGCCTTCTTAGAGTGTGCGGAGTTTGAGTGTGTGTTTTTTTTTTGAGAAGTCATTTAGACTCAGTATTGTCAATTTGCACATCTTTTAAACAGCCATCACAATATTATCTTAGACAAAATACAGCGTCTTGCTCATCTCTAGTAATGCTGTACCCTACCCCACTGTTAACTTCAACATCAGGGTGGAGTTGCCTAGACCTCCACTAGAGCAGTTTGAAATGTCAGGAAGCATTTTACATTTGGTTGTGCACATGTGTGTTTAAAATGCCAAAATATATAGCGTAATTCAGGGTCAATGAACCTGGAATGCATAAAAAAACAGTTCCTCAGCAGCGTGTAATTAAACTGTGCTCTCTCTCTCTCTCTCTGTCTGTCTGTGTTGGCTTTCTTCACTTGGCTGTCTCTAATAATTTATATGATCAGGGGAAAGTACGCTTAACGAATTAGGAACCAAATCAGAGTTCTGTACATCTATTTTCAAAATGCACCAATTCCCACATTATATTCACATTCATTTCAATACAAATTTAGTATTCATGAACCAACCATAAGAAAGAAAAATCATTAATGTTAATTGGATGGGGACACACAACACAGAATGAACTGTTGGATGAAGTCCAATGTGTTATGCACTGTACTTATACTGTGTATTTATAACAGATGTGTAGGCTGAATGGTGAATATGAATTATGCCCTCTGGCTACAGGATGCTCTACTCTTACTCAGTGTTGTCTTGGCAGAAGCTTCTTCACAAATTCAAGGCCATTGATTCAAGAATACATGTTGCCAAATGTGTAAAGAAAAATGGACCAAGTTTTCAGCTTTTTACCAAGGCTTATCAGGCTTACAAATTTATACTCCTGAGTTTAAATTTTCAAAATAATTGTAGCATCTCAAGTTAAGAATATTTTTTATATGTGTATGCTTTAAGTAGCCTTGAACAAAGACTTAAATTTCACTTATACACTGTGTTACAGGTGGTGAAAGCTTTACAGCCCAAGCCATTTTCTCTGAGCCAAGTGATTTTATGTCATTGATTCTTGGCCTCATATTTACCAAAGGCAAAGGTCATGGTTAGCAAATAAAATAAATCCACTGTGAAACTGAATTTACATACATATGTTATTCCACAGCCCTAAATCCAACCATGTCAGAGACAAGGGATGGGTAACGAAACCTGGTTTTAAATAGTATTGGATAAATTAAGCCGTTTACCATGATTCGTTCAGTCATCCTACAAGACAAAAATTCTGGTAACAAGTATATTATATATCTGGTATAAGTATTTATTATGACATATACTTAAACTGCTTTAAAATAGTGCTGTTTTGGTACTCTTAGTATTAAATATTCAGAAAGAGAAATAAAAAAAAACATTTCTTTATTTATTCTGTTTATTTTTTTTCCCCCTAAAAGGTAACAAAATAACCATTTAGATTACCATTAAAGTACCAGATTGATGAGCAGTATCGATTACAGTAGTAGTGCTGTTAATATCTTAACAATACCCATCTCTTTCAGACCAGTACTTTGAAATTAACTGACACAGTGAAAGTGACTGACATTAAGGCCAGGAGTGTTTCCTTTTCATCGCAACATTACAGCAACGTACAGTATAAACGATTTGAAATATGCAGTGACCTTTAGATGTTTACTAAGGGTGCTTGTTTTACACACATACATATTTACTGTACACACACAGAGTTTGCTGCCTGCAGCTTGTTTTGTTACAACTCTAGCTGACATTTAATCCGTCAGTTTGACAGGATATTAGCCTACATTTTGGGGTTCCAACAGACTTGTAACTAAAAATGTTACAAAGTGCAAGAGACACACTCTGAAGGGGGGGGAGAGGAAAAACAGAACAGGGATACAAAGGGTATTGTACATAGCTGAGCTCACATGTGTTGATGTGATGTCTCGGTGAACCCAGGGCTCTATAAGGACATGTAGGACACGTGTCAAACTCGAGGCCTGCGGGCCACGTATAGCCCACTGTATAATTGTATTTGGTCCACGACATATGTTCCACCTTTCCTGCATCTCCATTGACACACTTATTAGTACCACACTTATCAAGGTACCACACCAGTAAAATAAATGAATGATTTAAATGTACACTTTAAAAACACAGAGCCAGACCAGAAGGGGTTATTACCTTTTATACTCTAAGTCTATTAAAAAGTGAGGTCATCGAATTAGTGGCTAAGATACATGTGACTAAAGACCTGTATGTTCTGTTCTACTGGAATACAGCAGAGGAAATTAAATGAGACAGATGGAAATTGCATTACTATACAGCTCATTTATTAGTAATAATTTATTATTAATAATAAATAATATTTACCACCCTTCTACATTTATGTTCTTTTGTGAGTACAACTTTCTGATGAGAAAGCTCATCAGAAAGTTGAATATGTCTGGAAAGCTGCAGGTCTGGAATAATATTGTCTCCCACTGTTTCGAAACCTGTGAAACGCACCACAGGGGCTTTATAAAGGTCAATTATATTCAGTCTGTCAAGTTCAGTGATACAGTATATTGCTTGAGCACAGCAAACTCTCTTGACTTGTAACTGGCACTGGCGTTTTTCATTTTTGCAGAAAGTTTTCCTGCCACCATGGCAGTGTGAGCAAATGGAGTCATGTGACATCCTGAGCTCTAGTAGTCACGTGAGGTTAATTACTCGTTGTGCTGCCTGTCTTTGGAGGAGTTAACTCCTTAGCTAACTGGTGAGTCCAAAATGTGTTCCTTACTTTGCCATCTATGGTTTAAAACCCAAAATACCTGCACACGCTGCTCTTTACATGCTTTGGTGTTATGATTATGATATATTATGGTTGTTTCCTTTTGTCTTCCATTTTCTTGGCATAACAGCATGACGTCATTTTTTTTGTGATGCCAAGAGAGCATTTCAGGTGAATGTAAGGCTGAGCTGTGCTCACAGTGCCTTCTGCTGGACCGCACTGTAACAAGCGATAGTCCTATTTCAGGTTAGCATTTAGCATTTACAAGAAAACAGACATCCACTAAAGTCATGTATTTGCTGCTAAGCTAGATTGGTGTCCTTTTATTCTTCTGCTTAAAACTGAAGACAATTAACCTCAACTACAAACACTCAAACCCAATTGTGTGAGGAATGTGCTGAAAGTTAAGTAACAGTCTTGTCTGTTTTTAAGCTTGTTTATCAGAAAAGGTGACGGGCCACGCAGGCATCAGAGGAGATTAATTTAATGTGCTGAAAGGCTAATGTTAAAATCTCTGTTCCCAAAGGACTCGACGTTTTCAGCTTCTGTCACCTTTAAAAGACCAGATATTATGTCTTCGCTTTTTTGCAGCCAGTGAAAAGTCTTTATGCTGTACTAGTAATGGAGTTTCAAGTCAGAGCTTGTTATGCTATTATTGGTTCACTGGCGAGACAGTACATTATAATGGACATTGCAGTTGAATAGGTGAATCATTGCTCTGCCTGGAATCAAAAGCCACTGAAGTTTGTATTGGCACGCTCTATGGAGGAAATTTCATTTTAAAATGCTCACCAAAATTAAATAATGTATGATAATAAAAAACCATATGTCTTAGACATGATTGAGGGCATTTGTCTTTCTATCACTCTCTAAATCTATAAGTGACTTAATTTACTGTGGCTTTTTGTGACTGTGACTTGAAGAATGTGTAATAAGTATTTCTCCCACTGTACTGCGTATATGTATTTTTGTGTGGCTGTTTACTCAGTGAGAAATAAGACATGCAGATTTTTGGAAACCATTGAAATGCCTTTAGCTGACAAAGCTACAGCCTAATTTCCTGTCTATTTTTAAATATGCCTTGCAGAGCTGCGCACATATCAGATACGCAGACTGGACATGTATTGCCTTTAGATGCATAGGGTGCAACTGATGGACTGATTCGAGATAATTAGGGGACCAGCACCCAACAGCATCTGTAACTGTGATTACATTGGACAGGTTTTGTGTTCAGTGCCTGAACATCTCTAGGCTTATTCACTTTATAAATCTAGTAAGTTATTCAATTCAGTACCAAATGTATGTACATTTTGATGCTATATACAGTGTGTGAGCGTGTGTATGTGTCACTGACTTCTTCACAAACAACCTGTCACTTCTGCTCTAGAAAGTGGGTTTGACTACATGGCTCAGCACAGTATGGTGCCTGTGGTATTTGAGCCTGGATTATATGTGGCTAAAATTAAATGCATGCCTACTCACAGTATGGGTTTAAAGGCCTCTGCCCACAACCTGTTAAACTTGCCATCATACTTGTTTGTGCTGCTTCTTTACTCACAAATTGAATGGCTACATAAAAAAAAGTAAAACATCTGATTTAGCGTGATGCACATAATAAAAAAGAGGGCACATTTTCTGTGTACCCTCAGTTGACTTTCTCTTACAAGTGACTATCATGAATTTTGCTGATAGCCTTACGACTCTGTGTTTTTTTTGTTTGTTTTTTTTACACTAATGCATGATTCAAAGCTTGCTGTAGACATCACTCTGAATGTACTAGACATATATAGAAATAAAAAAAAGTGCAGAATTTTGAATGTCTGATTCAGGTGTTGCCTTTTTGTCTGGAATACTATACTGTAAAAACAGCTAAATACAGTACAAAGCTGAAACCTGCAGGGAAACACACCTATATTCTTCTTTGTCCTTGTTTTGTGCTGTGACTCCCGAGACATGTGTGCATGAGTGGTCTCTGAAATAAATGGCTGCATAATCGCAGCCTGTCACATTGTAGCTGCCCTCCTCAACCTCCCTCACAGGCAGCTACTGCCTTTCATCCCCTCAGACAGCTGGGCTCTTATGGCACCCCACTGGGCTCCAGCCTTTCCATTTATCCCTGATTGTGGATTTATGCCATAAGAGGCCAAGTTAATATAGGATTGAAGATAAAGGAAGGACCTTTGAACCTGGTGTTCTGCAAGTTACTTTGTTTAGTTGAATACCAAGTTCAGTGCTGTAAAGGGATTGAGTTTGAGTTTGGTACAGGCACTTTAGATAATTCTTATGCTCATATCAAAAGTCTCTGATCATGTTGGCCATTTTGACTTTTAATGGAATATGACAAAGATAAGAATAAAAAGGAGAAATGGTGCAAGGGTGGAAAAAGTAGAAAAGTCAGTTCACTGTAGTCCTTTTGAATGTAGAAAAATGAATGAATTCTTATAGTAGAATTAGGTTTGTTAAAAACCAAATGGTAGACCCATGTGGGTCCTGCCGCGGTGTCTGGAATTGAGATGGCGGGAATGAAAAAACAAAAACACTGTAAATGGTTGTGTGTAAAAAGAGTTGACTCCTATCCCAATTTTTTACTTATATTAGATTGTAAATAGAGACAGGAAAACCAGAGAATCATAATATACATAGTATACACACCAATACCGTATGACAGGATTACCACTGATTCATGTATTCACTCCTTTCTTGTTAAGAAATTTATATTCCACTGACACTCAAAATTAAACAGATGGAAAAATTATCTTAGAGGTTTACATGAGTATACTGTTACCCACTGCATAATTATTTGCTTGCATTTGACTTCCCCTTTGCAGCATATAACTGTACTGCTGTAATTTATCAAACTACTACTTACAATTAAAGTTATCCAGAAACATTTGTCTTCACTGCTCATCCTGTTTAGCAGTTTGGCCTTTTTCATGACTGAGAGCTTGTGACACACTGGCTCTGGCATCTGTTAACTTTCTTGTTTGCATGAAGTACTGTATATCAACAGCACTTCCCATGTTTATTTAAACCATTGTCTCAATTTTAATACACTATCCAGATATTAATAATTATCCATACTTTCACAAATTCTACCCTAATAAGCTGTCAGATCTGCCTGTCAGATTACAGTAAAAAAAGTTTATCTTTCTCTGTTAGGTCAATTCAGCAAGTGTGATGCTAGACTGTGTTACCTGGTAGTTTGTACCTACTTAGATATGGATTTATTATATTGTCTGATAATCCTGATATAGCATTGATGTTGTTGAACACAGTGTTTGAGTGACAGCTCAGGTTGAATGATTTAAATCTTTAAATTTTAAAGGAAATAAATTAAGAGAGTCAAGGTTGAGATGGTTTGGTCACGTGTAGAGGAGGGCTAGATATTGGATGAAGGATCCTGCCAGATAGGAGTTAAAGAGGAAGAATACAGAGAAAGAACATGGATCATGGATGTTGTGAAGGAGGACATGAAGACAGTTAGTGTAACAAAAGAGGACACCAGGGACAAGATGGAGACAGATGATGCACTGTGATGACCCCTAAAGGGAGAAGCTGGAAGAAAAAGAGAGCTTAGATATTTAACACAAACCCCTGTAATTTGAAAATGGAATCCATGTTAACCATTTTTCACATTTTGTCCAACTTTTGTATTTATATACATATTTTTGTAAATGGTTTGAGTAATCACTCTAATCACTTTTTCTGTCAGGGTGATTAACCACATTTGTTGGTGGCTACTCTGCATATGCAATATATGGGTGGTTCCTGACTTATCTGTAAAAGCAATTTCACATGAGGAAAATCCATAATGGATCAAAACCCTGTGTCCTGAAATTAAGTTTTTGTAGCAATGGAGTAAGTGTGTGGGCTCTACCTTCTTTTGCATTTTGTATTCTTCAGGCCCTCCACTTTCAGAAGAAAAGAGGTAATGTGAGTATAATTCTCTATCGTTCAACAAGATTTCCCACTAAGACCCAAATCACATCACATTATACCCACAGGCAGGCACATCCCACTGACCAATGTCTTATCAGCCATCACTGGATGACTGGGACTATATATGTGTGGTATGTTATGTGAAAAGGGCATGAGTATGGGGAATAGAAGACAGGGTAAAGAATGAAGCAGCAGAGCAGGAGAGAAAAATTGAGAGAGAACATTGCTTGTCAGCTTAGATAAGAAAGAGGTAAAGTATTCTTTTGTAGTAGTCTGTTGTGATGAGATGTCTCCGCAGAGCGCTTAAAAAGTGTTGCTATTTTTATTTGGCCTTTTATGTAATTTTTTTTTTCCTTGAGATGAGCTGAACATTAGTGAGTGACCGTGGTTGCACTACTCATTATGTTGTTTGATAAATCTGCAGTGATCCTTTGGAAAGGTTGTATGGAGAGGTCAGAGGTCACATACGAGGTCATGGAGGTCATGCTCTCATCAGCTTGTGATGAATCACCTGGCCATGTCTTTGGGGCTTTGCACACACACACACACAAACGCACAGGAGGCATGAATGTGTTTATATACGTGAGTGTAGACTAAGGATCTATTGATCTGGTAGACTAAGTGTACAGTCTATATGTCATCATCTGTGTTTGAAGTCATGGATTCTTCATATTAGGATGTGTTTGCTTGTGCAAATATGATTTATTGGTGTTGGTGCTTAAGATGTAATCGCAGCAGGTTTTGCCTCATAAAGCAGCATTTTAAATTTGCTGCTCCTGGTGTTTTCAAGGACATATCTGAACCCTTCACAACCCAGTTTTAAAGACTGTATCAGCTTATGGTGTTCATAGTGCTCAAAGAATATGAGAAGAAGAAAGTAGATGTTCCTGATCAATAACATGAAAAGCCCCATTTAGTATGAAGTTATTTCCCATGATAACCCTCTCCATGTGTGTCTGCGCGTGTTTCCCCTTTAGGCATGTGGGAGGGCAGGTCTTTGCCTCCCAGGATCCAACATGCCACTATAGTGACAGGTGAAAAATGAAGTTGTGGACACACACACACACACACACACACACACACACGTGCACGCACACACACACAAATACTTACTCACTTGGGCTTGATTAAATTCAGAATTCCCCATCTCATTGCTTGAACACCTGCTTCACTCTGCTTTCTCACACTGTTCACTTCAGTCACATTAACATTAGTATTTATTTTCTTGTTGCCTCGATGCTTGTGTACGTCCAACACGCCGGCATGTGGGTGATGGGGCCCAGTGTGACAAATTAAATCATCTGTTGGCCAGAGGGTGGTTAAGTTGTTCATTGTCTAAGAGTTGTCCTCCATTTTAGCCACTTGATAAAACATTGTTATTGGACCGGCACCAGTGCTGTGGGCTTCTGAAAGAAAAGTTAGTTTCTCAAGCACAGACAAAACATTTTGTTTGCTTCTTATAAAAATGTACATTTTATAAGTTTAAATGCACATGTTTTCTCAAGTTCATAAGTAAAGGGAAGATGTCTTGAAGGCAAAATGTCAACATGTTATTAAACAGGTGCACCTTAAGTTGATGTGTGGACTAATTTGTTCCTGTAATCAATACCTGTGTCATTGCCAATAGCCATAATTTGTATCAGTTTTCTAAAACAAAACTAAAAGGAAAAATTGAGGTAGTCTGACATTCTTTACCATATGGTACAAACTCAAAATATCTGGAGTTTTTATTTAAATAAAATAGTATAAAAGTGTTGAGTTATTTTGTGTCAATTAATTTAGGTCTGTTTTTTTGTTGTGTACACAGACCGACAGAAAAATGAAAAATGACTCACTTACACGATGCTAAGATACAACAAAGAGACAGAAGTGGATTCCTTTTGGAAATTAAAGCTCATTCTAGGCAAAGAAAAGCTGGACTGTACCTTACACACAAACACACACTTGTTTTTAAAATGATTTTGTTAAAGTAGACACTACGTGTTGGGTTGCACCCAAGCATAATACAATTTTAATGAAAAACTACTGACCTAGATATCGTGGCAACAATGTTGTCAAAATTTGTAATAATGAGGCACGTTAGGTCAAATTTAAGGCCGAAGAGATGGATAAAGAAAAATTACTGTAGAGCAGAAGAAAGGAGAAAGAAAATAGTGATTGAAAGATGGATTGAATGTGAATTCATAAAGACCAAAGAGTAAATCAGGGTGAGGTTATTTTCTTTCTAGTAAATCAAAGCAAAGGACCCACTCATTTCAATTCAACTTTTTTAGTTATTTTGAACAAGTAACATATTCCTCATTTGGGAGCACTTAAAGAGGGAGTGAAGGGGAGATACAAGATATAGAGACATGAATACTGCTGATGTGTTCTTCGCGTGCTCTGGTTTTCCCCTACAGGTAATTTTTCTCTCAGCAGGCGGTGACAGGCTTTCACAAGGTCACACCATTACCTTTCTCTGTCTATCATCCTCTCTCTCACTTATCTTCCTCTTTTGCCCCCTCACACACTCTGGTGAAACTAGTTTTTCATCTTTCACCTTAATATTCCCACCTTTTGCCGTGTCATTTCTCTCTCTCTCTCTTTTTCTCTAGTTTCACGGGTCAGGTCCCTGGGCCGAAGAGATATTTTTGCATGGTGTTGTATGTCTGACGGTGTCCATGTGTCTCCTTCTGCAAGCCATGACTCATATCCATGTTGTGTCTTCAAACCATTTATCAGGATAGAATCATCATCTTGAATAAAAATACCTGTCCAGCTTTACATTAAATGTAATAACACTAACAAATAATATTTTGTAGTTGTAAACTGAAGCAGTATTTTGTATTTTTTCAGAATCTCTTATGTGTGGTTGCAGCTAACAATTATTATTCATAACGGATTAGTCTGTTAATCATTTCCTGGATCTATTGATTAGTTCTTTAGTCATAAAATGTCATAAAGTTGAAAAATCACCATCTCCCAAACCTGGAGGTGACGATGCTTTCAAATCAAAAATGATATAGTTTTACTGATTTCTTTGTTATATTGAGCAAAACCCAGAAAATATTCATGTTTAAGAAGCTGAAAAATCATGGAGCTTGTTTTAATTTATAAAAAAACAATACCCAAACCAACCAATTTTCAAAATAGTTGGTGATTAGTGATCAATTAGTGGTCATTTGTGGAATTTTAAAAGCACTGATATAAATGCCTAATCTATAATTTGTTGTCATTTAATTCAGAGAAAGCTTTTCATTTTCATAATCACATTATTAGTACTTTCATTGCATGTTACACCTTCATTCCACCTCACCGTTCTTTAAAAAAAGGTACAAACAGATAATTTGGAGGCATTGTTGTTCTACGTTTCTGCCGTTAGTGAGATTGTCCCTGATTCTTTACACAAACAAGAATCATTGTCTGTGTAAAGGGGGGCAGTGTTGAGATTCTCACAAATAATAAATATCAGATAAAGATAGTTGTCCCTTCAGTTGGGTCTTGTTAGTGAATGTGTGAATTTAGGTGTTTTTTTTTTTTTTTAAAGGAAAAGCAAGGGAATTGATTCTATTTGATTGCTGCTTTTCTCATCTCTTTCTCTCTATTAAAAAAATGTGTAGATAAGACTTTGTTAAAACTTGACATTTCAGGTGTATATCTGACCTTGTGAATGCACTAAGGTCTTGGTAGTTTGACACTGTTACTCAAAGTAGAGAAATGTCAGTGTGAAATGTAGGTGATGTGACAGATGGCATACGGAGAGGACTGCCCTGACCCTCTGTTCACCTGTGCTGACACAAGCGCATACACACCTGCTGCTCCACCCCACCTCTCTCTCTCTCTCTCTCTCTCTCTCTCTCTCTCTCTCTGCATCAAACTGCATCAGTGACCTGAAAGAGAGAGAGAGAGAATCCCTTTCTCTTGGACATTGGTCTATTTTTTGTTTGGACATGTTTGAAACACTTTTTCCTTAATTTATTTACTGTGTGTGTGTTTACTGTGTGACTGACTGACTGACTCACTCACTCAGGTAGCAGGTGTGTCTATGTGCATAGCAGCCAGCATACCAGCTGCTGTGTTCCTATCGAGTATCTTTAGTTACTCTCTCTCTCTCTCTCTCTCTCTCTCTCTCTCTCTCTCTCTCTCTCTGCATCAAACTGCATCAGTGACCTGAAAGAGAGAGAGAGAGAATCCCTTTCTCTTGGACATTGGTCTATTTTTTGTTTGGACATGTTTGAAACACTTTTTCCTTAATTTATTTACTGTGTGTGTGTTTACTGTGTGACTGACTGACTGACTCACTCACTCAGGTAGCAGGTGTGTCTATGTGCATAGCAGCCAGCATACCAGCTGCTGTGTTCCTATCGAGTATCTTTAGTTACACACAGAGGGATTTGACACTGAACCAAACCCTGTGATGCTGAAACATAATCAGCATAGACCTGTTCACCAACAGACAAATACACTGTGGATGGAGCAAACCTTGGCATACATACAAATCCCACACAATATGTGCAGATTCAAAAATTTGACCACCACATCAACAGAAAGCCCTAAATGTCTGTTTCCACAAGCTGTTTTTACATTTCTAATCATTTATTAGTGAAGCTGAACTGAAAGGGCAATGGCAGGAAAGAGGTGTACATGCTCTCACGAGGAGCACTGGCAAGCTTTTGGTCTTTTTCTTTTTTTTCTTTTTTTTAAGCTCATGATCCCAGAGGCTTATTCACTTGGTGTTAGCTAAACAAGCACTGACCTGGAAATAACTGGTCTACTGAGATACTTTAGCTGCAAGTTATAGAAGATGACAGTCTCTCTCTCCTCTGTGTGAGCATGTTCTCCTGCCATGCACCTTCAGGGTGACAAATGACTGTTGACTTATGTGAGAAACTTTTGAATAAGGCATACACTCTGTGAAGAGATGGACACTCTCTTAAACTTTCTTTTAATGCATGTCATGTCCAGACCCATATGTTAAAGTACTGAGACATGCTTGATATACATTAAGCCATGCAAGATGACAGTAAGGACATTTGACCTTTACATGCCTTATGCTGAAACCCTGGGGTGAATTTTACAAGCGATGCATATTGTGGAAGAGGAAAGAGTAGAGAGCATTTGACTGCATGACATCTTGATCAACTCTGAAAACCAGAAAGATGCAATAAAGAGGAGATTATAAATAAATAAATAAATAAATAAATATAAACCATTGTACATGGTGTGTTTGTTGTTGTATAGTTGTTTTGACTTGTGCTTTTTTGGTGCCATGATTTTGAAGCATATTGAGCTTGCAACTTAGCATGTGTACAAGATCTCACATTCGATTCAGTGTTGAGGATTTCTTGACGTTCCTAATTTGTTTTTCCTTGTATTCCTTGAGTGATGGGTTTGTACATATACGAGCGGACCTCCTTGCATAACCTCAAGCAAGTGTCTCTGTTTACATGTGTGTGTTTTGACAAAAGAAAGCACACCACAAACTGGTCTGGCAAGCGTTGTACTACTATTTGCAGTCATGTATGGCCACTTTCTATCCGGAATTCAGCTATCCATTAAAAAAGTTCAAACTCGATAATCAAAAAACTGTTTGAGTTCAGAACTTGCATTCTACAAGTACACCAGTCTGAAATAGTTACCTATTTGTCCAACAGAGGGCGTAGTGACTACAGTTTGTCTTTATATTCATGCTAAATAATCTCTTGCGCCCAAAATAAGACAGTGATTTTGTGTTATTTTTCTGTGAAAATGGAGGACTCAAGAAACCCAAACTATGCTCAACTATTAAGCAGTGAGCACCAACTGAGTCAGCGGAGGAGGCATCACAAACGAGCAGGGCAAACTTGTGAGTGTATTTAAGCTTGATTTTCGGAAAAAAGAGACAGTGCTCGCCATTGTCTGCATAAATTTCACACACACGCCACCGTGGACATGGGTGAATGGCAACATTTACATGACATGGACCATTGCGGACCTCTGCTGACACACAAAGTTTGATCCAGAATTAATTTAGCTTCAAATCTAATGGTTTTCTTTTCCACAGGATGTCCAAAAATCAGAAATGAATACATGAATTGTATGATTCTTTTTGCAGCCTCAATATAAAGAGTACTGAAGCTATAATATGAGTATAGGAGTATTTTCTCTTTGAGGATATTTCATCCATCCATTGTCTACCACTTTATTCTCTACATGAGGGTTGCATATCAGTCCCAGCTGATATAGAATGAAAAGGTGGGGTTACACCCTGGACAGGCTGTCAGCCCAACGCAGTGCCAACACATAAATGCAAACAATCATTCACTATCACATTTAGACCTACAGTCAATTTAGAGTGTCCAAAAACCTCTGCAAGTTTTTGGAGTGTAGGAGAAAACCCATACACACATGCAAATTCCATGCAGAAAGTCTCTTGTTCCCTTCCCCTATTTTTGCTGTTGCAAAGCAACAGTGCTAACCACCTTTTTTTTTTTTAATCTCCTTTTGTTCACCAAAATACCAACTTGTCATTCATACATACATTGTATTTTGTGTTCATAAGCGTTTCACAAGACGTATGATCTTATGTCTCTGTTCACTCTTATAGTGGGGCACAGGGTGTGGATGGCCAGTCTTGAAACAAGTGTTCCATAATGATGCAACACAAATGTATTATTAATGTGACTTCAGTGCTCATGTAATGAAACGTTTTCTCTGTGTTGTACAATACACGGTCTGAGATTTTATTGAATGTGAGCTCCACTAGTTCAAAGTGTGAAAAGGATCGAGAGAGAGAGAGAGAGATGTAACAGATGTGGTTCAACAAAAGCGAATGAAGCAATTCTATTCATCTGCTCCTCGAAAAATTTTCCCCATCCCTCTAACAAGCAAATGTATTTTAAAAATCACCTCGTCATTTTGTAAAGCCTTTTTTCTCCCAACTACCTCCTCCCATTCCCCCACTTCTCTTTTCTGATTTAATGAATCTTACCTTGAACCATCTTTTAATTGGTGTCTACTCAGATGTGGCGAGAGAGAGAGAGTGAGAGAGCTCGTGAGTAAGTTGTGGGGGCCATTTTTTTTTTAAATATTCCATAATTTCATTTTTACCAAGTAAAGTGGGTCCTGCATTGCATTTTAACCAGACAATTTTCTTTGTTGTGCATCCTTGGCTTTTAATAATATTCTATTTGGAATACATAAGACAATGTAGTTCAGTATAAAGGCTTTTTACAGGGACTGATAAGGTACCGTGGAGCCACTTCAGGCTGCATGGGGAGAAGATACCAGCCAGGGAAATTAACAGGCTGAATAGATTTTTAGACTTTGTAGCTCTATAATGAGATTTCCATAGTCCCCTAATGCACATAGTGTACATGTATTCACATATCTGTTTTCACATGCATGCTCACATATCATAAATAACTCGCTGTGCACCAACTTGCATAAATTACCATTATGCAAAACGTATGAAAGTAACTATAAAGAGACATAAATTAACTTACTTAGACTCAACAGTCTAATATGTAAAATATGTGGTAACATCCCGTACACTTTGCAATTATTGTAATTTTTAAATGTGAATTGTTTGTCTTTTGTATTTTTTTTTTAGAGAGTTTAATGGTAATATTTAATAAAGTTATAATGAAGAATTAAAGGAGTTTTTTTTTATTGTGACTAACAAGTTTTAATATCAGCTCATTCAGGAATTATACTTTCTCTTCAGTCCCCAGCCAATCTGTAATAGGTTAGTCAGTACATGTGATGTTTAAAAAAAATTAAAATTATTGTTTGGTCTGACTAAAACTAGACTTTTATAATTCATCTTGACATGTTAGTCAGGCTTGAATTATAGCAAACTGAGTTTCTCAATGCTGGACCCACACACCTAATTAATACAACTGGGAGTTGAATTATGACTGTATATGTGTTCAGACTCAAACTGGCCTGGTTGCGCTGGTATGCAGAAGAATAGTGAGGAAAAACATGACTAAATTCAGACCATAATTTAACGGATCGTACAAAGACATGGGTTGGTGCTTAACATGCTAAAAATTAGCCACCAGCTACACCTGTAATGCAGCAAATCAACCGAAAAATAGCTAATACCAACAACCTGAAAGGAGGCATATCGCCACCTAGTGTTGCAGTCAGACACACTTAATTCAATAAATTGATAACTCATGCGTATTTAACTGTGAATTGAAACATACGGAGAGAATTAACCGCAGAAATGCATCTTGGTTTAGTGTGCAGTTTTTGTTTTTTTTTTGCTCTGAGGCCAAGCCATAATATCACTGAGGCCAATGCTTATGTCTCCTCCTGTGAGAGCACAGTGGAACAAAAGCTTCCACGCAATGCTACACCCCAGCTAAAGCAAAGCATGGATCTGTTACGTTTGCTTAAGATTGCAGTTGCAGTTGACGCAGTCTCTCATAATCATGCCCACTGCCATTACTTCCTATCCCATTTTCTAGTTTCACAGTGGACTAAACCATTGTTTAGGGGATGAAGTGTATGCGGCACATTGACAGTTTACAGGTTAGGATTGAAAGCTGCTGTATACTTGTTAGAATAACATAATTAGTTTGGCTTTATGTTGGCTGAAAAAAAGAAGAAAAATCCAGGTCAATGAGCATTTGCTGTTCTGCTTTTCCAAACACTTGCTTGTAATAATTTATGACCTTGAAACCAATCATGAATGTTTATGCTTGGACTAATTTTGGTGTGAATTCATTCAACCAGGAATGACCTCTCACCCCTTCATCTTAGCCAGCTCTCAGCACTTTTATATTTGCACAGAAGAGCAAGCATGTACAGTGCACATTGACACAAATCCATGCACGCTCATCTATACAAAGAAAGGTAAGCATGTACACACACAGGAAGAAAAATGCACACATGCTTGTATGTTTTCAGATTGATTCACACAGAGGTGAAAGGCCTCCTGGGGAGTGGCTGTGGCTCTAAATGATAAATGTCTGTGTGTGACATGACCCGTGAAGTCTGAGACTAAAGCTGCCACACTAATGCACAACTGCTGATGCTCTAGATAACAAGCAGAATGTGTCTTTTACTCATTTAAATATAACTGATGACAACTTAGAAATCTTCTTTTCTGAGTTTCTTAATGGGCAAGACATCTATAACCTATATACATAAAACCGAAACACTGAGCACCCTTGTTCCCTCACATCATCTTACATATCTTAAATTGTACGTTTACTGACATTTTATCTTAGTTCGATTTACTGTTTATAAGAAAAAATACATTGACAAAAATAACCCTGAAGTTGCTGCTATTGTGAAAATGTTTTTTTGTGTTTATTTTCACAGCTTTAACCCAGCAGTTGTCTCCCACATCAGCCTTGGGCTAAGCGGCTGCTCCTTTACCTTTTGTCCCATAACGGCCTTTCATATAGAAACCAGGACTTTGCATTTGAAATGAGACTTGTTGGACTTGAAATTCAGCTTTGGGTCTCCACTCTTTGTTGCTCATCAGGTGCTCATCTCGAATGCAGTTTCCTGCACATATGTGCATCTGAATGTTTGTGGGCCTTTTCCATAGCTTTTTGCTTTTTTAAATCAGCGTTTTTCTCTTATGTGAACTGTTCAAGCAACAAATACAGCTTTCGTTAAATTTATTTACAATGAATGCAATATTTATCACGCTTTCAGCCCATTTTTACAAGAGAGATGCCATCAGTTTCATAGTGCTAGGCAGGTGTGTGAGGCATTTTTTTAATAGGTCATAATGTGAAAGCCTTGCATTTCCTCTGACCAGCCTTTACTAGGCCCATGTTGACGATTGGCCTGCATTATATCTTCGATATATCTGGTGTCCATGTGACCAAGTCATAAACCAGCAACCTTATAGGTGTATTGATTGGTCAACAGATTGCCTGTATCCTGTAAAATGCAGCTCTAACATGAATGCCTTTATTAACCATGCTGGCAATAAATGTGAAAATGTGAAAATAAGTCTTTTTTTTTCATGTGGTTTTATTGTAGTTGCCCGGAGTATGCTCTGTCTCTATGCTACTTTTAGCGTATTTATACAGATGAACAACTTAAATCTACATTTAAGGAGAATCCAGAGAGTCAGACCCTGGCAACTTGTCAAAGGTGCTCAAGCTGCTTAAATCTGTATCTTGTGGGACATCATTTACCACAACTCACTTTTATAGACCCGCTTTCATGTAATTATCTTTTTATTGATTGAATTAAACATCCATTTACTTGCCTTTTTATTTCTTACATTGGCTTTATGTCTTCCTTGCACCTTTTTTTTATTTCAGGTTTTCTCATTCAATGTCACCATATGGACATTCGTTTTTGCTATCCTGTGAAACACAACAGCAGGTGATGCATGTATGAGTGTGTGCGTGAGAGATGGAGAATCTCAGGGGATTCTACAGCTTTACTCCTCAAACCCTTCTCTCATCCCTCAATCACAATCCTCAGTCCGAGCCTCTATGCTCTCATCGTACACCCTTCACTTCTCTTTGAGTCCTGTTATCGTTCTTCCTCGCCCTGCCTCATGGTGATGAAGATATGCTCTTGGCAGGTTTTCTTTTTCCTTTTCCTGTCTTTACTTTTCACTCTGACTTCTTTGTTTCTGTTTTCACATTTTACTTTTTTGTGTGTCTCCAAAACATGTGTGTTGTATGGGTTTCTAAATATCAGTGCAATTTGGACATCTTATATGAATAAAGTAAACAAATAATGAGTAAAAAAAGTAATATATTAATCAGTGATAGACAACCATTGAATTAGTTTTTGTTAGATTTTTTATGATAAGACCACAGTCTTGTACATACACAGCTTTCATATTTGTTGACAGTTAGATCCCACAGGTCCACAGTTAGTTCAGTTTCTTTATGTTTATATTTTAACAGTTGTTGTACTGTTTAACTTTTCTGGTGCAGTTATTCACATAGGAACAGCTGCTTTCTGCACTAGAAAAAATAGTGTTTTCTCCACATTTGCCCAGTCTGGGCTGTGAGCCAGTATTGGAGATGCATTTGCTGATGATAGAATGAAACCTAGTGGAAAATAAATGTGGAAAATTAATATAGCAGTAAACATACACTACACAGTCTCATCAGTAGATTATATATGGTATATGGATTGTGTATTGGGTTGTAAAAGCAAGTGAGGGGTAAGCCATGATTGATATCACATTTTTGTATAAGAAAAGTTTGTAAAAGTTGACAATATCATTAGTTGGAGATTTGAATACATTTGGTTTCTTGCTGTCTCTCTCTCTCTCTCTCTCTCTCTCTCTCTCTCTCTCTCTCTCTCTCTCTCTCTCTCTCTCACGCACACACACACAATCATGCACACTCCACACACCAGCTCACATCTTAATTACTGAAGCCTGATGGGTACTTAACCTCAACCCTTGCTGCTTATGCTAATGTGTAGAGGTCAGGAGTGTGCTGATTGGCTGGCTTGGCATCAACTCAGCCAGAAATGACTGTCAGAGTGCAGATGGGGGATGAGTGAAGAGAGGAGAAATGAGGAGCAAGGACAGTGGAAATATGGGAGGGGGAGAAATGGAGAATGTAGGGATGTAATGGAAATAAATAAAGTCACACTTGATTCAATTTTAATTCAGTGCTACTGTTGACTACACCTTAAAAGTTTTGCTGCATTAAATTGAGCATAGTCAAAATGGTAATATTATTAATATTCACAAAGTTGTCATTTTAGCATGTTTTCAAACAGGATGGGTCACAAACAAAGGTGGTTGTGTTGGAGACAGAGCCAATCATGATCTTTACATTTTAGTTAGTTATCCTGCTCTGGTACTCTAACAAGTGTGACCTCATCCTTAAAACAACATGTTTGCTAAGGAGCATATGGCCTGCTCTGTGTGTGGAATGACCCCATCTGCCCCCATGTAGTGCTCTGTATGCTCTGTATAGGGCTGAAGATGTTAAACAGCAGGGAAAGTCATTGAAAGGACACACACATTCATGTCTATGACTTCACAGGACATTATGTCAAATACGTTTATATCTGGCACTATCACTTATGATTGGGCGATCCAGTCATATATGAACATCAGTACAGGTGCGAATGCAACTAAGAGGGCTGGTAAGGACACTTAATGATGAAAATCACCCAGTCCATTTTCAAAGGTGGTCTAAGCTGCATATGACCAAGTCCATTTAGCAGGGCGAGAGCTAATTTGTCCTGCAGGAGGCTGTTCGAATTGAAAAACACTTTCAAATCCTGTCTGGGATCTCAGGGTGAAATACTAAGTTGCGTCCAATGCAAATGCTATATGTTTTTTTTATATTTATGTTTTTTTTAGGAAGCCTTGCCCCCACACACTGGCAATGGTAGCTCTGTGGTAGAATGAGTTATCTTTCAACTTCAAGGTTGTTGGTTTAATTCCCAGCTCTGCTAGTCTACATGCCAATGCGTCTTTGGGCGAGACACTTAACCCCATGTTGTTCTCAATGGCTCTGCTGGCAGCATGTGCATGGGTATGAGTGATGTGGAAGAGAAAATGTGCTGCACATAAATGCACTATATACTAGTATAAAGCAGCTTTGAGTTGTCATCAAGACTAGAACAGAGACGAGAGAAAAGCGCTTTTCTCTGGTCTCTCCCTTCTCAGCAACTCGCCAGTATACAGTATATGACCTCATGCTTTCCTTATCATCTTTCTCATAAACATCACTTTAAGCTTCGCCTTTAGTTGACACCACAGATACAGTGTATAGGCATCTAAGGTTCATGGTGGTAGGTCCTCCACAACAATATGTTTAGCTTGGTCATCACACTGTTTTGTAGCCCTCCCGATGCTGCTTGTTAATCGAATCACACCAATCAATATGGCAACAAGACCCTCCATCGCAGCTCCTTTCAGCTGTAAATATGTAAATATGTGGAAGCCACTAGTGCTCTGATAGACAAGTTATGAGGAAGAAATGAAATCAGACTCAATCAACAGGAACTCAGTCCTTCTTCCTGTTCTTTATGTGAATTGTTTGCTTGTTACAGTTTGAAGAAATGCATCAAAGGACATTACTGTTGATGTGATTGTCAATGTTATCACTAATTTAGTTGTAAAGGCTGACCATGCTCTGCCATAGTCAAGACTGGAATTACCAGCACCACTTTGGAAGAAATTTTCAACTTGGGGAACAATTGTGGTGATGAATGGTTGTCTACAAATGTAGATAGTGATGATATTTATCAGGATGGCTGCTAAATATATCTATAAATGCCTGTAAAAGATTTACTTGATGTTTTGGTCACAATGTATTACATTGACATGGACATTTTCTAAGAAAGTTAACCAAATCTGAAAGTTTTAAGATCATTGTGGCTCATTTATATGATCATGTCTTTTGCATTTGTTCTGCAGTCATGTAGGATATTGCCTTAATCCACAAAGGAAGAGCCTCTTTTCACTTCAAGTTTTGTTTTGAGAAGGTTGAAAGGCCCTTATATAGGTCATGCACTGTGGTCCATCTTAATGCCTAGAGTTATTTTAATGTCATATTTACAACGAGGGCCTTCTCCAAGTCAACCTGATCAATTTGGTTGGACTTTTTGTCTGGTCTAATTTGACTGATTTGTTGTGTCCACTCAGCTGCTAAAAACCAGTATGTATAGCAGAGCCCTCCATACCATACATATATACCATGGAGTATACATGTGTACATCACAGAGTATACATGTATATATCACAGAGGTCATACATGTATGCATGGACCATTTGCACATGTGTGTATGTGTGAGAGAGTGTGGGGCTGGAGAGATTTGGGGCAAAGTGCCAAGAAAGCCAAGGAGACTGTGTGCACGCGTGTTTATGTGTGAGCGCACAAGAACATCTCGTTCTCTGATCTCAGGGGACATCTGCTCTGGTCCTGGTCACTGGCAGCGAGCACTCAGTCGGGCTCAAAAGTATTACCACGGCAACTGCATCACGTAATCCCATTCCATCTCATCCCATCCAGGAACTGTGTGCGACGTGATTGGCCCGTCCCCCCCAGGGGCACTGAGGCGACGGATCAGGCAGCGTCTCCTTACTCACTGTGTCAGCTACGGGTCTGAATCTGTGGGCGGGGAGCAAGTAGAAAATTAAAGGAACGTTTGGCACATTTTGGCAGGAGATGTGTGAATTATGCAGACGCACCCCTACTGTGTGTGTGTGTTTCTGTGTGCAGCGATCCCAGTGTGAGTCCTTCATGAGAAATAGTTTGGGGAGAATGTGCTGCTCCAAGCAGATAAATTCATTTTTGGCTTCATCTGTCTTATTTCAGCCAGTATTGGAAGTTTAAATATCTCCTATTTGAAGTATTTATTGCATCATGGTTGTGCCTCTGACTTACACTGCCCCTATTTCCAGCATCTGTTTACACTAGAGTCATGTTGGCTGTATGTGATCCTTTACTTTCTGTAATAAAGGCGAAAGACACATGTATAAAACTAGTAAACAGACATGTATAATACTTGTGTGTATTTCCGATGATCCATGGAAGTACTGTTTGTTTCTTGTGCAAAATCATACCATGCAAGCCTTCTTCTGTCTTTGTTTTATCTTTTGTGGCATCTAAAGTGATTTGTTGTTACCTGCTCCACACATGCCAATGAAGACTTGGATAAAGAAGTAAATGTGAGACTAAAATAACCTTGAATATACAAACAGGTCAAAAATTATCAAACTAACCAAAATAACATTTCAATATCTGCCCTCATCTTTCTTCTCATCATCATTCTACTCATCTTGCACCAATTTAAGCTTTCATCTTTTTTTCTGTTCCTCATTTTATCAGGCTTCACCTTTCTCTCTCCCTGCTCACTCTGCTCTCTCACATGCCCCCTCATACCTCCATCACTTTGCTGTCTTTGCTTTGCTGAAGAATACAAACACGGTATGAATTAAAGCACAACTGACAGTCTGTATCCACTTTCTTTGCTCCTCCCTCACTTACATACAGCCCCACTTTCATCCTCCCTCCCTCCTTCCCTCCCCCTCTCTCTCTCTCTCTCTCTCCAACTGTCAGGAGGCTTCATTATTAAAGATTCATGGTGTAGTCTGGGCAGCTCTTCCAAAAGCTTTTGTCAGACAGACTGAGTCTCAAATCTCAGTGCCATTAACTGAAGGTGACATAAAGACTCGCATAGATCTGCATGCTCACAGACACACACTCTCTCCTCATGGTTTGCTTCAATTTTTTACTGTCTGTATTTTGTGCGCTGCCATTTTTTTACTTCAGCTTGTCTCAGAAATTGGATCTTCAGTGCTGTAATGACAGAGCAAGTAATTTTAAAGTACCTGAGCCCTGTTTACTCTCTTGTTCTGTGCATTGTGTTATACAATACACAGAAGTATATGCTTGTTGTTGGTGTTACTAAAATGTTAAATGATGACACGGCCTGTTCATTTTAAAGGTCCAGTGTGGAAGAATTAGTCACATCTAAGGTGAGACTGGAGATTATGGATGACTCCTCTGCTTAGTTCTCCCTTTACCAAGTGTATAAGGGAACTATAGTGGCCTTTTCATGCAATAAAGGATGTTCTTCTTTGCACAGAATTTCTGCCAATAAACCCAACCAAATATTACACACTGTACATTTAAGTTTAATTGTATTTTAGCAAAGTCCTAGACCCCAAACCCAGATGTTGTCTATAATCTATCAGGAAAAGTCAGAACACTCTTAATCATTTATATTCTGTTCCTTTAATATCAATTATTTTCTATTCACTCGTCTTCATTTTTGTTCTGATTTGCATCATCATCATCGATTGTGTCTGTGATCATATAGAGACAGAAGGAGTTAAGTCAGCTCACACACACACACACACACACACACACACACAGAAGATCTACGGTTAGTTCTCAAATATGTTTGGCACAACCACTAATAGGTAAAGGAAAGTTATACATATGTTTGATATCAGACATAATAAATTATCCAGTTTAGTTATCTTAGTCACATACACTGGTTTTGCACCATGGGATTCACCTTGAGCAAATTCTTCTATATTTTCTCATGGGCATTTCATGAATAGCTAGCATGCCTTAGGGGGAAAACAAACAAAGTTTTCCTTGTAAGAAACTTTCATAAACACCGTTTCATTTTCTCACTGGCTATAAATTACAAAAAAATATATTAGCTTTTTTTCATTTTAAGAAATAAGTTCAATCAGCATCTCCTGCTAAAATATTCTTTATCTACTCATTAATATTTTTTGTTTTGATTTTCTCATTTGTTTACAGAAAAGCCCAGGAACAGCAGAAAAAAGTGGTTGTAGCAGGTTGTGTTCCCCAGGCCCAGCCACGTATGGACTACCTCAAAGGTCTCAGCATCATTGGGGTATGTCGAGTATGCATGTATAAATGTGTATTTGAATTTTTTGTCCAGGATAATCTCACTAATATGAGGATATACTTATGAATTATATTTCATCTGCATGGTTATTTTTGTTCACCTTTATTTCTGTCCAATTTGTTTTGAGGAGTTTGTACTGTCTGTCTGACACACACATGCAAACACAGACAGACACAGATGGATTGACCGGTTTTTCACCTTGTTGCCACCCTGCTGTGTCTGTTCTATTCTGGCCTCCCTGCTGGTTGGTAGATCAATACGCAGCCCTGGGAGTCAAACCTCTAGACTGCTGAGATGAACAGGATGGAGAGAAAAAAAAAAGCAGAAAGAATTTATGATTCAAGGAGGGGGGAAAAGTTAGACGAGGACATGGAGAGAAGAGAGCTGTACGGTAGTCTGTTGAAAAATAGAGAATGGAGGCATAGAGTATTTGAATGACACAAGTCAGAGAAAACAGGTAATGTGCCATAGATAACATGGACACCAAAATTAACAGATCATCTGAAGCAGATCATCAGATGAATTATAAATTTTACATTGTTACATACTTTTTTATCTTACAATATGCTGCCCTAGTTTATTCTCTCTGCCTCAGCTTTTTTGTTGGCTTTAATGTTGTTGTTTTAGTTGCTAATCCTATAGACTTTTATTATATTAGTGTCTAGGTTCTTCACCAAACTGGTGAAATTGTTGTAAGTGACCTTTTATGTGTTTTTCCTTAGTTAATGCCTTGCCCTCACCATGCAGAACATTTGACACAGTGTATAATAATATAGGTGCACTGACCCCTATATTACATAATGTGGGCAAAGGTAAAATGGGACATGTGAATGATGTGAAGCCTTGGCATAAAGCTGTTGTAGGTGGGATGCATAGTTTACAGATACTAATATTTTTGATTGATGAACTGTGTGTTGAAATGGACATTATCTTAAAGGTTCTTTCTGAAACCAAAGAGGAAGTGAAAATATTTTGAATTACCCCTAGGGAATTTGAGCCTACTACTCCCTTAATTTATAAGTGAACAGTTTCTTGAGGAGTAAATTGGCTCAGTTGTTTCAGGTTTTCAGCACACATAATCTTTTTCATATTTAGAGGAAAATAGAAGATAAAGTATGTTACATTTGAGGGGACACCATTGTGACAGCTGCTATTATCCAATAGGATCCTGTTTGCAATTGACTCTGAACTAGTTGAAAAACGTCAACATAGTGCCGGGTAGATCACAGTTCTTGAGGCTTCAGAGCGGGTGACAGTTGCCATGAGTGAAGTGACGACAGGTTACCACTTGATTTGAGGCTCTCTCTCCTGAGCCCCTCCCACCAGACAAGCACAGACACATCTACTCGGTACATATGAAAACGAACACCCAAGGCAGCATCTCTGAAATGCTTCTGAAAGACCTCCCCTTTCTGTTTCTTATATTGTATGTACTCCCATTTCTTTTAGGTTGCTTTGCAGGGTAGGCAGTTGTTGCCGATGCTAGAATCAGGCTTTTTTTTTTTTTTGAAAGGTCACAGCAAAAAAAGAAAAAAAAAACAAACCTCCCCCAGATTCAGGGTACATGCTGTCTCACTGTCTCCCGATCTCACTGTCCTGACTTGAATGAATTAAATAGATCCATCATTAATGTTCAGTTGCACCTGCACATCTCCTGCTAAAACATGCCAAAATGTCTATGGTGAAAAAGGCCAAAACCCAGCTTTCCACTGAAGGAACTTGCATGCCTAGCAGCTACGTAGATTGGCTATAAAGAGCGCCATCTCTCTCTGAACTCTGATTTTTCAAAGTCTATATTACTGGCCAGATTTCCTCAAGGCAGGAAATGAAGGCCAGAGGTGGTACAGGAGTCCAATTCTTTCTCACATCACTTGATTTATCTTTGCTGAGAGGGAATCCAACAGATAAGAGAAAATATGTTGTGACTAAAAAGAAAAAACTCGTTTAATGTTGGTGGAGTGACAGGACCATGCAGATATAACAACATGTTTTAGGTAAGGCCATTTTCCAAATGGTCTCCAACAATTTACTATGACACAAGCAAGTCATTTTGTCTTTTTGTTATTTTAGATTGCAGCCTTATGTTCACTCATAATCCACCGATGCATGAAAAAAATATGTGATATGGAAGAGTCATTTCATTTTCTTCAGTCTTTGTCACCAAAGTAATTACTGGAGGAAACTAGTTAAATGATTGATGTTGGAAATTAAAGTGATTTTCCCCAAGTCAACACTATATAAAAGCAAGGGCTGTGAATTAGGATTTTTTTTACACATTCCAAAATTAATGACCAATGTGAAGACATGAAATTCATTTTTAGTAGAGCAAAATTATTTTTACATTTTGAAGAAATCATGCGATTGTTAAAATTAAATTATATTAATAAAACAAGTTAACGACTCTAACCTTGATTTCACTTAAAGTTGAATTAATGCATAAAATTAAAAAAAAAATTACTGAAATTATGGGTTGGGGGATGCTTTCAAAAGTTTAATATCCTTTACCATAAGTAATGTTATTCTTTATAAGTAAACATGCCTCTGTGTAACATAATTACATTCAAGTCGTGTGGCATGTATGTATAATATAATTACAGTCAGATAAACAGGTTTGAATATGTAATAGCCTTCAGGGTGAGACAAACAGCTGTGAAGTTTACCACTGCCAGTACTTTCATTCTCATGAGTAGATTAGATTATGCATTGATACACACACAAACGCACACACACAGGTTTGCACAGCTATTTTTCTTAGGACACTGCTTTGACTTCCATAACCAGTTAATGCCTAACCTTAACCTAATCACAATTCAATTTTTAGACCTAAACGTAACCACTTTGCCAGAAATGGGATTCTGAGTAATCAGTCCTAAAGAGGCAACAAATATAAGAACATCACACACACCCATGCACCCACTGACTAGTTTTTCCTAGTGGATAACCTTAACCTCTGCATACAAATGCTAAACAGTAATTTTAAAACTAGGTAATTTATCTTTTATCAACAGACCATTGAAGTTGTAAGAACCGGCCACATGATCCTAATAACTATGGACTCCAAAGGAAAATTGTCCTCACAACCATAGAAAGACCAGTGCACACACAAGCAGGCAACCTAAACGTAACCACTTTGCCAGAAATGTGATTCTGAGTAATCAGTCCTAAAGAGGCAACAAATACAAGAACATCACACACACCCATGCACCCACTGACTAGTTTTTCCTAGTGGATAACCTTAACCTCTGCATACAAATGCTAAACAGTAATTTTAAAACTAGGTAATTTATCTTTTATCAACAGACCATTGAAGTTGTAAGAACCGGCCACATGATCCTAATAACTATGGACTCCAAAGGAAAATTGTCCTCACAACCATAGAAAGACCAGTGCACACACAAGCAGGCACACAGGGTTGACGAACACTGACAGCAGTGTGTTTGAGTGTGCACACATTCCCCTTGTGTATCCTTCATACTTACAATCAGCCACACAATGGCACTGACAGTTGGTGGGTTATGCAAATTAGATGCAAATCGGAAGTTGAGAATTTGTATACAGGGATTGTACTAACGGCTTTTAGATAAGGGGCTGTATAGTTTAAAAAAAAAGTGCTTCCTGTTGAATTTATTCAGTGTAATTGACCTGCATTACAGCTTTCATATGTATTTCTTTCGTGTTTTCTTGTGAGGTTGCTGTGAAATGAATGGCCGTGTCTTGTGAGTATGGTACACAGACAAAAACCAACCGTGTTTTGCATGTCTGAACTAGACCTGCCACAACCTATATCTGAGATCTATTACTTACATCACATACAGTACTCACACAGCATTAATCTAGGTAATCCGAGATTTACAATGAGTAAGCAATCGTGTAAACACGCATTGGACATATGTAAGTCTAGAGAGCATGAAGTACAGTGCAAAAACAAAGCATTTCTAGCATTAGACTGCAGAATTAAAGGTCCCAAAATGACTAAGTATAAAAAAAAACTATTTTGAGACATCTTTACACAGTATTAAAAAGGAAAAACTGATGTTTGTGTGTGTTTATCTGATTTAAAACTGATTTAAATAAATCTACTCTCAACTGTCTTTGACATCACATTTCACTCCTACTCTTATGTTGGCATTTCCTGAAGCTCCTGTAGCTGCATTGCTGCCACATGTATGGCTGATGGAACTATTTAATGAAGTAATAGGTGTACAAATTTTTCTTGGAAAAAGCTTTATGAGAGAGTATATTACTTAAATAATATACAGAACTGAAGTTATACTGTGTGAAATTCAGTGCATGTTGCATGTTGTAGCTGTATATCCATCACTTCACCCTTCCCTTCCAAGTGTGTTGGAGAACGTATGTAATAAGTGAACTGTGCCGATTTAAATAAAACCAGATTGTCTGAGGAGAAGTTTTTTTTTTTTGTTTTTTTTTTTTGAAACTTTGTTACATGTATGTAATTGCTGGCTGCAAAGCACAGTGTGTTCCAAGTGAGTGTGTCTGAAATTAGGGTTACACTGGGTAAAGGACCTGGAATCTTTGAGAGCTGGTGTAATTGATGGAATTAGATGTGGAAGGCAGGCAATGCTGAGAAAAATCAAAGGAAAATAGTCGCTTAACATTTTTTTTCCTCGACTTCTTCTGCCTCTGTACAACTGTCCATATCTTTATTCTTTATGAATTGTGCAGATTGTAGGTTAGTGTAATCAGTGCTGGTTTCACATTTTTAATATCCAGCTAGACTTTACATTCTGGCTTTGGCCAGCCCTAACCGAACATAGTTTTTGTTGTTTTTGCAACATGAATTGCTGGTAGGTAATTTTCTTCATTGGGGGAAATAATTAGAATACTTGATCTTAAAATAATTCTGTCCTATTAACTTCCAAGCATGATCCAAGCATGTGTTATAGCTTCATTATTACATGTGAGATCATCTCCCTGCTTTTTTCTCTTCATTATGTATTTTCCCGACTGCGTCTCTGTTGTTGCATACAGTTTGCAGTGTCTTGGCGCAATGGTGCATATGTCACAAACATGAAAACGTTTTGTGCCCATTTCAAAGTAAAAGCATAATACCATGATACCAGTTCCCTAAATCATAATTTTTTATTATTTTTTTTACATTTTTTATAATGAAGAGTCCTGGAAAAATATTTGCGTACAGAGGAGTGTTAAGAGTACTTAATTTTATTATTAACACCCTGCACATGTATCCAGCAAAGCTCCAGCTGCACATGCAGTGGCATTTAGGTAATCTATATCATTTTGGCCTGACCGTGGAAAACTTGGTGTGGCTGTATCTATTTGGACTTGTTTTTTTTCTGTCCAATGACTCCTCATTTACATGCCCACCTTGTTTAAATGTGGATCAGTTTATGTGTGTTTGTGGGCTGTCAATACCAGAATTTTACTTGACCTTGTGGGCTTGGTCTGTCAGCATCAATAAACTTTCCCCATGTGTGTCTGTATTTCAGGTCCAGCAGATTGATCGAGTGGTGGAAGTGGTGGACGAGGCAGTTAAAGGTATTTCAGCGCGCACACACACACGCAATAATTGTATGAGTGAACGAGCAGCACCACATTGATCAACTAGTGAAAGAATGAGAATCCTTTTATTATTGGAATGGGAAATGAAGTTCTTGAGTCAGCTCCATGTATGAATGATTTTCAGTGAAGTAGTAAAGCAGTCAGTCCACTTATTGACAGAATACAGAGACTAAGAGCAACTATCAATAGGAAGAATACATGGGCTTCCTGTAGAAGAGTACATTATCCAAAAACAATGACTGTGAATTATTAAAAGTGTTTCAAACATTTGATTGTGAGGCATTATTGGCTTTCATTGTTCAAAGATCAGGCATGCGACGTGACTGTGGTCAGACATTGAATGTGCGCAGATTAATATTTGTATCAGTTTGTGCTGTGTAACAAAACAATGAACAATATGAATCAAAGTCTGTGTCTGAGGTCAGTTAGACTCTTGTCATTAAAGTATTGATTTCGATGAATTTGTTTCCACTTTAATTACAAACTATGTTTAAATTTTACTGTAAACGTTTAATGTTTTATTTAACATAATCTCATCTTAGTTAAAAAGATATACTGTGTATGACATTCATTGTCAGTCTTTTAGCCTGTAAATAGTATGGTATAATATCTATTAGCCACCTTGCCCATTAGTTAAAAAAAGGAAAATAATTTTATTGGTATCTCTTCTTTACCCCCTTTACAAGAAGTCCTGTGTTCTTTGTGTAAAAATTCAATAATAATGGAGTAACTTGATTTACCACTTTTTTTTCCACGGTATAAAGGAAAGCAATTTTAATGAAAAAAAGTACACACATGCGCAATTAGTGAATAGGAGTGACATGTATTTAAAAGCAAAGTATTGTTTTTTGATCCTGTCCGTCTTTCTGTCTGAGTAGCTTGTTAAGTGTGCGTCTCTGTCTGAGAGGCTCACAGCAGGACACATTCACATGGCAGTGATTAGGTCATCCATTTAAATGGTGAGTGAACCATCGCACTTAATAGTTTAATGAAGGTCAGAGAGAGTTTACAGTGTGAGAGTGTCCAGTCAAGCTGTCATTCACCCCCAGCTGTTCTCTAATAAAGAACAGATTGAGTTTACACAGTATACGGGTGTGTGTGTGTGTGTGTGTGTGTGTGAGGGACTATTTTGCACTGCAGACTTCACTCTAATGAAGGACAGCTGAACTGAGGATTAATTTTACAATGTGTCATCAACCCTAAATTGTCTGTGTACACACACACACACACTGAATTAATCCCCCCCCTTTGTTCTCTATGATCTTTCAAAGTATTTCTCTTCCCTTTCCTTCCATGTTTCAGCGGCATCTCGTCTTCCCTTCTTCTCTCCTTGACTGCCATTTCTTCATCCTTTGTCCCCTCCATGGAAACTAATTTCCCCCAGTATCATTACAGTTCTTTATGACCTCGTATAAACTGAGAACTGTTATTTCAGCTCGGAGGCCTGCACATAAACCTTTAAGCTCTGGGATTTGCCTGTTGTAATGGCTACTAAAATACTTACTTGAGTGAATTGCTAATAGACACAGTTCTTTGCTGCACCAAAACCGCTTGCAGGTCTCTTTTCCACATGAGTACTAGTATGTTTTTATGACTTTGGTTCTTGAGGCATGAGCCTATTTATTCTGGCTCAAAAGGAACTTAACAACTGTCACTGCGTAAGGATAACTCACTACAATAAATAGTGCATCTATCAACATAAAGCTCAAATTACTGCCTCTTGTAAATACCACAGCATGTTTTTAATCATTAAGTTATCTTAGGTTGGATTGCTGAAGATGCACACAGTACTTACATTTATACAGTTTCACAGGAAAACTACTGCCCACTCTTGTGTTGCTTGCCACTAAGCAGAATCAGTGATTTAATGGGTAGATTTGTTACTGTTGTAACTGTGGTTGCATTTGTTTTCCTTTTTATTTTCCTTTTTAGCTATGCCAGATGTTGATTTTAATGCTAACAGCAAACATATTTTCATATAGCGTCATCATGATGCTTAGCAAACAATATGTCTGATTATTTTTTGGGGGAGATTGCAAGGGAAAAAAAAATTAGAAATCCTAGAAAATGTGTTGTTCACATTTTAAATGATTGCAGACTTTCTTTGAAAACTTGGTTTTGCACCTTTAATAAATAGCTTACATTATTTATTTGTGTAACTGTATCTTTTATTCCTTTATTTCTTTATTGACTTTCCCAGTATTGTGTCTCATTCAGTGTCACCAAAGTGATAACCTTGGTTTATGGCATTTCACCTGATTCGTTCCCATTTCTCTTATCTTTTAGAAACTGTTTAGATTTAATGTTTGTGTGTGACATATACACAGAGGGCTGTACAGGCTAATGTATCTGCTTAACTACAGATCAGAGGCTATATTGAATCCATATAACCTCACAATTCTTATTTCTGTAGTAGAAACGCTGTGAATAAATGTGGGGAAAAAAGGACTCTGTTTGAAAAGAAATGTGACGAAATGTGGAGGAGTGAATAAAGAGCCGATAGCCAAAGGCAAGTTGATGCATTCACATTTTTATTTTAAAGGTATGAGGAGGTTTTATACATCTTTTAGTATTCAGTGACTTTTCATCTGAAAATGCAAGTTCTGTCATGTCAAGCATCCAAGTACTTTGTTTACTTTACTAAGTAATATGTGCACCTCAGCTATTTCATATGAAAACTGATTCCACTGACATTTATCAAGAAAATAAACCGTTTTTGCTCAGATGACTGTACATATCCAATAACCAGTTCTGTTAGAAGAATAAATGATAAGCATTACACTCACCTTCCTCTCCTCCCCATCTGCCACCCCATTCCTTCTTTCCAGTTTACCTCTATCCCCCTTTATCCCGCCCAGTGCTTTACAATCAAACCAGTGAGCACAACAAGACATTCCACTTATGAGACATCAGACACAGGTCAATGGGTCATCCTTTTAGCTCCCTACCTCTGTGATCCAACCATCCATCTGGCTATCCGGTACATCTTTCATCTCTGATGTATTTTTTTTCTGTCATCATCCAACCATCCATCCATCAACCTTTGCATCCATCTACACTCGCCTCCCCTCTCTCCGTTTTTCCTCACATGCTATGATGGGCCGTTGTGAGAGGATGGAAGGATTTATGGTCGTTTGTATTTATGAAGGAGAGACATGGATGAGAGAGAGAGAGACACTGAAGAGGAAACACGTAGAGAAATGAGTAGACCAGTTTGTAAAGTTTAACTGACTCACAGCAGCTGACTCTGTAATTGAGATGGCAATTATGGCAGTATTCTTTGGTTTTCTTAAGTGACTACAGTTGTATGTATACATATTTTTTGTTTTCCCATTCTTGGTCACAAATGCCCTGAGATTGATTTAGGTGCACTCTTGAAGTGAATTCACGCTGGTACTTGGAGTTTGGGTCTTGGGTGGCAGTTAAGTCCTGTGGAGATTTAGAGAGAGAGAAAAGGAGAATATGGAGAGTGGCCAATCTCGTAATTTTGAAAACCACCTTAAAATTCAGAACCACAACAGAAACTGCTTTCTCCACACAAAGCTTTGTACGCATTTGGGTCTGGGTAACTTTATTTTCCCAGAGCTGAACCATCAGAATTAAGGGGTGACATTCATTTACAGTTAAGTTAATTAATGAGAAACCTTAGAGCACTGTTATATAAAATAGTCGCAGCCTGTAGTTGAAAGTTTAGAATCATAGTCCAAAGGGAGGAAATGTATTTATTTGAAAGTGTGTGAAAGTGAGTGCTGTATATTGTTGCATGGGTGCATTGCACTTTAAAAGCCAGCAGTTTGTCCTGAATTACAATTTATCTTGCTGAAAAAACAAAAAGCAAAAAAAACAAACAAAAAAAAAACCAAACAAACAAACACACATTTGGGTTATCAGATCTGAAGTCCAGATCTGGCAACACAATATTGGCAGGTAACTTCTCAGGGCCTTATAAATGAAATGAAAAGATTCCAATAAAAATGTTGTTACCTCATCTATGGTTGCAGCAAGAACCGAGGGACCGGTGTGTGGTTCTGCCTCTGCCCTCCACCACTTTTCTGTCCCATCACCAACTCCTTTACACTGCACAGGGATAAGAAAGTGCACCAGCATTCATTCATTTTAAAATGACGAGGAAGGCAAGGAGGAGGAGGAGCGATGGAGTGCGTTCCTGTGTGTAACAAGCAGATTACACATTTATTGTTAACCCGCATATGTAGGCACATCTAATGCACCAGTAGAATTTGTCCGATACATTACTGATATCACAACCACGATTGTTTACCGACGCCAATATTTGCCTGATCCAGTAATTTACTCCTTTTAACTCCAGTTAACAACATATTTGTGCCAATGTATTAACCCCTTAGCAATTTCAAGCAATTGATTGTCTCACTGTGTAACAATAACAATATTCTTCTTCCATAAACAATAAATAAGTAACCCACGACACAAGCTAAAATCATGTAGTTGTCATGTTGTTTTTGATTGCGTCAGAGAGCCTTTATTGCTTTACCATTGCTTTACTATTGTTTGGATATAGCTAACAGAATTATCAAGGTCGAAAAGACAAACATTTAAGTTAGGCATTAGCGCCTTACGATCTAACAAAAAAAAAAAAAAAGTAATATCCCTTCAGACTTTGATTAAGTATTAATCATTTAATCTTTATCATTGGTATTATTTGTCTGTCTTCTTTCACATAATATATTTGTTGAGTGTATCTACATGTGACAAAATGCTTAAGGGCATTTGACGAAGAGGTGGAACTCTACAATGCTGTTAAGCAATATATGAATGAATTAGTCAATCAATCAACAGAGGCAGGTTTTTACAGAGGGAAAAATATTAGAGAATGTATGTAAAAATGTTCACCCTTTTTTACAACTAAAGTCAGACACACACATACAGCTGGCCAGAGGACAAGATGGCCCAACGTGCTCCAAGTCCCAGCTGTTTTCCACGAGGGAAGTTTTCTCATTTTCTCGCTTGCACTGGGATATTACGACCGGTCACGCCTCACTGATTGGCTCTTTGTCCTCCTCTGGGGCAGATTGTCATTTTTATCTACCAATTGATAGCCATGCTTCCTGCCCTGAGCCCACCTTCCCAGGAGACCCATGTAAAGTGGATGAAAACAGGGAGACAATTCCATCCCTCAGCGGCTTCCTCTCGCACATCTCTAGCTAGTAGCCTATTAGTCCTTTGGGAAGGAGAGACTTCTACATCCCATTTCTACACCACACCAAAGGATGGACATCTTGAGCATTTAGGTTTAAGATCAATTATAGATTTCAGTTTTGTTCTGTAATGCAATACACAGAGTGATGTTTTTAGAATCATTACTTTCTGTTTTCTAAATTTTGACAAAATAGCCATGTCAAATTTCTTAATATGCACCAGCTCCAATAGCAATTTTGGTTATATCAGCAGAGTTTACCCAAGCAGGAATATCATATTCTTGCCCTACTTCACGCTGTGCATGTTCATGCTTGTTCTTAATTGATTTTAAATGGATCTGGTGATAGACGTTTGCTTCTTATGCCATATCTTGCACAGATAGACCAATTAATTTCTTCCTGTGTTGATATAACCATGTCTACACTTCTCTGTTGCTCCATTTCTTTCTGTTTCAAGTCCATGTTACAACCACATTTATTACATGTGGGAAGCCTTTATTTTTCTCTCAAGAGGTGTATGTTGTACTAAAGAAAGCTCGTCCTAGAGGTTTCTGTAGATGAGAAGTTGTAAGTGAATTTATTTGTGCATGTCTCAGGGTGTTATGCCTATTGTCTTACGACAAGAAATTATCACATAGGGATGTAACACTTGTCAATTTTACAATATCACAGGAAGCAACTTACTACTGTACTGTGCCAAAGCATCAGGACACCACCAGCTTTGTTGTTTTTTATGTCTGTCAAATTCTGTGATCATTAACATTTGAATAGGAATGATGTGGCTGAAATTTGGTCTTATATATTAACAATTTGTCAGTTAGTTGTACTCGTTTGTATGTAATGTTCAAGAATGTCTTTAATAAATCTAGCGTAATAGACCTTTTTCACAACAGGTACTTGAAATAATGGGGCGAACAGGGTTTTCCTATAACTTATCTAGGTATTATCATATCTTGAGATTTTGCATCATACCCTTATCACATCAGCCAGACAACTGATTTCTCTTTTTGTTTATTTGTTCGTTTTATGTATCCTTTATTATTTGCACACAGTGCAAATTAACTCATCCAGCTGTTTGTTTAATTGAATGAAGGAATTTATGTTTTCCAAGTTTAACGGGGTAAAAAATAATTTTCACTTTATGTTTTAACATGGAAATAAAATAAATGCAATATAAATGTGTTTTTATGTTTTTCTCAGGTCACTCAGTTCGCCTGTTAGGTCAGAAGAAAGATGCAGGCCGGAGACTGGGAGGAGCTAGACTTGACCTGCCCAAAATCAGAAGAAACCCTCTCATTGAAATCATCTCCATTAACACTGGGTAGGACACAGACACACTAACAGAAAACATGCCTCATAAAATATGTAGCTTTAACTGTGGATTCAATTTCACTGCTTTCCTGCCTTTCTGATTTACTCTGTGTGTGGGTGTACTTGTGCATACATCTTTATGAGGACCAAAAAATGTATCAGCCAAAGGAATTGAGGACAATTTTGCGGGTCCACAGCTTGAAAAGGCTTGAATTTCGGCTTAGGCTTACAGTTAGGCACTTAATTGTGATGGATAAGTTTAGGGTAATGGGCTAAGTAATGTATTATGTCTATGAGTGTCCTCACTAAGAATGCTGTACAAGAGTGTGTGTGTGTTAGACTAGTTTACCATGTGTGCCCTTTCTCCCTTTGCACAGCCACTTAAACAGAGCCCCTCTGTGTGCCTAATTTTATCAATTTCACATAGTCTGTTTGACGTGTGTGTGAAAGTGTTTGTGCATGTGTATGCATATAGTGCTGTAATCAGCACTCAGCATGTGCATTTTGTCCCTGCTTCAATTTTACGTCTATCATGAAATAAGACAGAAACAACAGACATAAGTCCTTTTTACACAGAGGCCTTGCTATATTTCAGTTTTAATTGACATTCCATTGCCTTTTCCTCATTTACACCGAGCCAAACAAGCCTGCATATTTTCTGCCCCCGTGTGTGATTGTACATTGCGTGCTTGTGTTATGGAATCAGAGGCCTGACGTGTACCACAACACTGTGTCTCTGTCTATCATGCTTGCTGTCCCTTCACACAGACATCAGTTTGACACAACATTCCCGTGCATTTCTCTTTTTATACACTACACTAAGGCAGGCAGAATAAGGGATATTCCCTCCTTGTGCAGGCTCTTTAAAAGAAAATCTAGTTCTGTTTTCTTTGTATGAGTTGTAATGTTCTGTATTATTCTGTTACAATTCTCTTATTTTTGCTGTTGTGTCACCCAATGTGATTGGTGTAAGAACACTTACACAAATTGACTTTGTTTTACTTGATCTGAAAAAAAAACTGATTTATATTTAAGACAGATATGTACATTCACACTCACTTTATGGGCTAATTTCACATTGTTTACAGATTTGTTTGTCTGTAGTAACCCACATGCTGTATTCTCGGTGGGCCAGTTAAAAAGGGTTTAGTACAGACTAATTCTCCTTTGCTGCGCCTCAGTTGATGATAATCCATCAATCACCTGCCTGCATGTCCTCAAGATCCACACATTAATGGTTTTATATACAAGAAAGAAAACAACTTGTGGACACAGTGCTGATGTGCTGTAAGACTAGGGCTTTGTTTGAAATAAATAAGCCTTTGTTGAAATATCCTGATGCTTTTAAAGTAACAGTCATGAAAACAAGCTCGAGTAGTCAGTAGTCGGTATGTTGTTCATTGTTTTGCTGGACTTTCCGTTAGTGTCCTTGAACCTTGTGGGCTAATTAAAGCAACATACTTGTCCGTGTAACACAATGACCCACCAACAGCAAGGTTGCGACCTGTTTTCAGTTCCTGACCTATTATTTATTACTGTGATATGACCAGAGTAGGTGTTTTTATGATTATATCGGGAGTGATAGGGATGCTGTAAATACATTGCATTGCTGCCATCCATTTACCTCGGTCTTGAAATTCATAGATTACAAGCAAGCATCCATTACACACAATAAAGACCAAGTATATTAAATCATGCTCTTACACTTTGCCATCCCTACATTTTTAACAACTTAATGTTATGGCTTTTTTTCTTAGTGTATGTTATACTCATTTTTATTTCAAAAAGGCATTAAGTCTTAGATGTTTGTAGTCTGCAGAGCTCTTTAGTCTTTATTTGTGGCTAAATCTTTTTCGAAGAGACTTATCCTAGAAAACCTGAAATATTTCTTTTTTAAGATGGCACCTCTGGTGAAAATTGAATTCAGCACATTTGAAAATGCAAAATTTGGCTTTTGCAACCAACACAAAACATTTTAATCTAACAGCCACATCATACTTCTTCAGCCACCAGTGCTATATGATGTTAATTCCTAGTTTTGGTTGCCATTAAGGTTTCATACAGTATATGCAGACACGCTGTTTCTGGCTCTTCCACAGACTATGTGCATCACTTTTGTACTTGTTTATTAACCCTCAGTCCTCCTTTAAGTTTTGAAACTACACAAGCACCTGCCTGACTGACAGTTTTTTATTACAGTGTGTTTTTGTTGGCCTCCAGTGGGAGACATTTCTTTTTTGCATTTCTCCTCTTTGTTTGTTGTTATAACATTGTGGCTTGCCCGTACCAATGCCTGTCCTCCTGCAGCAGGGGGTCTGTTTCTGATCCAGATAAATGTGATGTTGTTTTTCAAAAGGGTCAGGCTGGCTACAAATAAATCCCTCTTTACTCTGTCAAATGAGAGCTCTTTTGGAAAACTGGAGTTAATTAAATACAGTTGGCTGACTGGGTGAATCGCCGGTTCCCCCAAATACCATTGATGTTACGAAAATCCAAGCTTACGGTGTGCCTTTGTGGGAGTTTAGTGTCACTAATTTGACATGGTTTTCTTACTGTGTGTGTGTGTGTGCGCGCATGTACACATTTGTATGTGCTTCAGAAAACTGAATACATCCTTTATGCACTCCATTTTAGATGATCTGCTTTAAATATTCCTCTGAGGTAGTAGTGACATCATTGGTGACATTTGTCAGCTGATGAAACAGAGAGATCATTGTCTGACCCTCAGACTCACACATGCACAACATCAGTTGCAGTCGTTCTTCTGATGGCCTCTGCGTCAGATGTGAATATTTGAAACCATTAATTTGTTGAGTCTCTGTGTGTGGCCTTTAGTGTCTCATATTGTTTGCCAGTTTTTTTGTGTGTGTGAGAGAGAGAGAGAGAGAGAGAGAGAGAGAGAGAGAGAGAGAGAGAGGGGGGGAGGGAGGGAGGGAGGGAGGGAGGGAGAGAGAGGGAGAGAGAGAGAGATTAAAATGCATTTTAAATAATACCTTCTTGCTTAAGTGATCCCTACCTCAGCTCAGCAACCACCAGAGCAATAGGACCAAATATTGACAAAAAAGATTTTGTACTTATATTACTATCAGATGCCAAGAGAAAAAAAACACAAGAAACAAACAATTTTTTTAAGCACAGCTCCAATGTTTTTGTCTCTGTAGAATCGTTCACTGAGCACAAGAGAAAGTGTGAATAGATGTGGTCAGAGATCATGCTCTCAGTGGGGCAGGTTTAGCGCTCCTACTATGTGGATGCCGGAGGTGAAAATATCGACATAGTACTTCCTCTTGGCACAATTATAAGCAGAAATTAGGTCTATGAGATGAAGTGTATTTTTATACGAAGCAGAACAGAAGACAAACAGTGTGACCCTTTGACTTCTGTAAACCACAGTCATCCATTATATTCACATTTGTAGTTAAATAAAACACATCGATTCATTTTAAATTACACTACACATGGTGATTTTATTCTGGTTCTAACAGATAAACATTCTCTACTCTTCCACTCTCTTTATCAATGCAAATCCACACGACAGCTTGGCATAATGTTTCACCTGGGATTACCTATGAAAATTCAATTTCATGTTCAAATTGATTCACAGTATTAGTTTCATTAAGTTGCATCTTAATTTCATTTGGACCTGTTAAAGCCAAATTAGATTGACTTTTTTTCCCCCCCATCGAGTTAATTTTATCCCCACCAGAAAATAAATTCAGCGTTGTCCAGCTAGTTCTCAAAAGCCCTCTGGCTATGTATTAAAGGAACATTGGCAGGTTTCTCCTGGGCCATTAGCACAGTTATTTTCAGTCATCTTTACTTGACGAACTAATGAGCCAAGGCCCTGATTTTTCTTTAAAGGTCCAGTCCAAAATGTTGCACCAAGGTTATTGCTGATATCAACCAATTACATTTTTCATTAGTTTCCTTTTGGATTGGACATTATAAAGGTGAAGGGTAGTTAATGAATGATATATATTGTAAAATACAATTCAATAATTTGAATATTTTTTGTTAAAATTCATTTCACATTTTTTAACCAATCTTGAAGCAAAACTTTCCAATTTAGAGGAAAAGTCGAACATTTTTCACCACCTCAAGTCAAGCAATCCATACAACACAATCACGCCATTCTCCCTGTGACCTTGAATATCACTTAACAGGCTGAGCTGAAGCGACAAAACGGTTTCCAAAATCAAACAACCAAGCTTTTCATGAAAATATGTATTTTCAACAGCTTTTGATAAAGACAAACTCTCTTAGCCTCCATCATAAAAAGTTTGGACATGCTGGAGGCCATTTTACAAGCTTTGGATATGTGGACTGAGTTTGTGCATAATGTTTATTGAATGATCAGTAAAGACAGTGGAAGTAATTAGCTAGTTGTTGATGAATAAGAGACGTACAAGAGTGAAATGATTAAAATGACTAAAGTATTGTTGTTTTTCGATATGGACTGAAACGGACATGGTTGCTTTGAATTGTAGCCTAGTGTTGCATCTGATATTGTGCTGGACTCATTTAGGTCTGGATGGTCTCTTATGTTGTTCTCTTCTGTTCTTTATGCAAACAGATAAGCCTGAGGGTGGAGTTCATTTTTCATACAGCCTCAAACTGGAAAAACACACCATGTCTTTCTAATGCTCTGTTTTGTGTCCCACTTTTAGCACGCTTCATAGTAGTAGGGAAGCTGGTGCACAAGTGTGAGGGTTTTGCCCCAGGCAACACTAATGGTCCCTTCTTGATTTGTGTATATCTGTGTGTGTGCGTGTGTGTGTGGAGTCTCTGCAACAATAAAAGCTCTCTTGTGAGCATGTTGAATCGTGATGCTTCAGCATCATAAACAAGGGATTTACAGCCACTCAGTCAGAATGGGTCATTAAACTTGTGTGTGTATTTGTTGCTGTGTCTGATTGTTTGAACCTTTACCATTAGACTCCAGGCATTAAAAAAGAGAGAACCTCCCTTTGTTCCACTGCTACAGTTCATTTCATTGCATTATCAGTCTGTTCCATGTCCTGTATTTAGTCACATTTTTGTCAATCACAATCTCTGTCATTGTTATTGCAATGTGCATAAGTCAGGTGTTAATGATCCATTGCTCTAAACCAAACCCAATAACCAACCTCATCATGTGTATCCTCCAGGCAGGCAGGTAGATGGTTTGACTCAGAAAGTGTAGACAGTTGAAGGAGGCTTCTTCTAATCAGAGCTCCTTCAAACACCTGAGAAGAGAATTACTGGTATACTAAGTGCTGTTTTGATGTTTAATTGCATCATTGGTCGTTATTACACCACAAATCAATTGAGTTTGAATTGATATTGACATTGAGGCCTACACCACTGTTCAAAAAGTGGGATTTACACCATCTGTTTATATGTAATCCACACATATTTTTCAGTTGTCTAAACATATATGGTTATTTTCATTCCCCCTTTATATAACATTGTAAAAATGTTGTTATTTTCCCGCAAACAGCCTACACATAATTCTCCATCAAATGCTATAATGTAAGGGTTACACGAGATCGAAAAATAAATGGAGATGCTGACATCTCTTTAATAGAACCAAACATTACAAGATTTATTATAATACATTTCAACACTCTTGACATTGGGTTTAGAGGGTTTTTCCCAACGTGCCTCAACAATACAGGGAATACAATAGATAACCTTGGAGTACATATGGTATTTCATCCTCTTTCCTTTGTTCTGCCCCTTCTTACTGTTTTGTTTTTTTCACTGCCTTTTTACCTTTTGACACTAATGGTAACATATTTATCTATTGAAGAGAGCTAATTTAATCTGGCCATTAAGCCATGTTTAATATTGCACAATGTCATTTTAAGGTTTTGTATAGACATTTAATACCCTTTAAACATGAATATTTTGGATGTTCCACTCAAGCTGCATTGTATAAATCTTTAATCTATCTTTTTTTTCTGTTTGTTAATTCTTTTTGTCCCCTCCTGTGGTTTCCTACAATCATGAAAAATTCAAACAGGAGACCAGCTCATTTTAAACAGCTTTATCCCTGCTAAATCCTTGATTTCTACAGTCACTAATAATCACTGTAGCAAAATACACTTGCGCACGCACACACACACACACACACACACACACACACACACACACACACACCACACACACACACACACACACACACACACACACACACACACACACACACACACACACACACACACACACACACACACACACACACACACACTATGTAAACAAAGCCCGGAAAGCCAGAGTGAACATCGTGTGCATGTTTGTGCATTAGTGTGTGCTGTGAATATGTTTATGTTAGCTGACAGTCCCTTACTACATGAGCTGCCTGCTTCCTGTGATTTGCGTCTGGCTGCCACAACTTTTTTTCTATCCAATCTTTAGGCCAACACAGAGGAATAATGTCTTATCAGCGTTGCTCTCGACCTTTACATAGATTTGTGTGAGCCATTGTGTCCAAGGTGTAGTGTTCACTGCTAGGTCCAGCAAAAGGAAACCTGGGGTCACAGTCGTCTAGATGCAGAGAAAAAAAAGTGGGGCAGCATTAGGAGAAGACTGTGAAGCCACAACCAAGGCAACCATGTCCAACATAGCATTCGTGTTACCTTGAAAACAGAAGTTGAAAGAATAGCATTTTATTACTCCTCTTCCTGACTTGATTTGTCTGCAGTTAAAATGAGAGGACGAAAATGAGTGTCCACTTTCTGAATCTAAATGCAGACAGAGGGGAATTCCCTCACTGTTGCCAGTGGCCAGTGCAACAGTGACAGATGGATCACTTTGTTTCTGAGACAGAGAGAGAGAGAGAGAAAGAGAGAGAGTGAGTGTGAAGCAAACAGGGTACTACCAAGCTCTGAAATGATCCAGTGCCTCAAAATACTTAATTTTGAGATGTTTTATGTTCATTATGAAACAGTAACAGGGCAAATCTGATTACAGGAGTCTGTTACAGTCCAGGTGATTAATAGGAAACAATTACATAAAACCCATTCCCACTGGTTAAAATATTGTTCAAACCAGGGTTTAAAGATTTTATTTTGGCTTTGGCTCCAATCATACTGTTTGGCTTAATTTATTGTCTGCGTCACTTTTGGCAGTATTGCCTCAATTCCAGAGCACATCCATAGATTCTATCTACCTATCCATAGATAGGTAGATAGAAACTTTATTGATCCCTCAGGGAAATTCAGCTTCCAGAGTACAGCAGCACAGCACCATAAGTTAGAAAAAGCAAAACAATAAAAACACGCACATATATACAATGTAAGCAATATGGATAT